>JAEIGF010000597.1:0-600000 GCA_018903485.1 Drosophila littoralis
GGCCCACCGAGAAACAAGCAGTACCGTTACATGGTGTTGGAATAAGAGGGTTCAGGGTATTCCCTAGTCCGGAGCTCCCATACCGAACCTGTTACTTGTTTATAAATATACGATTGAAAATAAAAAACATATGAATATTATATATTATAAGTATATCGCTCTCTCTCTATTGCAAAAAAAAAAATGAAAATGATACATATATATATATAGTTACATACTCTATTATATGTTTTTAATATTCATTCATCTCTTTAACTGCTAACAGGGCAGTCAGCCTGTATATCAGCTATTCATAACAGGCTGTTTAACTGCTATAAAACCGTTCATAACCGGATGTTTAACTGCAATAAAACCGAATAACAGATCCGTAACTGCTCTAAAACTGTATAGCAGATCAGAAAAATGGATGAGAATTTACTAAAGGAATTATCAAAGACAAGAAATGTTTTGAAAACAAATTTCAAAGTATTATTTACAACTGAAAGAAAAATTAAAGCCCATAACAGCACCATTGCAGAAACTTGTTACTAAGAGTAATAAATTAAATAAAAAATTGTTTAAACAGAAGAAAGAAGAGCAGTCGTACACGCCACTTATTTCAAATACTGGAATGAAGCCAGAGTTAGAAAGTTCGCATTTTAGACGACGAAAACTAGATGATGAGATTGATTATGATGATGATGATTTTATTGACGCTAATACGAGAATTAATAAAACTGATGACTATGCTGATGATGGATGATGATGATGATAAAACTGATGACTATGCCGATGATGGATGATGATGATGATACTAATGATAACACAGTTAATCAACTCTACTCTCAATCTAATGTTGGAGTTCAAAATATGTTTAATCTAAGTGAATTAGCTAGAAACAAGTAAGAGGTTCTAGTCGGGAGCTCCCGACTAGGGAATACCCGAAACCCTCTTATTCGAACACCAAATGGAGCTCGTTTGAATTAATAAAGATAAATTAAATTTGAACTCGCAACTGACGGCATATTTACTTTCTCCGGTAGGACTTGAACTCGCGACAGACTGCACCACTTGCCACTGCCTCTACTCAACATCCACACTAATAATTGAGGAAAAAACCAATAAAAATAGCCACACAGAAAACAATCGCAGTGAAGACAGAATTCGAAGAAGACGCGCATGAATATGTGTGTGTACAATGTACACTGTACACTGTACATGTATGTATATACAAATTCTTGCAAATTGCGTCGCAACACGTGCGCAGCAGTGCGCAGTCAAAATACCGAAAAACAAAACAAAAACCGATCTTAATGAAATTTTCTTCAGTATATCTTATTGCACCTTCTATGGTGCATTTTTGTGTATTCTCAAAAAGTCAATTGCATTTAAATCGTGGCTTAAATTAGTTGGCAATACAAGTTGGGTTATTAACTTGATTTATAGCTCTGGGGTGGTAGCAGGTAGCTCTAAAATGAAATATACTTGACATATATATAATATTTTAGAAGCAACATATCAAGTTCGGTGACTCTAGCTCTTATTATTTACCCAATTACAATACAATATACCCATTTTTAATGGGTTCCGGGTATAAAAAGATACTTGATAAAGCGTATGGACCATATAAATTTTTAAATGGGGAATTAAGGTTAGAAAATTCTATTATTCATATATCAGAAGAAAAATGTATTCTAGACAGTGGTGAAACATGGGATCTCACTACAGGCTTATACTCTTTAATTTATGAAAATACTCCTCAGAATTATAACGATCTACACCTACAAAAATATAAAGCTATTCTAATAAAAACTTCTGCTCACAGAAAACATAACAAACCTGATGGACATCTTAAAGGAAATCGTTCGAAAAATATTTAACTATAATTAATAAACATCTTTTTTCCTAAAATATTTCAAAAAGTTTTTTTTCATAAAGCAGTACCAATTGCCATATCAACTCCAAATCAATCAAAATCATTCATATCCGGTAGTGGTATAATGAAGCTCAATACAAATAAACCAAACTATATTTACTGGGATGATCCTAATGAAATTGTTGATCGATTAAAGCTTCTTATCGCCTCACAAACAGCTGTTCTTAGTAATTATAACAATGAGATAATTTCAATAGTTGAAGAACTTCGGGAAGCAAAACTTATCGAATAAATTTATAAAAGGGAAAAATATTTGTATTTAACTGACATATTAATAAAACGAGAAAGAAAGGATATCTTCGGCACGCCGAAGATCTAATACCCTTGCAGACCTAACCTTTTCATAATGCTCATAGTGCTTTGCCCGTATCTAAGAAGCACAGGGAAAATAGTTAATGCCGAGTTTGGTCAAGATATCTTGATAAACAAAAAGGTTTTTAATCAAAAACCTAGTTTTCGACCGATCGCTCCTATGGCAGCTATATGATATAGTGGTCCGATCTTAATAGGATTTTGCATATACATGGGGAGCATAGTAAAACTAATAAATGCCGAGTTTGGTCAAGATCTCTTGAAAAACAAAATGTTTTTTCATACAAAAACTTAATTTTCGACCGAACGTTCCTATGGCAGCTATATGATAAAGTGGTCCGATCTTAATAGGATTTTGCATATATATGAGGAGCTTAGTAAAACTAATAAACGCCGAGTTTGGTCAAGATCTCTTGATAAACAAAATTTTGTTCATACAAAAACTTAATTTTCGACCGATCGTTCCTATGGCAGCTATATGATATAGTATTCCGATCTTCATAGGATTACGCATATATAAGAGGAGCATAGTAAAACTAATAAATGCCGAGTTTGGTCAAGATATCTTGAAAAACAAAATGTTTTTTCATACAAAAACTTAATTTTCGACCGATCGTTCCTAAGGCAGCTATATGATATAGTGGTCCGATCTTCATAGGATTACGCATGTATAAGAGGAGCATAGTAAAACTAATAAATGCCGACTTTGGTCAAGATATCTTGATAAACAAAATGTTTTTTCATATAAAAACTTAATTTTCGACCGATCGTTCCTATGGCAGCTATTTAATATAGTGGTCCGATCTTAATAGGATTTTGCATATATATGAGGAGCTTAGGAAAACTAAAAAATGCCGAGTTTGGTCAAGATATCTTGAAAAACAAAATGTTTTTTCATACAAAAACTTAATTTTCGACCGATCGTTCCTATGGCAGCTATATGATATAGTGGTCCGATCCAGCTGGTTTTGACATATGTGCTGCGTGCAACAGAAAAAGGGACTTCTGCAAAGTTTCATTAAGATAGCTTTAAAACTGAGAGACTAGTTCGCATAGAAACAGACAGACGGACAGACGGACATGGCTATTTCGACTCGGCTGTTGATGCTGATCAAGAATATATATACTTTATGGGGTCGGAGATGTCTCCTTCTATGCGTTACACATTTCACGACAAAATTATAATACCCTCTGCAAGGGTATATTGAGTATCGATAAGTTTGGACATTACTCGTCAGCTAAAAGGGAGATTCTGTTGACAATAAACTTTATGTTCAAAATATATTATACAAATCAAAAGAGGATTTGGAGCTTCTCATGCATAATAAAGTGAAGTAGATAAATCTATAAACGAATGTTTAAATTAAGTTAATATTTAAATTCCAAGAAGTGATATTAATTTGTATAATAATACGATTTTTGTAAAACTTCAAGAGAAAATCTTACAAAAATCAAAAAACTATTTGCATACGTATATTAATAGTGAAAATAATAAATTGAGAGAATATCTTATTAGTGAAAATGTTAAATTAAAGAGTATAAATACAAATAGCTTGAATGAACTTAAGACGTTTTTGATTACTTATATCAATAGTGAAAATTTTGCGTTGAGAGAGTATATTAATAGGGAAAATACTAAAATTAGGGAGTCAATTACTTTGTTGAAAGGTTAACTTAAGACAATAGAGCTATTATAAATATAATAAATATTCAATGGTTTAGCTATTCACATGTCCGTAGACAAGTTTGGTCACTTTTCAAGTGATAAATACAATACTGAGAATTTTAAGAAAAATGGTGCTAAATTCTTGGGGCTGTTTATGGATAACGATCAAAATAGTGTAAACGTCTTAAAAACGTTGGGAACCCGATTCAAGAAAAGGACGCAGTTAACAGTTAGCACAAGACTTGCAAACGCTCATTAGAAAAACAAGTAAGAGGTTCTAGTCGGGAGCTCCCGACTAGGGGAACCCTGAACCCTCTTCTTCCAACACCAAATGCAAATATATATACTATTCTAGAAGTTACATGTCTAGTTTGGTGACGCTAGTTCTGATTATTTACCAAAATTGCTCAAAAAACAGGATGTCGATATCGATTGCTTGGAAACGGTTTAAGTTATCGATTATGGGAAACAAACTCGGTCGTCGTAGACCAACAACTAAAATTGCAAGCTTCTAGCTCTTATAGGTTCTAAGATCCTTGCGTTCATACATACGGACAGACGGACGGACAGACGGACAGACAGACAGACGGACATGGCTAGATCGACTTGGCTATTGATGCTGATCAAAAATATATATACTTTATGTGGTCGGAGATGCTTCCCTTTGCCAGTTACATACATTTATATTTTGCACAGAAACATTATACCCTTTTTACCAATTTTTAATGGGTTCAGGGTATAAAAAACTTAAATCTAGAAAAGAGTATTATCACTCTGTCTACGAGTAGCGAGAAGAATCTGAAAGAATATTGTGAACAAATAATAGCTAAACTACATGAAATGAGAAAAAAGGATATCTTCGACACGCCGAAGATCTAATACCCTTGCAGACCCAACCTTTTCATAATGCTCATAGTGCTTTGCCCGTATCTTAGAAGCACAGGGAAAATAGTTAATGCCGAGTTTGGTCAAGATATCTTGATAAACAAAATGGTTTTTAATCAAAAACCTAGTTTTCGACCGATCGTTCCTATGGCAGCTATATGATATAGTGGTCCGATCTTAATAGGATTTTGCTTATATATGAGGAGCATAGTAAAACTAATAAATGCCGAGTTTGGTCAAGATATCTTGAAAAACAAAATGTTTTTTCATACAAAAACTTAATTTTCGACCGATCGTTCCTAAGGCAGCTATATGATATAGTGGTCCGATCTTCATAGGATTACGCATGAATAAGAGGAGCATAGTAAAACTAATAAATGCCGACTTTGGTCAAGATATCTTGATAAACAAAATGTCTTTTCATACAAAAACTTAATTTTCGACCGATCGTTCCTATGGCAGCTATATGATATAGTATTCCGATCTTCATAGGATTACGCATATATAAGAGGAGCATAGTAAAACTAATAAATGCCGAGTTTGGTCAAGATATCTTGAAAAACTAAATGTTTTTTCATACAAAAACTTAATTTTCGACCGACCGTTCCTATGGAAGCTATATGATATAGTGGTCCGATCCAGCTGGTTTTGACATATGTGCTGCGTGCAACAGAAATAGGGACTTCTGCAAAGTTTCATTAAGATAGCTTTAAAACTGAGGGACTAGTTCGCATAGAAACAGACAGACGGACAGACGGACATGGCTATATCGACTCGGCTGTTGATGCTGATCAAGAATATATATACTTTATGGGGTCGGAGATGTCTCCTTCTATGCGTTACACATTTCACGACAAAATTATAATACCCTCTGCAAGGGTATAAAAAGAAAACACACCACAATGAACAAGAGGGGAATAGTTAATGAGTTGCATGGACCAGCGCGAAATTTTGAGCGTAGAAGGGTTATTATGAAAGGAATCGATGATCATTGGCAGGCAGATTTGGTGGAAATGGAAAATTATATGTGATATGTATCATCAAATAAAAATTTTCGATTCCTATTAACTGTTATCGATAGCACCACTAACCATACAATAGATACTTCAAACAGCGTTTTTATCGAATCACGATAAATCTCAACGAGTGAGCCC
Organism: Drosophila littoralis; assembly: GCA_018903485.1. Classification (NCBI taxonomy): domain Eukaryota; kingdom Metazoa; phylum Arthropoda; class Insecta; order Diptera; family Drosophilidae; genus Drosophila; species Drosophila littoralis. Next base: position 5,933 of record JAEIGF010000597.1, read on the forward strand.
CAAGGGTGTCTGAGACCATTTTAGTGTGCCCAGATAGAATAAGAGCGACCGCCGAACACCGGCCTCGAAAGCCAAACTTTCAGTGTGAAGCCGCATCTCGCTCAGCGCACGACGTTGCTACGGCTGATGTTTTTTCTCAATATATGTATGTATGTCAGTTTTAAATCCTACAGCCCAAACGCATATGTGTATTCGCATGTGCTTCGCTCTCACTCATTGCTTTGCGCATCTCTTTCTCCCTGCATAGCTTCTCACAAAACCCCGAGATCTGCACACATACATACATACATATGTGTGTGTTGTGTTGATGTGCACACAAGTAAATCAGTGCGTTTGTCGCGAGCCAGAGGTTTTTCTACAATTCTGTGCGCTTTGTGCCTGTGGTAGCAAAAGACACACACATTCAAATGCTCTATCATGTATTTCTTCGTCCAGTTAGGCAAAATGAGAAGAATTTGATCTATTTTTATTTAATAAACAATTAATTGACCTAAATTAAATGTTTATATTTATTCTTTGTTTACTGTGGGGACCTATTTTGCTTAAAATAAAACAATATCTAAGTCGTATTTCTGCAAGTGTAATTCATCGTCGGCTTGCCAAACAATTCTAAGAGAAGACCAAATATTGACAATGTTTAATTTTTTGCGACTTGCTGTGAGCAGTTGTATGAAATTATTAGAGGGCTTGGCCTGCTCATATTCAAAATTGCTATTTTTCATGCTTGTTGTTAAAACCCTTTAACCAAAATTCTTTACAATGTCAATAAATGCATAAAAAGATCATTTGCATTCTTGAGAATATTTTGGCAGTTATGGATATTTAAGGCGTTGAATGTCATAAAAGAGACAGCCTCTCATAAAACCTTTTAACCAAAATATTTTATATTGTCAATATATGCATAAGCTTGCATTTTTCAGAATTTTTTGGCAGTTGTGGACTTTTTAGGCTTTAAATGTCATAAAAAAATACGTTAGGCGGCAGAATTCTATGAAAATGTGTAATGTTAAAAACTGCTAAAAATTGACCCCTGCAAGTGTTGAAAGTACCGGCGCAGCTAACAACGTAATCGAGCGGTCGTGTCGAGCGAATTACACAGTTTCTTCAACTTTTCATGCGATTTTACAAATATATAAACAAAATGAAAAACGAAACAAGAAGGATAAAAGAAGAAGTGGTTGCAAGTGTATTATTAAGTCGTGCTTGCGAAGCTATAGAGACGGCGACACTCTGAAAATGTTTAAGTTCCCTAAAAATGATTGTCTAAGTCGTCCATTGGCGACAAAATGTGAATTACCTGGCAATACCGATATTGACAAAAGTGTTTAGGCAAAGCGAGATTAAAAAAAATATCACAGTAGAAACTACAGCAAGCGTTGATTATGGGCAGGTTTTAGAAATGTCTAAAGAAAAGACAAAATGCCATTTAACCAACAATGTGGGTTTTCCCGAACTATATGATAACATTTCATTTAGCGCATAGAAGGAAAGTCAGAATATTAGATTTGTTCAAACTGTTTGAAAAAGGAACAAAATGAACTATATTACCGAAGTCAGTACTAGGAATTTTCCCAAAAATTTACAATGGAATATAAGAAAGTGGAGCTTTATAAGAAAAAGTTACATCGGATACTTTATTGAGAAGCGAACGAATAAAAAAAAATAAAGTATTTTAAAGAAATCAGGAAGAATAGAAATTTATTCACAATACTTGATAGAAAACCAATCTTATCTAAGGATTCAAATACAGTATGTAAAATGTTGCTTAAAAATAAGAATTCTTGGGAAGAGGAAGAGAAAGTTGTAGCGCAAAGCATACACTTTTATTCTGCAAAAGCATACGATTTTATGCGAAATGATCTGCATCTTAATCTTCCTTCTAAATCATCCTTGCCTAGGTGGGCCCCGGTAAAATATTTGGTTCCAGGCCTAAATGAGTGTTTATCAAACACATTGCTGAACATTTTTTCAAAAGTGGAAAAAAGGACGCAACATGTGTTATTATTTGATGAGATATTCATTAAGAGAGGTCTGCAATATAATTCACGTCGGGATGAAATTGAAGGTTTTACGGACGATGGTGTAGAAAAAACACCTGCGTTATGCAAGCAAATTTCAGTTTTTATGGTAAGAGACAATTGGACAATTGGAAATTGGTATTTTGGTATTCAAATAGTTCTTCCTCACTATCTGATAATATTATTGGTTGAGCTTCTTGATTCAAATAATGATGTCTATTGTTAAATATTTCGTCCTCCTCATCTTCAATGTCTGTTTCAGGGACTTCAACGGTAATATCATCCTCATCAAAAAGCCCACGAGTTGTAGATGATATTATATTTTCATGAATCTCACGATGTATTATTAAATCGGAATTTGAATTTGAAAGATATCTGTTGTTGATGATATTTCGTTGGATTGAATTTGCTGATTTTGATTTTTCATGTTGAGGTAATTACGTATCCAGTGTTTTCTGTCGAATGGTTGCTGCTAGCACAAAGTCAGAGCTATTTAAGTCTTTGGTATTTTACAGAGCTCTCTGAATAGCTCTTACCATTGTCGTTTTTTCCTCGTTATTTGTTTTAGCTGGATTTTGATATATTTTATATTTTGCTTCTTTCACCTTATCTTCACGTCCACTCTCACGGCTGGTTAAACGCCGGGATTTGCATTATGTTTTTTGAATACAGCACACTTTTTTTTTTAATGTTTTTATTTAACCAATTAATTTACAATCTTATAGTGACCCCATGCATAAGTATGCATACAATCCCCTCTTATTTTTCTGTGATCATCTTGAGAACTTTAAGCTACTTTTGTTATTTTTTAAGTGTTCAATTTATGTAACTTAGGTCTTAAAATTTACAAATCATTTGTTGTACATGATTTATTATTGAAAAGGCAATCTTACACATTTACATTTCACACTGATGTTTTCCAAAATGGATTTTTTGCCCTCTGCCTTTTTAACATAACGTCCGTCCTCAAGTTTCAATGAGTACATTTTGAGTCGAAGTCCTAAGAATTCTTTCATTATCCAACCATTATTCTCGTCTTTCATCATGCCCAAGACTTTTTTATTAACTATCTTTAGGGCATATTTATGAGCATGATCATCAAAATATTGAGATGTATCAAATTCCATTTCGAGATCATCTCTTATATCTGACTAAAAGTCTTCAGTTTTAATAGTATATATTAAGGAGTATGTATCCATATGTTTCAATGAGTACATTTTGGGTCGAAGTCCTATGTATTCTTTCATTATCCTACCATTATTCTCGTCTTTTATCATGGCCAAGACTTGTTTATTAACTCTTTTTAGGGCATATTTATGAGCATGATCATCAGAATATTCAGATGTATCGAATTACATTTTGAGATCATCTCTAATATCTGCATAAAAGTCCTCAGTTTTAATAGTATATATTACGGAGTCTGTATTCATATAATTTAATGCTAGATCAGATTTAAACGTTGCTATCATATAATCATAATGAAAATCATACATCAACAATTTCGAAAGATCTAATACTGTAAAACCTAAATATATTTATTGCATACATATTATTTGAGAACTGCACTGAGCTATGAAAGTTTGATTTTGCGATTAATGTCCCTGCTCCCAATCTATTGCGAGATTTCCATGCAGCTATCAACGTTTTCCATGGTTTTCCCATATACTGCAAAAATCTTTTTCGAAATTATTTTTCGCCTGCGTTCTATGATATGTATTAATATCAATATATTTGCATAACCAAGGAGACTGCTTAAGCCGTAATATACGGTAAATCTTAGTAAACCGCAATCCATTATGAATACATTACATACTTATATTTCGGTCTTAGGTCAGCGATAATCTTTTTAACTGTACACTTTGCAGTCGGTTTTTGATTGCTTGGACAAAACGGCAAGTCGTTACGCATATCATGAATGGATGCTGGGTATTCTAAATCTACTTCAAGAATATATCCATATTCATTTAAGTTTAAAATCTTACCGCATATGTAGCAATTTATAGCATTTTTAAATTTATGCTCATCTTCTAAACTCATTTCGATTGGCTTTACAGTAGATTTGCTATTATCTCTCTTGCATCAACAATGAGAGATGTTACAAAATGTAATCCTACATTTTCTCCACTATATATAACGAATGTATCTAAACTAGAATCATATGCAGATTTTATGAAATATGTGTATGCATATAAATAATGTATGCATAAATTATGAAAGGTATATCTAAACTATTTGCATAATTCTTAAATTTTACGCCTTATCCGCTGTTGGAAGCTTCGCCAGCACTTTTCCATACTGCTCGCCATGCATCCTGTCGTTTTGCGAATAGTTTAAGCATACATTACAGAAATGTAATTTCCTCGTATGCGAAGTCAGTTGATCATGTGTAAGCCTGGAATAGAAAATATGATTGACATTAAAAAATTGGACTCTTTATATCGTTGATTTTATAAGATGCATACCTATCTGTATTATGTAGAGAGTTCTTTAGGGCTGCTATTAAAGCCCACTTAAAACAAAACTCATCTTCGTTTTTTATGTTGGTTATAGCTTTCTTCAAACTTAATTTCCGTGGTAATGGAATTAAACTGGAGCATCTTAGTGGCTTATATTTGTTGATATTCATTTAATTTCTCTCTCTTGGAATTCATCCATCTTTGAACTTATAATGGCGGAGTGGCTTACGAATATTTTTTCTAAGTCTTCGTTCCACACACATTTCCGCTTAATGGGATTTGATCATTATTTCAAATTCTTCACCATCAGTATTATTATTAATTTTCATATAATCAGCAAAAAGTTCAAAGTTCAAAACTGCATACCCACACGGCGCATCACCAAATATTTACAGATAGGCAAACCAGGGCAGTTTCAGAACACACAGTCACAATTCTCCCAGGGGAAATGGTACATAAGGTCACGGAACCGACCAATGGCCAACCCCGCCACGAATGTGGTGTACCTTAAGAGGGCTCTGGTGACCGAGTCGGAGAGGTATAACTCCCAACGGGTTAACGCTGGGGGAAACCCTGACCCACAGCGGGACCCCTGCGGAGTCCTGACTGCACCTCGCACAAAACCACAATTCCACCAAGCGTCTGCTTCACATTGAACGGCTTGGTGGTCTGCGTCTGCACCGAATCGGCCGGCAGTATATCCAAACCAGGCAGCTGGTATAAACTGCAAAAGCCTGGCAGTAGGCATAAAATGCAACTAAGGAAAGGATGGATTGTTTAAACAAAAGTACTTCAGGTGGCAGTCACAAAAGTGAAAATCCACCCGTGGTACAGTCCCCGGCCGGGGCACGGATTCCGGGTGCCCCACCAACCGTTACTAACCGAACTTTTATGATGGTTTCACACTTGGCTATCGAAGCAGACAAAACGACGAGCAACACAACAACGGCAGAAATGGAAGACGATCAATTTCGCAAAAATGCGAAGATGGCGAGAGCTCCCCCACAGCACAGTTGGAGGAGCGGCCAGCAGAAGACACACCAACGACGAAGTGAAGCCGGGATTCACACAGCCCCCTTAACGCAGCAAGTGACCGCCCAGGAAAGAAATCAAAAGGGCAGGGCGTGCACACTAGTGTACTAATGCTGGAGCTGGGCGCGATATTGGACAGGCTCCTCGCCCCTGTAGGAGGGAAAAAACCAGCAGTGCGGCATATCAACCAAGGGATGAAAGACGATATTGACCGGATGAAGGGGATACAGATGGCAGCCACTGCTCAACTAACAAGCGAGCAACCATCGCAGCAACCCTGCGAGGATCAGCAGACTGAGCAGCCATACGCTCTGGACAAAGCATCCAGCACTAAAAGTGAGATTGCAGTGCAAACATCCGCTCAACTGGTTGAAGCCCGGAGAAAAAGTCCTGCCGAAAGGTCGACGTGGAGCTCGATTCCAGCTCCTACTAGAAAGTTGACGGCACCAGCTAAGAGCAAACCAAACCAGCTAAATGGGGATAAACGCGGGATCACAGAAAAACATGAGTCCACAGAAAACAACAGAGGGCCCGGAAGTCACAAATGGCAAAAAGTGGGTCCCAAGAGGAATAAAAAGACCAACACACTGCAAGCCAAGAAGAAGCAGGCCAGATGCCATGCTGGTCAAATGTATGAACCCGGAGGAATACGCCAACGTGCTCAGAACTGTGCAAACATCTCCAGAAAGTGTCAGCGGCATCATGCGCACTGCAGCCGGGGAACTTCTTCTAAGAATGGGCAAACCTGAAGACGAGTCCACAACAAAGCTACAGAAGGCAGTCCAGGAAGCCGTAGGAAATTCTGCAGATGTTAAAACGATCTCGGATAGAGTACTCGTTGAGATACGTGACATACCTGAGTGGTCAACCAACGACGACGTGCTTGGAGCGGTCTTCGCAAAAATGGAGGAGGATTTGCCTGCTGAAGCCTTACCCAAGCTATGTTTTAAGTGCCTGGACTTTGGGCACACGGCCGCACGATGCCGAAGTAAGCACGACGCGTCGAAACTGTGTTTCAACTGTGGAGAAGTCAACCACGCATCGAAGGATTGCACATGCAAGCCAAAATGCATAATCTGCACAAGGCACGAGACTACGAACACGGTACATAACACCCTTAGCAGGGCCTGCCCGTGGTTCATCAAGGCGTCTCAAGCAACAATCAAAAGTTAAGTTAATACAAATTAACTTGAACCACTGCAGAGCGGCCAGGATCTACTCACCCAAACTACACGGGAAGAAAACGCTGACTTCGCCATTGTCAGTGAGCCATACCAGCCCAAACATGATGCCATCTGGATCCAGAGCAACGGCGGTGGCGCAGCAATTTGGAGCTGTGGAAGCCCACCAGCGCAACTTACCGAGAGGAAGGCAGCAACCGGATACATTAAAGCCAAGTGTTGCGGAACATATACATATAGCTGCTATATTGCACCCAGCGTAGGAATAAACGAGTTCGCCGACATATTGGACAACATCACGGTACCCGTTCACCGGTTGTCATAGCGGTCGAATGGGGAAGTAGCAAAACAAGCCAACGGGGGCATTCACAAACAGCGAGCACCATGCGATAATAAGCCACTTCGCCGACCAGCACAAGGACCAATACCACCAGCAGGGCACATGGAGCCAATACACGCTCAGCCCAGTAGCGTTGTTGCTAATGGTCGAGAGCATGCAACTTCCGGCCAGTGGAGATGCCGGCCACTGTGCGAACCACATAGCTAGAACCGTAGAGGAGGCATGCAATGCAGCCATGATTAAAAAGAGAAGGTGTATAAACGGGCGTAGACCGGCTCACCGGTTCACTGGAATCAGGAAATAGAGACGGCTAGAAGAGAATGCCATATAGCCAGAAGACGCTACCAGCGGGCACACAGGAGAAGCAATTGCCAGGAAATGCAGGAAGCCTACAGAGCGAAGAAGGCCGCACCTAAAAGGGCCATCAATCGCAGCAAGGACGCCTCGTGGAAGAGCTTATGCGCTGAAGCCGACGCGCAACCCTTTGGAGCAGCCTATAAATTGGTCATGGGAAGAACGTGCAGAATACCAATGCCCACAAGCGAGTTCCAGCTAGGAGCGATCGTCACTACGCTCTTTCCCTCGCAGCCAACGCTGCACATAGCCGCCAGAGGCAGAGGAGGTGCTACAGGCCCTGCCCGGATACAGCAAAGCAAAGCCCCAGGACCTGACGGGATTCCAACAAAAGCACTGAAGCTAATAGTGGCCAAGCAACTAGCAGTTTATGCAGCGCTATTCAATATGTGCATACAGGATCGCCGCTTCCCTACAAGGTGGAAACGCCAGAGACTGGTGTTGCTCCCAAAATGCGACAAACCACCAGAGGACCCGTCTGCTTATAGGCCACTGTGCGTGCTCGACATGGCTGGCAAACTGTTCGAGCAAATAATTTGTAACAGACTGCACGACGAATTAGAAGAACAGCAAGGGCTATCTGAGCATCAGTTCGGATTCCGGAAAAAACGTAGCATGTGGTAGACATCGCCACACATGCCATCGAGGGGAACCGATGGCGGAATGGTACAAAAAAATACTGCCTCATCACGACCCTGGACTTAAAAACCGCGTTTAATTCAGCTAGCTGGATGAGCATTACACGCGCACTTCAGGGACTCCAGATATCCGAGTGCCTGATAAGCCTTATTACGGACTTTTTCTCCAACCGGGTGCTCCTGTATGACACTTCTGCAGGACAGCGGCAGTACACCATAACTGGCAGCGTTCTAGAAGGATCAGTCCTGGGACCTACATTGTTGAACGTGATATATGACGCAGCTCTCCGCTTGGACATCCCCGCAGGCACCCGCATTATTGGCCTTGCGGACGACATAGCGGTGGTTACGGTCAGCAAGGAGCTGCCTGCGGTTGAGGAGAAAACAAGGAACCCTATCCGCCATGTGGTGAACTGGCTCGCGACCAACGGCCTAACACTGGCAGTCCACAAAACGGAGGCAGTACTGGTCAGCAGCCGTAAGGTGTTGGAGACAGCCACAATATGCGTCGACAACTGTCCCATATATTCGAAGCCAGCCATCAGATACTTGGGAGTGATGCTTGACCATCGGCTTACGTTCAAGCACCACCTGGAGTTCGTCGGGGGAAAGGCGGCGAAAACTGCGAATGCAGTAGGCAGGATGATGGCTAATAATACGAGCCCGCGGCAGAAGAGCAGGTGGCTGATAACAAGTATGGTCAGGTCGATCATACTGTATGCCGCAACAGTCTGGGCGCTGGCACTGAGGATACCGCACTGTCTGCGAAGATGCATCACTAGTGCTGGCCGGAATGATCCCGCTAGATTTTCTGGCAATGGAGACAAGAAGCAACAGCCCCCAAACTACAAGGTGGGATAAAACAATGGAAGAATGACAGGCGAGGTGGAGAGCTACTACCAATGACAGCTGGATACGATCCCTGATCCTGGACATACGGCCTTGGGTGAGTGGGAAGTACGGTCAGACTGATTTCTACTTGGATCAATTACTGATGGGACACGGGTGCTTTATATCCTATCTAAACAGGTTTAAACACAAGACGGACCCGTTTTGGACCCACTGTGCGCGGGCCATAGAAGACGCTGAACATGTCTTTTTCGTCTGTCCAAGATTCACTGCTGAATGGGAAGAGCTTAGTCAATTTATTGGGAGACCTTTTATAGTCAACGACTTAATACATATCCTACTAAGCTCGCAAAACAATTGGATTGCTATTAGCACCACAGCGGCAGTGATAATCAAATAAGATGCAATACAATAAACAGATGAAAGTGCAAAAACAGTATCTAAAGTAATATTTGAATCTTTTGTACTAAAGTACGGTCCTATGAAGACGTTCATAACGGACATGTTTACTAAACTCAAAAATTCGTTCATAAATGACTGGTGCAAGTATATGAAAATAAGTAATATACAATCAAGAACGCATCCTCACCAGACATTAGGAACAGTAGAAAGAAGTCATCGAACATTCAACGAATTTATTCGTTCATATATATATTTCGATTGACAAAGACGATTGGGACATACGGTTGAATTATTTCACATATTGTTTCAACACTGCATGAATACTATCTATAAGAACTTTTTAGTGGTAGATTACCAAGACAGTTCACAGAATTAAATAACCTAATTAAAATAAACCCTATATATAATATAGATGATTGCGCCAAAGAATTTAAGTTTAGATTAGAAATAGCAAGAACTCTAATAGATTTAGCAAAAGAAAAAAAAAGATAGAATACGATAAAACACTTAATGACATAGAATTAGTGATAGGAAATTTAGTTCTACTGAAGAACGACACAGCGCATAAGTTAGAAAGTAAATATTTAGGTCATTATAAAGTTATAAGCTTAGAAGATAGAAACAACATAAAAATAGATGCAGGCTAAAAGAAACCTGAAATAGCAAATAAGAACAGGTTAAAATTATACAAAAATTAGTTTAGCTCGAGCATAGAACATATTACATTTTTAGGTCTGCTCAAAGTTACAAAGTAACTATCAATATATAATTACAAAATAAAAAAAATGTCGTTACAAAAATTAGATTTTATATAATGGACATATACAAATATATTTAAACTATATTATAACAAGTTAGAGGTTCTAGTTGGGAACTCTCGACTAGGGAATATCCTGAACCCTCTGACTCCATCACCAAATGCAGTTCGTTTGAATTAATAAAAATAAATTACAAAAAAAAGTTCCGTTGGCCGGGTTCGAACTCGCAACTGACCGCATTACTTGCTGCCGACTCTACTCAGCAGCTGCACCAGCCACACAAAAAATACTTTCCTCGGTAGGGCTCGAGCTCGCGACAGACAACACCAGTTGCCACTGCCTCTACTCAACAGCCTCACTAATAATTGAGTCTTATTGAGAAAAAAACCAATTAAAATAGCAGCACAGAAATCAATACAATCGCAACTGCAATGCTGTTGATATAATTCGAAGCAGACTCGCATGAATGTATACAGAAATTCTTGGAATTTGCATCGCAAACACGTGCGCAGTCAAAATACCGAAAAACAAAAGAAAACCCGATCTTAATGAAATTTTCTACAGTACAATAGAATATTTGTGTATTCTCAAAAAGTCAATTGCATTTAAATTGTGGCTTAAATTGGTGGGCAATACAAATTGGGTTATTTACATGATTTATTGCCATGCGGTGGTAGCTGGGTGGTGGTGATAGGTATAAAATGAAAGATATTTGATAAATGTATAATATTCTAGATGCAACATATCAAGTTTGGTGACTCCAACTCTTATTATTACCCAATTTGCTCAAAAACAGGATGTCGATATCGATTTTTATCGATTGCTTGGAAGCGGAGGAAGTTATCGACTATCGGAAACAAACTCGATCTGCGTAGGAACTAGGCGGACCTACTGCTAATTCAATAATTTCAAGTCTCAAGCTCTTAAAGTTTCTGATATCCTTGCGTTCATACATACGGACAGACGGCTAGATCGACTCGGCTATTGATGCTGATCAAGAATATATACACTTTATGGGGTCGGAGATGCTTCCTTCTGCATGTTACATACATTAACATTTTGCATACATACAATATACCCCTTTTAACCATTTTCAATGGTTTCAGGGTATAAAAATAAAGAAAAAGTCAATATTAAAAATGGAAGTTTTAGTTTAGTTTTATACATATAGCTAACTATAATAAGAAAATCAATAATTGTTGTCTCTTAAAATAGGATAGAACTGAAAAAGAAACTGATGTATTGCTATGTCAAAATATATATGCCGACTAGTGTATTAATAAAGGGACAAGCAGGAAGCCGTCTAGTTTAATTTGTTGCCACAATGCAATTTTGGGCCCTTGAACCAGAAGGACGATTGATTTACATATTTCACATGGTGTCGTTGCTCTAGAAAGTATGTCTGCCGGATTGGACGTAGCGCCATTCCATTACTTACAAACACCTTGAGTGTGCAGGGTACGGTCTTTAACCAAGAGAGACATACAGAGGAATCCGACCAGCAGTCGGATTTCATCGATGAGTTCCATTCCAGATACTTCACGCATGAGATTAGAAAATAACTGCGCAAAACGTGTTTAATAAAGCCACACAGTTTATTTCATAACTTTTGTTTTTCCTTTCCGTTCTTGAATGTTCAACAGTAAATCTTATTGTGCTGTATAATATTCGTATATTCTCAAAAACACAATTGCATCTATATTGCGGTCATCTTTAATTGGTGGGTTCCTCCAAATGGTTTATTTATTTGATTCTTAATATATAGATATATAGAACGAAAGATACTTGTTGCACATATATACTAATTTAGAAGCTCCATGTTAAATTTGGTGCCTTAAGCTCTTAAAACCTATGAGCTTTGGTCAAAAAACTGGATTTCAATATCAATTTCTTGGAAATGGGTCAAGTGATAATAATAATAATAATAATAGATAATATATAGATTATATATAATATCGTAAACAAACTCGTAGTATGCGGGCACTAGGAGGACCTAGGTTCAAAATTTCTAGACTCTAACTCTTGTAGGGTCTAAGATCCTTGCGTTCATACATACTGACGGACAGTCAGATCGATCAAGAATATGTATTACTTATTAGGTCGGAGATGCTTTCTTCTGCCTGTTACAAACATTTGCACAAATACATTATAACCTTTTAATCCCTTTTCAATGGGTTCAGGGTATAGCAATGATCATAATTAACGAACCAACAGCTACTGCATTTTTGACGTTGATTATCATATTCTAATTCCAAACGGTAGAGTGCAACATCGTCAAGAGAGAGAGAGAGAGAAAGAATAACACTGACGTGGCATTCGTATGCAGTGTTGTTTTTGTTGTTGTTTCCTGCTCAGGCCGTTTTTTTGGGGGTTGAAAAATTACTTTGTTCTCTTTTCTATTGTCCGCCGAAGCGAGCACACACATGTTTTAAGTGAATATTAAAAATGGGAATTCCGTAGAGAGGTAAGTAATTAACAAGTGTTTATTATTTAACTTTATTTTATTATTCCCTTCCAGAAAATTATTTAATATTACAATACACACAGGAAAGAGTAACGCGCTTAGGAAAGGTGATGCCAAAAAATGAAAATATAATTCGTTTCTTTCATTTATAGTTTTAAATTAAACTGTTTTATTCATGTATTAACTTTATTTATAATTATAAGATTGCCAAGGAAATGCGTTTAAATTTTAAATCAAAACAAATGTTATATATTTTTTAAATTAAATTTGAATTGAAAATGAATTTAAAAAAAAATAACACCAAATATTTTAATGGGAACAAAATGGGCATGAACCAAGAAAAAAAGTTTCGTAAATCATATTTTATGCGAGTCTTTTGCGATATCTTTTAAGAGGCTTTTTTAATATTGGTTACCTACAAAAACGTATCGCAGAAAATATTTTATTAGACTCGTAAGAAATATCAGAAAAGGCTCGCAAAACATATCACAAAAGGCTCGCTAGCCGTATTTCTTGCGACAGTCGAAAATGAAACTTTGACTGCCAAAAACTGAACAACATATAATACATATTGATTTCTTTTCCCGATGCGTTTGCGAGTGTTTTGTCTCGCATTTGACCAGTTTGCGATATCATTTGCCAGAGTTTGGTCCGCTGGGTGTTAATATTTTCTGATCCTATTATAATAAAATTATCAGTAGCTTATTTATAATATGCAAAATGCAAATAAAAATAAATTTATTGGATAATATCGATATAGCTAATATGTGTCATTTCAGATAAGTCAAATAAATAAATGCCTCTAGTCGTATTTCCGCGCTGTCGACTATCGATCGGTGCTCCCGTCTCTAGCACGCTTTTGCTTTCCTTAGTCACCACACCACGGCACGTTATCCTCTTGCTAAATTTTCTCTTCCGGTTCGTTACTTATGCTCGTTGCTTCTACTCGTTGCTTCTTCTGCAACAATACCATGAAACTCTGTACTAAGCTTGCTGTGTCTTCGCTCTCGCTAACTTCGACGTTGTTTCTGATGTCACCGAATTTCACAACACCATCTTCTGTCTTTCGATCTCTTTGGAAAGAATCTTATATCATTCCTCTCCACAAGAAAGGTGGAAAGTCTGATATACAAAATTACAGGGGCATTGCAAAACTGTCCGCTATTCCTAAAATATTTGAAAAAATTATCACTTCAAATTTGCGGCATTTCTGCAAATCTGTTTTCTCCCCTGTTCAACATGGATTCGTAAAGAATCGGTCAACTACGACCAATCTACTAGAGTTTACTTCCTTGGTAAATTATGCTTTCCTTTCGAAAATGCAAACTGATGTCATTTACACTGACTTCAGTAAGGCGTTTGACTCTGTGCACCACGATATTTTACTTTTTAAACTTGACCGAATAGGTTTCCCTCCGTCTCTTTTGCTTTGGATTAGCTCTTATTTAAAAGGCAGGACCCAAAGAGTTATGCTGAGGCTGACTACCTCTAAACAGGTTCACGTTACTTCTGGTGTTCCTCAAGGTAGTCATCTTGGACCTTTACTCTTTACTCTTTTTATAAATGATCTCCCCTATGTTATATCACATGCCCGTGTACTCATGTATGCGGATGATGTGAAACTTATTCTATCATACACTAATCCCCTACATCATTCTCGTCTACAAGACGATTTGAACGCTATGCAACTTTGGTGTTCGGCCAATCAATTGCATCTGAATTGTTCAAAGTGTAGGTTTATGACATTTTATCGTACTACACCTTATCTTGTCAGTTATACAATCGACAATACCCCTTTGCAACGTATACTAACAGGTAAGGATCTAGGCGTTCTTTTTGATTCTAAACTCTGTCTCAATCTTCACATAGATACCATCGTTAATGAGGCAAAAGGTGTACTTGGATTCATTAAACGATGGTCTAAAGAGTTTAACGATCCTTTTATAACGAAACTTCTGTACATCTCTCTTGTTCGCCCTATCCTTGAATACTGCTCTTGCATCTGGTCTCCGCAGTATAACAATAGCCAGGATCGTATTGAATCTGTTCAGAAGCAATTTCTGCTTTTTGCCTTACGAGGTTTAAATTGGGACCCTAATCTTCGTTTGCCATCCTACTCCAGCAGGCTGCTTCTTCTTAACCTTCCGTCGTTAACCAACCGTAGGACAATTCTCGGTGTTGTCTTCCTATATAAGTTGATTGTTGGCGATAACGATTCTCCTTTTCTGTTAGGTCGTCTTCAATTCTCTATTCCGTCCAGGCCAACTAGAAATTATCGCCCCTTATTCCCATCTACGTGCACAACAGACTACGCTATGCACAATCCTTTTCGCGTGCTATGTAAAAATTATATAGTTTACATCAGGTTTTCTCTACCGAACTTTCTCTACCCCTAATAAAATCGTTGCTTTCAGGATACCTTCGGGAAGACACTGACCATTCCCAGCTATGAGCAGGGGCATAGCTTGCCGGACAGGCTATAAATTTTCCCTCGGTGATTTCCCATTACTATCTCTCTATCCTATCTACATAACCTTCTATACATCTTGTTTAATTCCTTTACTTTTTTAATAACATCTTTCTTTATTATTCCCAATTTATTGTATTTTCTTCATTAATATAGTAAATTAAGATTATTTCTAAATTTTACTAAAGAACACTATTTTCTCTACTAACACCCTTCTTCTTAGCTGTAGGCTCTAATAGCGTCACCGACAAACTTTGCTGTGAATAGGGGCACAGCTGGCCGGACTGGCAGATAAAACACCTCCATCGGTTGGTGATGCTATTAGAGAATTGTGTACTCTAACTAGGCTTTTAGCATGAAATTGTATTATATATGTATTGAATAATTAGGAAGACACTCGTTTTGTCGACCAATAATAAATAAATATATAAATAAAAAATGAAATTCTGCATTGAGCATTTTGCGTCTTCTATCGTTTGTCCACTGGCTTAAGAAATGTCACATTTTCAAGTTTCACTTATTGGTGTTCCACCGGTTGTCGGTAACATGTGAGTGGGAGAAGTACAGCTGGGAGAAGTACAGCATAAACAGCTGATCGATTTGCTTTAATTTACACAAGCGCCGCAAAGTTTTTCTTCCGCAACTCAAATAATGTAACTTCAAAGTAAGGGCTCCATTTTACATACTCTTTTCGATATTTCGCCATGTTTAAATGCTAAAAACTGTGGGATTTTAAATTTCTTATTTAAAGTTGCCGCTCAAGTTCGTTGATATATCAGCTGTTTATGGTTAATATACTCTCTCATTTTTCACAAAATTGATAGAAATCTAGATTAATAAAAAAACACGATTTTATTTAAAGTCCTAGTCTTTTCGTTGAGTCTTGTCTGTGTTTTGCTTGTTATATCCATTTTTCGGATTTCTGAGTCTTTTAATTGAGTCTGTCTGAGCTAAAAATTTGTCCGCGTGTAAAATTTATCCTGTGTAAGAATGAATTGGTGTTTCGCCAGCACCTTTTTTTTTTGGATGCCGGTCTTATTTATTCATTGCATAGACAATTAGCAAATATATCTTTTTTTTATAAATGTTTATTGTATTGAATCACATATAGCATACATTTTTATTAAACTCAGTTTACTTAGGTGATATTTTGCCAAGCCTGGTTGGGTCCTCAGGCTTTATCGTGGACAAACGGCGATCTTCTCTTGACCCTCGTGACACACACCTCCCAGCGAGATCTCTTGATACCCGGTTGCAGTGTCGCTGCTAGCGTTCGTTGTATAGGTTGGCGAAGGCTTCGGCCTAGCTGTCTATAGTCTTCATTTTGAGGTCTCTGTGCAAGGTAGAATTTCTGACGTACCAGTCATCAGTGGTCATTCGGCGCAAGGCCAAGTTTTGGAGTGTCTGAATCCGTCTTCGACTTGTACAAGATGCAATGCCCCAAACCTGGGTACCGTATCTCCAAGTTGGCGCACCACGACGTTATAAACTGCCCGTTAGCGAAGTGGCAATGGGCTGTTGGGGCTTAGTAGCCAGTTGGCCTTAGCAATCTGAAAGCAGCACTCCTTGAGAAGGCCGTTGATGTGCGCCCCATATACTTGGCGCTTATGCTAGGGTGAAGGGGGTTGCCATCTAGCCAGACTGCTGGAACCTTGCCACGCCTCAGTGTGTAGTTGACCGCCTGGTACTTCGAGGCATTGAGCTTGATGGTCCACCTGCGTGTCCAGCTCTTAAGCAAGTGGATGTATTACTGGGCCCCATCAGTAGCTTCGTACTCACAGTGGGTGGAGTAAAATATCAGCAAATGTGGCCATCAAGTGTTAGCCTGGGGTGACAAACTCGTGTAGGTCATCCAGAGTGGGGATGTCTGCCGTGTACAAATTGTAGAGAAAGCGGCGCAGTACGCTGCCTTGAGGGAGACCCGCCTTCATATTGCGAACAGGAGAGATTGATGTCCTAAGACTAACCTCGAACTTACGCTCCATTAGATAAGAGCGCAGAAGTAGAAAGAAGGGGGCGAGAAGACTCACCTTGATTTTCTGGAGCAATCCAAAGTCTACAAAGACACCATAGCAATAGTCTTTGTCGTCGTAAGCCTTAAGAATATGATTAATCATCCTATGAAACTGTTCAACAGCGCCATGCCCACCCCTGAACCCAAATTGGTGATCAGGAAGAATGGCCACTTGATCAATAAGCCTAGCAAGTCGGGCGACAATCAGTCTTTCCCAAACCTTCGACAAGGAAGGCAGGAGACTGATCTGCCGATATGACTCAGGGTCATATGCCTTATAGACAATATGGATCCTCGCTAACTTCCACTGGGCAGCGAAGCGTTGCGTCCTTAATATGGCGTTGAAGATCAACGTGCGCATTGGCAGGGTCTTCAGAGTGGTGTGGCATATTCCATCATGGCCAGGTGCTTTAGCCCTGGGAAGAGCTTTGACGACGTTGATCACCTCCTCAACGCGGATAGGGCCGATAGGTGAAGGCATCTGAAGCGGAGTCTTCAACGCTCGGGTAGTCTCAAAGTGCTCTTCTGGGGAGGCCAAATTGAAGGTGTGAGCCGGCCCTCCAGGTAGCTGGCGAAGGTATCAGCTTGCTCTTCGTCTGTAAGGCAACATGTTCCATTGTGGCGAAGAAGTATTTAGTATTTAGTATATATATGCTCTCCAACCTTCTGGAGAAGGATGCGTCTTTATGTCTGCGAAGGGCCTGCTTAAAATGCCGCTCCGCTCTTCGCCACTCCGCCTTGTCCCAAGGATTCTGAGTCGTCTGGAACCTGCATCTGCACCGCCTCTTGATCCTGAGCAGGGTGGCTATATCTGCGGGCCGTCCATTGCCAGCATTATCCAGCCTCCTTGTAACTGGTGGGGGGCTGGCTTCGGTTGCTGCTGCGTGAATTTTTACGTTGAGCAGCTCAATGGCGTTCTTTATATCCAGTCCAGTGCTGATTTCGGTGTTGAGGTGAATACCTTCACTTATCTGCCTCTGAAAGATACCGAGATCATTGCGTGCGTTGATCAGCCTCGGTATTGCGCTGACCACTCTGGCCCTTCCCTCCAGTGTAACTATCAGTGCCAGGTGGTCGGTCGGGAGGTCCCAATCGTCAGCGATTGAGAGGAGCTTGTCAGGGATTCCTTGGTAGATAGCGAAGTCTATGCAAGACGGAGTGCCTCTGCTGCCATACGGGTATCTTGTTGGAGAACCTGTGGCCAGTACCTTCGCTTGATGATGCGCTAGACTGTTTGCTAGTTGAAGGCCGCGCACATTTCTGCTATTTGCGCCCCACAGCCAGTGATGTGAATTCCAGTCGCCTCCCACTAGATATCTGCTTCCAGCCGAGTATGACGTTGAAGTCATCAGTCGATGTCTGCTCATTTGTCCTGCAATAAGCTGCTTCAAAGTCCACGCTACCAGCACTAGTGGAGACCTTCACAGTCGAATATTGGTAAACACGATTAGCAATGCTCAATTGTGGGAAGTGAACCAAGTTACTCCGGATGAGGACAGCGCAGCCGCCACTAGCTGAGCGATTTAGAGTCCTGTGGACAGGGTACGCCTCGAAGCCAAAGATTCGGGCGACCTTCTTGGGACAACACAGCTCCGAAACCGTGTGCTGAGGCGTCGGTTGTCATATCCAAACGATTTTTAAAATTACGGTATCTTAACATCACATCTTCACATATTAAGATATCTTTAGCTTGACGAATTTTTCTAGCTGTTTAGATGTTAGTTCAATTTGAACCTTTTTCGACTAATTGGCACTAACTTTTCTATTTTCCCCTCCTAATAATTCGATTAAGGCCCTGGCTAAAGCGAGGTTATTTTTATTAAAGCATATTAAAAAAAAACCCCAGATTCTTGCGCTTGCGCTTAAACGAAAGGTCTTCAGGGTATGCTGGAGGTACAACTGACTTTAGAGATCTGAATGACTGGACAGCATCGCTCCTAAACTGTTCATTCAAGGCGGCTACCACAACAGCGCCATGCGCCATAGAAATTGTATTTCTTAGTCAAGGTCTTCTTAACACTGTCATATTTTTTTAACAATGACAATTCATCTTGTCATACTGAGGAAAGATTTTGTAAAATTACATGACCTGATATCTTATCAATCAATTCAATCAAGCCTAGCTATTACAGCCCTACAGTTAAGAACTGTGTTTAAAAACCCCATACACAAATGCCTTTCATTTTGTTTTGGAATTCCAAAATCTTAAATTTCTCCTGTAAGTGTTTTTATTTTCCTGTTGAAACTCCTCCCTGTTTCCATTTATTTGGGGCTGTCTCATCGACTTGATAATCGATAAATTAGAACTATGTCGTAAACAGGTACGGAAATAGATCAGCTCTCAGTTCACAAAACGACTCGAAATGGTCGTCGGAATTGTGTTATCATTTGAATTATATTAAGACCTTTTTTCTAATAAATAAGATATGCAAGTAAAGTCGCACTTTGGTGACCCCGAATTTTCAATAAACGACAAAAATGTTTCGGTAAAACATTAAGTTTAATACTAAATAATTAATAAAATGGGTTGACGCAATTCTGCACGTTTATTGCACACACATCAATTTGCCAAGAATTGTGAAATTGAACTCATTACTGCAAACGCACATAAAAATGAACACCAACGAAGTAGGCGCCAAGCCGCCATCATTTCGCAAGGAACAGCCGAATTTATGTTTTCTACAGATGGAGTCAGAATTCGCATTATCATATGTCTCTACTGATTGCACAAAGTACCACCAAGTGATCACTTCCCTGGAACCGCAGTACTTGATGCACCTTGTCGACATCATACGACATCCGCAATCAAAGATTCCGATCAGCGCAAATTGAACTAGCTCACATATGAAGTGCAATTGGTTGATCCAAAACCGTCGCAGTGGTTGAAGCGTATAAATCACTTAGCAGGCACATAAATGGCGGACGGGGCCAGAAAAGCACTTAAGCTGGAGCGTCTCCCACAGCCTCAAAGCTGGAAATGGTTAACCAATAGACCAAGGTTGAATGAATCCAAGTACAGCTTTGGCTTCGTTAACGATGGTAGCTATATGAACATTGAATATATATATAATGGCGTATTATCAATTGTATAACTGATAAGTTAATTTGCAGTGAGATTAAAGGTCATATACATAACATTTAAACAATTTAATTGCGATTGATTGACCGAACACCAAGGTGCATAGCATTAAAATTATCTTGTAGACGAGAGAGATGTAGGAAAGTAGTTTATAAAAAAGAGTAACGAGTAACGGTCCAAGATGACTAATTTGATCCAAAGCAAAAGAGCAGAAGGTTAACCCAAGCGATCAAGTTTAAGGAGTAAAATATCATGGTGCACAGAGTCTAACGCTTTACTGTGCATATAATCAATTTGCATTCTAGAAACGAAAGCATAATTTGCACAGAGTCAATCGCCTTACTGAAGTCAGTGCAAATGACATCTGCTTGCATTCTAGAAACGAAAGCATCATTTACCAAGGAAGTAAATTCGAGCAGGTTGATGATAGTTGACCGATTCTTTACGAATCCATGTTGGACAGGGGAGACAAATGATCTGCAGAAATTCTGCAAACTCGAAGTTATTATTTTTTCAAATAATTTGGGGATTGCGGACAGTTTTTCAACGCCGCTGAAATTTTTTATATCTGGCTATCCACCTTTCTTGTGGAGAGGAATGATATAAGATTCTTTCTAAAACGATTGAAAGACCGAATATCCAAGGGATAAATTAAAAACCTTTAGCAATCAAAATAATTTCTAGCTTTATTCTTCCCAAGAGGAAAAGAAGATGCCAAACTTGAAGACATATGCTCCAGGTATCAATCTACGGAGCCATGCGACTATGCGATTATTATATATTTCGTAACTTACCAAGCTACAAAAATAGATAGATTCGGTGGACCACATGAAGTCAGCATTTGAGAATTCCCAGTCCAGGCTCGAAAATCTCGACAAGCTGGAGATAGCATCAGACGCCTGTGCAGAATTTACTCAGCTATACTGGGGCGTTAAATCGAAGCTCACTCGTCATCTGCATTCTGTAAACAAGGCACGCATGACCTGCCCAAACTCTACTACAATCCGCGGCTACATTAAAGAGACAAATGCAATGTCACAGTCGCTTAGCCGTAAGTCTCGTCTACCCGAGTTGCAGCTTCCTAGGTTCAGCATTGCCTATGAGCATTGGCCTGATTTCTACACCATGTACAACACAGTCATTGGAAACAATGAAGATCTGAGTAAGATTGAAACACTGCAACATCATCAATACGCACACATCTTCGAGCACTCAGCACCGTGGCGGGAGCCCAGGAGCCTGCTGACGGACTGCTCATCCACATCATTGGTGGCAAGTTTGACCAGGGTACTCAAGAGAGATGGGAAGAGGCACTTTCAGTGGATAAATTGCCTACGTGGAAGGATATGACAGTATATCTGGAAAGGAGATGTCGCATGTTGGAAAACTTGAAGAGCGCTACGGCACATACACCTAGCCTGCAGGTGGGCAAAAACTTATCCAAAGTAAATCGCAACACACTCATTGCCTCATCTGATCAACAACTGCGAATCTAAAGATCATTATCTCGATAAATGCACTTGATTTTGTCACCCATTCTGATCCATAAGGAAGCCAAACGTATGCACCTTTGCTTGAATTGCTTACGAAAGGGTAGTGTAGACATTGTCAATATAAACACCACTCTTTGCGGCACATGACTCCAAACTCAAGTCACACGTTTGATCATAGTGCACAAAATACGCAGGCTGCTAGAGATATGCCTTCTCACATTCCGTCTACGCTGCCTTGTATGTATGCTCCAGAGCGTCTCTTGGCGTATTCATGCTAGCAACACTTATTCAGCAAGCTTGACGTTCAAAGCTTCAGGTGCGAGGTCAGTGGTAATCGAAATGAGAGCTTGTATACGCCAAGAGACGCTCTGGAGCATACATACCCTGCCGCGCATTGCTGGATGCTGCTTCTCAGCTCAGCTTTATTACCAGCAGACTCGCCAAAGCCTTTCAGCTTACAACTCAACATTTGAACATCTCGATTTCAGGCATTGGGGAAGCAGCTTTAATCTCTATCTTGTCTGCTGCTGTTCCTGCTCAGTCGCATGACAGAAAATTCAGCACAGTAGTCTCCGCCGTCATAACGCGTACAATAACAGAATATCAGCCTCATTTTGAAATCGACGTTGCCGGTTGGAAAATTCCCAAAAACTTTAAACACGCTGACCCATCGTTCTTTATGAGCCACCGGATAGATCTACTACTTGGTGCTGGCCTACATTTCAAGCTCATTTGTGTTGGTCAGATTCGCATTGAGATTAACTTGCCAAGACTCCAGAAGACGAAACTCGGGTGGATCGTCTCTGACGGACTTTCGCGTAAAACCATGCCCAGCAGAGGATTCGCTGTCCTGCATCGTCAAACTCTTTTGGGAGGTCGCCAATTGCTGTGGCTCCACACCCATTCCTTCTGATGAAGACGCTCTCTGTGAGA
The DNA here is from genome assembly GCA_018903485.1 of Drosophila littoralis. Classification (NCBI taxonomy): domain Eukaryota; kingdom Metazoa; phylum Arthropoda; class Insecta; order Diptera; family Drosophilidae; genus Drosophila; species Drosophila littoralis. Next base: position 28,411 of record JAEIGF010000597.1, read on the forward strand.
AATTATTTGTGCAAGGCTGCACACGCTTCATCTCATGCCAATATTCCGTGCGTCTGCCTGCGAAAACGAACTTCGGTGCTTTGGGTGATTCTTATCATCGCGCTTTAAGACGCTCCAATACTCTTGAATGCAAGCTTAGCAGGAATCAGCAGCTTAAGAATAAAGATTCTGCGCTTATGCAAGAATATATAAATATAAATCTGGGGCATATGTCGGTGGTCACTAACAACCAACTAAACCTCAGTTTTATTTGCCGCATCACTGTGTGGAGAAGCCGGACAGCACGTCAACGAAATTGCGCGTCATTTTTAACGGATCCGCTAAGTCGACATTAGGAGCATCCCTAAATGATTTGCTACTAGCTGGTCCATTCATTCAGCCAAAGATCTTCAACACACTGGTAAGATTTCGTATTTGAAAGGATGCAGTCTGCGGTGACATCTGCAAGATGTATCGTTGCGTGCGCATAACACCTCAAGACCAGTTCCTGCAATGCATCTTATGGCACGAAAATCCACATGACCGGATTAAAAAATAAGTGGATTCGGTTGCATACGGATCTAAGCCTGCTACCTTTTTAGCCATCCGTACGATGCAACAGCTTACCTACGACGAGGAGCACAAGTACCCGCTGGCTGCTTAGACCATCCGCAGGGACTTCTTTGTCGACGATTGGATCTCTGGAAATGATTCCATCGAGGAAGCCAGACAAAGGCCATTTTCCAATACGGAAATGATGTTCAAACGAGCCTGCCGCTCTTGAGGGTGAATCGCAGTCCGATAGGGAAAAACTGACAATAGCATTGATAAAGCTCTTGGCTTAGCCTGGGATCCCAGCTCTGACAATTTGCTCTTCAACTTTTCAGAAATAATACCCAAAGGCTCAGGGACGAAACGAAGCATTTTGTCAACAATTGCCAGATTCTACGATCCGCTGGGATTAATCTCAATCACCATTACCAAGCTGAAGATTTATCTTCAAGCACTTTGGAAGGAGAAGGTCAACTGGGACGAAAGCCTTCCACAGTCATTGCATCCAGGTTAGGTTCAGCTCACTTCACAACTGTCATTTGTTCGTAGTAAATTATGAAATACATGGCTTTTGCGAAGCAAGCATGGCTGAATATGGCACTTGTAACTACATAAGATCTGAGATGCAAGGAGTTGTCGCATGGCATCTGCTGTATTCTAAATCTAGAGTGGCATCCCTTAAAACGCTAACGATCCCGAAGCTTGTACTTTCAGCAGCGTTCATAGTTTCGGGATTTGACCACACCGTGCAAATTAAAAAATTAATTTGAAAAGCTTCAGCGTATTTTCGCATATATTTTTCGATTTATTATAAATATTCAAACGAACTCACCTCGTTCCAAAGATTTCTTAACTCTGGACGAAATCAAACAAGGAACACATCTACTCATCAAAAGTATCCAGACAATTTTGGTCATGCGACCTGAAGTCATGGCTCCACTACCAGCAAAACGCGTGCAACCCAGTCCTACGTTCCACGTAACTGGCATAGACTTTTGCCGCCCATTCCTCTTTAAATCGGAGGTCAGAAATCGTGCGCAAACAAAATATTATATCTCCATTTTCGAATGCTTCTCAATAAAGATAACGCACCTAGAGCTAGTAAATTTTTATCTACACCGTCATTTATTGCTGCGCTGAAACGATTCATCAGTCTACGAGGCAAGCCCAATTCTATCTGGTCTGACATTGCGACCAATTTCGTCGGCAAATGAATTGAAGGAGCTAAGGAATCTTTTCATGAGGGAGCCTGAACGCAGCCTGATTGTCAACGAATGCGTAGCGCTGGGAGTCACTTGGCACTTCATTCCGCCACGATCGCCACATTTCGGCGACCTATGGGATGCCGCAGTGAAGTCAGCCAAACATCACCTCTACCGCGTCGTTGGAAATGCTGTTCTTTCATTTCATGAACTTCGAACCCTTATATGCCAAATATCTGCCATGTTAAATTCAAGACCGCTCTGTCCCATTACAAAAAATCCAGGCGACTTGAAGCTACTTACGCCTGGCCACTTTCTCTGGGGCAAGGCCAATGCTTCCATCGACGAGCCCGACTTGACTCATCTGAACATCGATCGTCTTAGCCGCTGGCAACATGTTTGCCACATGCAGCAGACCTTTTAGAAAAAGTGGAGCATCGCTGGCGCGCTCCCAAAAGAAATCTTCACCCTGGCGAAATCGTGGAGCTCAAGGAGGACAACACCCCCCCTCTGAGATGGCCTCTAGAACGAGTCGACAGAACAATGCATGGAGATGACAGTGTCGTGCAAGGGGCCATCATTCAAACTACAAGCGGACTTGTCAAGAGACCTATCACAAAGATTGCCGTTCTGCCTATCGAGACTTCTTCGGTTGAAAAATATGACTTCGAGTCAGTTTGAGAGAACTATTTTTTTTTTATTTATTTATTTTAATTATCGCTAAGCAGACGAGCTCGTAGCGCGAGCTGCATTTGGTGTTGGAAGAGGAGTGTTCAGGGTAGAGTGGGAATTTCTAGTTTAATTTGCTGAATAAGTTCACTCGTTCATTTTCTGCACGTGAACTAAATCGGTCATTTAGTTCACTCGTTCATTTATTAAGTCGGTTATGAACGATGAATTCTGCTCAGCTATTCAGTCGGTCACGAACTATTCGCTTAGTTCAGTTATGCACTCGATCATGAACGATTCGTTTTGCTTAGCTATTCAATTACACGCGATCAATATATTCTGTTTAGTTATTTTTCATGTTTTCAGTTGTAAAAAATATGTTATACTTTTTACTTATTTATATAATACTGTACTATTGATAATAGATACTTACAAGTTGGAGGTTGAAACTCAACAAATAGTGAACTTTAAATCCCGCCATCTCATTTATTTATTAACAACTGAACATCTCAAAAGAATGCATCGTTCATAAACGGCTGAACTGCTGAGTGGAATACATCGTTCATGAACGAGTTGCTAGACGGAGTGTATAGTTCATGACCGACTGAACGAATATGGAGTGTATCGTTCATGACCGACTGAACGAGTACGGAATACATCGTTCACGACCGACTGAATAGCTGAACGAGTGAACTAAATGACCGATTTAGTTCACTAATCACTGAATTAGTTCAGTAGTTCATTTTAATGACCCGTTCAATCGAACTTGGTCTGAACTAAACGACACAACTCTAGTTCAGGGTATGCCCTAGTCGGGAACTACAGACTAGAGCCTCTTTCTTCTTTTGAATGTAGCTCTTCCTAATCATCATTAACATGTCCCGGTTTCATGAAGTCGACATCGAAATGCTATTTCTATGTGACCAAAGTTGATAAGTGGCATCTATCACTACATATAAAACAGATTGAACTGGCTAAATGACAGACTGATTGGTGATCAACGCACAGCCTAAACGTTAAGAACTAGGATACTGAAATACTGTATTTAATAGAGGTGCTAAGACGGGGTTATTGGGAAATTCCACCCGCATGTATGGTCAAATTTTAAATTCATTTTCAAATATCCATTCAAAAATGTTTGACAGACGGGAACTGAGTGAAAAAGTTATACCCAGAATTTAAACATAATTCTAGCAACTCTAGGGAAAGGAGTAATCCTTAGTTATTGTACAATGAGATAATGCAGATTCTATATTATTTTATTAAAACACTGAAAAGTTCTTACAAACTTACCGCAAACATATGTCAAATATTGAGATGTATTTACTATATACTACCTTTATATTTTTTATTTCGTATGCAGCTTACGTAGAGGTACTTTACTTTTATACGCTGAAGCCATTGAAAATGGGTCAAAAGGATATACACCTAATGCTGTTTTTACACGGAAGATTGGTTCCAGAAAAAACCGTGTAAAAATAGACACTGATCGTATGCAAAACTTGAAACGAAGATTTAATACCCTTGCAGACCCAACCCTTTCATAATGCTTATAGTGCTTTGCCCGTATCTAAGAAGCACAGGAAAAATAATTAATGCCGAGTGTGGTTAAGATATGTTGAAAAACAAAGAAGTTTTCCATACATCGCCTTGGCAGCAATATGATAGTGGTCCGATCTTAATAGGATTTTGCATATATATGGGGAGAGTAGTAAAACTAATTAATATCGACTTTGGTCAACATATCTTAATAAACAAAATAAAATTCCATACAACAACTTAATATTCGACCGATCGTTCCTATGGCGGCTATATGATATAGTTGTCCGATGTAAATAAGACTTTGCTTAAATAGAGACTTTGCTTAAATGCCGAGTTTGGTCTTGAAAAACAAAAAAATTTTCCATAAAACTTAATTTTCGACCGATTGTTTCCATGGCCCGATCTTAAAAGGACTGCATATATATGGGTATAATAGTAAAAGACATAATAGTTGAGTTTGGTCAAGATATCTTGAAAAACCAAAAAAAAATCCATACCTAATTTTCGATGATCGTTTCTATGGCAGCTTGATATACATGTCCGATGCAAAAAAGATTTTGCTCAAATAGAGGGAGCATAGAAAAGTAATAAATGCCGAGATTGGCAGAGATATCTTGAAAAACAAAAAAAAATTCCATACAACAACTTAATTTTCAACCGATTGTTTCTATGGAAGCTATATGGTAGTGGTCCGATCCTAATGGGATTTTGCATATAACTACTACCGACTATTGGTATTTGCTGTCCCAGCGTTCTGGGGAAGCCAATAACCAGAGTCATGATCGCGGCGTATATCTCGCAACTAAGTTGCCAGCCGCGACGGTCATCCGACACCACACACGAGGCGCTAACGCTGCACTTCTGAGGGCAGCGACGTTGACTCTGCGACAGCGACGGCGGCTCCGCGGCAGCGACGGCGACGCAGGCTAGCTTTGCTTATTATAACCAAAATTGTATTTCATTAGTCTAAGTGTTGGAAATGAATAAAGCAGAGCGTACCGCTCCCTTTTAACAAACCGTCTTAGTGAACTCAGCTGCATTTGTAAATGCAATAACGAAGACATACAAAACTGCATTTATAAATGCACTAACAGCGTACAAACCCGCAAGTTTGATCATTTTTAATAATAAAAAAACGCGAAAGGAAAAAAAATTCGCGGCAACAAAAAAAAACTACAAACAATAAAATACCTACAAGAAGAATACGTTCAGTGAAGAATACCCTTTGTGACTGCAGCGAGGAATTCATCGTAGTGTACTAGATTAGCCATAGTCTCAACAGAATCATGTGACTTGGGACGTGAAAATAAACATATATTGGATATAGTTAAAAGCCGATGCGCTAGTTCGCTGCTTGAGACATATCATATAACAGAATTTTTGGAAAGAAAACATAATAAATAACGCTTTCATAAACAACACTAATTTCGTTAAACCTTATTCGCCACAAAAGTAAACAAAAGGAAACCTATTTCGAGAATCTTTTTTAAACTTTCGAAAAATTTTAAATCATTCTGTGTGACGAACTGGCTTGCTTAGAATTTTGTTTAGGTGCGAATGAGTGACTGTGATTCCGACGTACACGATCAGGGACACTACGACAGCGATGATAGTGTTTTTGCTCGTTTAATAGGAGGATTTTATACATTACAGATATCAAGGTGTGCTCTTCCAACTGAGCCAGACACAAACACAGATTTAGCCATGGATCAGTTGCGCATGATAATTGATGCCGCATTGCAGAGCGCGATTGCATCACAAGCGCAGGAATCCGCGAATAGGGAAGCTAGGCTAAGGCAGGAGCTTGAACACCAAATTTCGCACGTGTCAAGTAGGCTAAGACACAACTTTCGGTACCTGACGTGAAAGTCTACAAAGAGTCCGACATCATAGAGGGGGATGAATGCAACGAGCCCCTTGACGCAGTAAAATGCTTTGCTGAGTTCCGAAGAACTCAGGACACTTACGTATCTTGGAGGCAGAAAATACGACGGAAGCTCCCGTCACTACCAAGCCTTCTCAATAATCAGAAGTAAAATTAGAGGTTCGGTGGACACAGTTTTCGCTTCGTTTAACACACCGTTTAACTTCGAGGCCGTCATAGCAAGGTTGGACTTCACGTATAGCGACAAGCGGCCTATCCATGTGATCGAGCAGGAAATGGGCACGTTTAGACAGGGCGGCATGTCAATCCTAGAATACTACGATGAGGTTATGATATGATATGATATGACTTATGATATGACTCTGGCAACGGGCATGTGTGAGAAATTCAGGGATGACAAGGGTGCCAGCAACAGCAGGGAAAAAAACTATTCCCTCTGAGTGACCAGGGCAAGAATCCTCATTTCAAAAGGCAGAATGGCCAGAATACAGATAAAGCCCAGAATAGAGCGGGGGTCTATAGTGCCCCAGTACCCATGGAAGTCGACTCTTCTTCCTCAAAGTATAGGCAGCCCACAAACTACCAAAAATCCCAGGGCTCAGCTAAATTTAACGCAAACCAGGGTCAGGGAAATAAGCGTCCAGCCGGATCTGACCGCACGACAGGCCAAAGGAGACAAAGGGTGGATCGCATTCAAGCAAGCGATCCAGAGGGCACAGAATATTACGACTCAGCACAAGAGGTGTCGGGCGAGCAAGAGGATGAACATGGCGTAGATTACGAAAGCGATAGCGCTAATTTTTTCTGCCGTTCATACGGCGGAGAATAGCGGGGACAGATATGAGATTCTTAATCGACACGGGTGCGGCCAAAATTTACATCAGGCCGCATAAGCGCCTAAAAGGCGTCGCCCCTGTCGAGTCCCATTTTGTTGTCCACTCCATTCACGGGTCAAACAACATCGCTGAAATATGCAAGTTGTCCATGTTTGAGTGTGACACGTTTTTGTTCCTACTTGATTCCTTATCCACGTTGGATGGAATCTTAGGGCTGGACCTGCTGAAGCGGGTGGGTGCAGTTTTATGCCTAAACGAGGGCATACTAAAATATGGTGCGACTTCGGAGGCGTTGCAGTACTACAAATGTACGAACGTCAATCATACGAAGAACAAAGAAATCGAGGCACCACCTGCGGTGAAGGCAGATTTCCTGCGAGTGGTTCACCGAAACAATAAGGCTTTTGCAGGCTCTAACGAGGCGCTGCCTTATAACACGGCTGTTGTGGCCACGATCCGCACGACCGACGAAAATGTGGTCTATTCAAAGCTATACCCCTATCCTAGGAGTGAAGAGGATTTTGTCATTTCAGGAATCAACGAACAACTTAAAAATGGCATAATCAGAAAGTCGAAATCTCCATGCAACATTCCGCTGTGGGTGGTCGATTAGAAAGGCACAGACGAGTTAGGCAATAGAAATAAACGTCTCGTAAAAGATGCCAAGACTCACAATGATACTGGCTAATCTGGGTAATGCCAAATACTTCAAGACGCTCGACCTGAAATCAGGTTATCCCCAGATTACTCTGGCAGAGCAAGATCGTGAGAAGACGGCTTTTTCGATTAACGATTGGAAGTACGAATTTTGTCGACTCCCCTTTGGTTTGAAGAATGGAGCGAGCATTTTTTAAAGAACCATAGATGACGTTCTTCGCGAGCAGATTGGAAAATCATGCTATGTTTATGTCGATGACGTCATCGTATTTTCGGAAAACGAGTCGGACCATGTCAGGCATGTCGACTGGGTTTTAAAAAGCCTTTTAGACGCAAACATGCGCGTGGCGCACGAGATGTCACCATTTTTCAAAGAAAGCGTCGAGTATCTCGGCTTTATAGAGACAAAGGATGGTGCGAAGTCAGATCCGGAAAAGGTAAAAACTAACCGGCAATACGTGGAGCCTACAGTATTCGGTGTAAGATCTTTTTTGGGTTTGGCAAGCTATTACCTCTTGAAAGGAGAAAACGGGTCCATTAGCAAGCACAAGTCTAGAAAGATACCAGTACAGTTCAACGGGGCTCAGCGCAATGCGTTCCAGAAACTTAGGAACATTACAAAAAACCCTTTGAATACAGACGCCTCGGCCTACGGCATTGGCGCAGTTCTCTCACAAAATGGCCGCCTCAAAACGATGATTTCCCGGTCTTTAAAAGATAGTGAAGAAAACTACGCTACTAACGAGCGAGAATTGCTTGCCATCGTCTAGGCATTGGGCAAACTGCGACACTTTCTTTACGGGGCTAAGGATACAAACAATTTCACTGACCACCAGCTTCTCACGTTCTCGGTATCGGAGAGCCATCCCTATGCAAAAATAAAACAGTGGAAAGCGCGCATTGATGAAACAGGGGCCAAGCTTTTCTATAAGCCTGGTAAAGAAAATCATGTAACTGACGCGCTGTCGCGCCAGAACGTGAACGCCCTGCAGGGAAACCGCGACGAGATAGAATCTGACGCGGCTACAATTCACAGTGAATCGTCCCTGTCTTACACGATCGATTCGACGGAGAAGCCTCTAAACTGCTTCTGGAACCAGATTGTATTAGAAGAGGCTCGCTTTCCTCTAAAGAGGAATTTCATACATTTCGGCGAAAAAACTCGCCATATAATAAATTTCACAGATAGGGACGCCCTCAACGAAACAATAAAGACCGTCATTAACCCAAACGTGGCTAATGCGTTTCACTGTACTCTTCCAGCTTTGGCCAGTTTCCAACACGAGTTGGTACGGGCCTTCCCAACTACGAAGTTCTGGTATTGCAAAACTTCGTAGCCGATGTGTTCGACGTCGGTGATAGAAAAGAAATCGTCACCAAAGAACACAATCGAGCCCATAGGGCGGCTCAAGAGAACGTGAAACAGGTCATGTCGGAGTACTATTTCCCTAAAATGACCAGATTAGCTAACCAGGCTGTCTTGAATTGTAAAATTTGCACAAAAGCAAAATACGACGGACACGCAAAAAAACAGGAACTCGGCCAGACGCCAGTCCGCTCGCAAACTGGAGAAATGTTGCATTTTCTCCACGGACAAAAAATTCATCTTGACTTGCGTAGACAAATTCTCGAAGTTCGCGGTTGTCCAGCCTATTGCATCTCGAACGATAGAAGACACGCGAACGCCTTTGCTGGTTTTAATTAATATTTTCCCGTTGGCAAAGCAAGTTTATTGCGACAATGAGCTCGCATTCAAATCAGAGACCATAAAGTCTCTGCTATTGAATAATTACGGCGTGAGCGTGGTAAACGCGCCTCCCCTTCATAGCACGTCTAATGGGCAGGTAGAACGCTTTCACAGCACCCTGCTGGAAATAGACAGGTGTTTAAAGCTTCAAAAGGGTATAGCTGACACAGTCGACCTTACCCTGCAGGCCACTATCCAGAAGAGGCCTAAAGATATCTTGTTTAACTCCTCACCGGAAGATACCCGCGAGGTTAGGGGTAAGATAGAAGGGGTGGGGCTTAACCAAAGGCGTCAGAACAGAGTCTTTGAAGTAGGTCCTTGTTATGACAAACCCCAGACTAGGCAACCCCCCTCCCACTCATTGAGGGGAGGGTGGTCCACAAGGACAAACTCCGTTGACGTTTAAAAGACAAAAAAAAAACTTTTTTACCTCTTTACTAATTTTAGTGTCAACATTTTAGGATTACGTTTATCTTACTTTCAATCATGACCATGACAACGGAACGGGTGACCGACTACACGCACGCGGACTACGTACTGATCATGGACGGAGACATCTTACTATGGGGCAGCTACGACTACTTACGTCACACTACCAACCTCACGGACTACGAGACAATGACTGAAAAAACTATGAAACTAACGGGATTATTCCACATTCCCATATGAGGAAATTGCTGGAAGTTGACACGGGACAAGGACTGGACATGTTGACCGCCCTCGATGTACATCATCGTAAGGTAAGAAGTCTCGACTTCTTGGGAACAGCCCTTAAGGTTGTAGCGGGTACTCCGGACGCAAACGACTTTAGGAAAGTAGAAGAAACGCAGACGCAGCTGGTCACTGTAAGCAATAGGAAGATTTCCATAAATTCCAAGATACAAGAAAAGATTAACCAACTGACCGAGACTGTAAACAAAATTCTAAAATCGTCAAAAGAAACCCTTAGCACACGCAACAGAATGATGATAACAGAAATAGGGAACCTTAACCTTTAACCTTAGAAAAAATAAACGTAATAAATCCAACAATTATCGAACACTCTGAGTTTATTAATATTCTCACTGACCAAGTCACAGGGACCCCCATAACAGACATTTTGAAAGTATCTAATATTAAAGTAGATCATAAGAACAATGTAAAATAAACTTCATAATTCAGTTCCCTATAAGCAAGCAAGAAGATAACCATTTTCCGAGTAGCCCACAACTGATTGCGATGGCCACATTTTGGCTATAGCAAATTATTCACAAATAACAACTGCCACATTCTGCAAGCAATCGGAGAGCGGCAGCTGCGCGCAAGGCTACCATGCAGGAGGTACAGCTCACTGCCAAACGCCGCCGAGTCACCTCGACCCTGTCACCATAGTGGACGACGGCATCATCATCATAAACGATCGCAGCGCAATACTTAGCTATGACGACTGCGCCGCAATATAAGTAGACGGGACAAGCCTGGTCACTTTCACGTCCCACACATACCACTGTAAACGGCACGCAGTACTTTAATCGCATGAGCGTGAAATATCGGTTCCCGGCAGTAGCGGCATCCCCGTTACTAAACATCAGCGGTCACGACACGGTGCTCAGCCTTCCCTACATTCATCGCCTGAGTGAGGAGAACCTTAACTTCATCAAGGAGGTTAGAGACCCTGTCGCCGTAGGAAACATGTCGGCAATTTCCCTCAGCATAATGTTGTTAGCTTGTGCTGTGGGAGCTGAGGTCTACTGGCTTCGCAGCTGGTGATCAAACGCCGAAACTCCCGAAAAATCTTGCAGATACTGAAAAACTTAAACGCGACCGAGGACGGTCGGTCTTCGAGGGGGGAGAAGTTAACCACCGACTATTGTTATTTGCTGACCCAGCGTTCTGGAAAAGCCAGAGTCATGATCACGGCGGATATGTCGCAACTAAGTTGCCAGCCGCGACGGTCATCCGACACCACACACGAGGCGCTAACGCTGCACTTCTGAGGACAGCGACGGCGGCTCTGCGGCAGCGACGGCGGCTCCGCGGCAGCGACGGCGACGCAGGCTAGCTTTGCTTATTATAACCAAAATTGTATTTCATTAGTCTAAGTGTTGGAGATGAATAAAGCAGAGCGTACCGCTCCCTTTTAACAAACCGACTCAGCGACGGCGACGCAAGCTGGCTTTGCTTATTATAACCAAAATTGTATTTCATTAGTCTTAGTTTTGGAGATGAATAAAGCAGACCGTTAGTTAAGTCAACTGCATTTGTAATGCAAATAACGAAGACATACAAAACTGCATTTATAAATACACTAATTTATACATGGGGAGCATAGTAAAAATAATAAATGCCGAGTTTGGTCAAGATATCTTAAGAAACTAAATGTTTTTCATACATGAACCTACTTTTCGAACGATCATTCCTATGGCTGCTAAGTATATCATATAGTGGTCCGATCCAGCTGTCTCCGACATATGTTCTGCGTGCAACAGAAAAATGCACTTCTGCAAAGTTTCATAAAGATCTTTACCTTTAAAACTAAGAGACTAGTTCGCATAGAAACAGACAGACGGACAGACGGAGAGACGGACATGCCAATATCGACTCGGCTGTTGATACTGATTAAGAATATATATAGTGACATATTCACAACAACAGAATTTTGAACCACTGTTATTCATAAGCTGCATTGCATGGTATAACCCACTGTATGTTTAAAAATTGAATAATCATAACAATAGCATGCCTTCTGCAGCCAAATTCAAAATATGCTAACAGCAGCGAAAATCACAAGAGCAGAATGCCTTCTGCAGCCAAGCTCAAATATTGTCAACAATCATTTATTAATATAAATCGACCCACGAGAAACGCTAGCATAAACAAGCTGCAGCTGCGGTCCCTTTGCAAAAAGTCACGTACTCCAATTATTATTTAGCCTTAATGTAGCGTAAGCCAATTTTTGTTCTTTAGTCCTAATTCAGATATCCAATATAATAAACTGATACAGATTTATTTCCAAAAACTTATAACTTCGTAATTGGCGCAGCCGGTAGGATAGCGTAACATTTTGTGAAACGAAATAAATTAAAGCTCGTGAGTGATACGATCAATTAAGAGAGGATTAAATATACATCTGGTGTCTTCTCTGATCAACAAGTGTAATTATGCACAGTTTTACAATTAAATCGAACATATTTCAATTCCGGAATTCGCTATCCGCAAAAGAACTTAACGTGTCTAAACAATTCAAGCAACGTACAAATCCAATTCGGTCGTTGTAACACAGTGAATTTTGTGACACATAAACTAAAAACCCAAAATTATTAATAAATGGAGCAACCAGAAGTAAGGAAGGAACCAGAAGAAGTGCTGCTGCACTTCCAGCAATGAATAAATTAAACAACCAGAATTTAAACCAATTGCTTCAACAAATACGGAACGTGCTAGCCTTTCAGGGAGATCCTATAACCCTGGGTCCATTCATCAGGATGGATTACCTGCTTCAACTGTACTCTACTCACAATGAACGACAACAATGCATCATATTCGGGGCGATCGAGTTGCAGATATCCGGAGATGCCTAGAAGGTACCCAGAATGCTGCAAATCCATAAGATAATAATTATAACGGACAAATTAGAATTAGAAGGGAAATTAGATAATAACAGATTGTATACCAACGCTATGAATAATACTGTAAAAAACTTAATACATTAAAAACTACCAGATAGACTCTTTATATCACTCGCAAGATACGACATATCCACTATTTCGAAATTAAAACAAGTAGCACAAATGGAGGGCTACTATGAAGAAAATTATTATAATAATAATAATAAAAATCAAAATACTAACAATGCTATAAATATTACAAGAAATAATAAACCTCAATTTACTTCAAATTACATGACTAACAATAATCAAAGTCCCAATTTTTCACAATCCCCTCAGAACAACCAAGCCAATTTTAACCAAAATAACCAACTAGTTCAAGAATTCAAACAGAATTTACGAGCACAAATAAATAACCCCATAAATCAAAATATTTCTCCAATTAGATGTATACAAATTCAATCGTACAAGCGTATGCAAGAAAATACTAGTGGTTCCCAAAAAATGCAGGTAGATGAAAATTATCAACAATCAGACAACTATCAGGGTAATTACGTACAAGAACTTTAGGCAAGACCAGATATTTTACATACACGATTTTTCACCTCATTATGAAATGCTTTTAGGCAGAAATTTATTATAGGCAAACAACGCCATTATTGACTACAGTCATGACAGTATAAGAGAGATCGTTCAAGCATAAGAAATTAGTTTAGGATCCAAATGCAGAAAAAACTTTGAAGCACATTTAAAGCCAGAAAGTTATACACAAGAAGTTAATTACGCAATAAGTAAATGAAATAACATAGGGACAAGATTACCGAGTTGATCATCTAAATGATGAAGAAAAAACAAAACTATTAAAATCATTAAAAAAATAGTGATATTCAATATCGAGAAGGTGACAATTTGACCTTCACGAGCATTATTAAGCACGAAATTAATACACATCTTGAAAATTCTATTTACAGGAAACCATACGGTTACCCTTTCGCTTTTAACAAGAAGTCGAACAGCAAATTAAAGATATGCTAACCCAAGGTATTATTCGGCAAAGCCAGTCGCCTTATTGTAGTCTCTTATGGATAGTACCAAAAATGGCAGACGCCTCAGGAAAAGCAAAATTTATATTAGTTGTCGATTACAGAGGATTGAACGACATAACAATTAATGATAAATTTCCTATTCCAAACATGAACGAGTTTTTGGGAAAATTGGGAAGATGCTCATATTTTACAAAAATAGATTTAGCAAAAGATTTCCACCAAATTGAATTGGATCAGAAATCAATTAATAAAACTGTGTTTTCTACCAAGTACGGACATTACGAGTATACTCAAATGCCATTTGGACTTAACAACGCACCAGCAACATTTCAAAGCTGCATGAATCATGTTCTTCGTGATTTAATTAACAAGTATTGTCTTGTTTATTTTGACGCCATTATTGTCATATTCAATAAATAAAGTTTTTGAAACATTAAGGACAAAAGTCACAAGTTGTTTTTCGTTAAAACTTACAGGTATATTTTTTGATTGGCGAGCGCTCACTTTCTGTTGTCACCCCTAAGTATTTTCGTTAGCGACTTAGCAACTGATGCAAAATCTTTAATAATGCACCTATGTATAATTGCTTGTTAGACCCGGTATATTTTTCAGTTTCTCAAAAGTCAGAAGATGCTTTTCGTTTAAAACTCACAGGTATCTTTACCAGTTGGCGAGCGCTCACTTTGTTGTTGTCACCCCTACGTATTTCCGTCAGCGACTCAGCTACTTATGCAAAACTTTAATGAATCACCTATAATTGCTTCCTAGACCCAAAAATAATCTAATATGAAACAATGTGGTTGGCTGTTCAAACTTATTGATTGATTTCGATTTTCTGAGAATTGAGAGAGGGTCTATTATGTTGGGTACAAGGAATTTATGGTCGATGGTCTTAGAATTAGTTTCCTCAAATCTATAACAAGGCGTTTCTTTCTGTTTCCTTGTTCATCCGTTCCCTTTTTATCTACTACCCACACCGGGTTATTATAAGGTGGTTTAGATAGCCCAATTACGTTGTGTTTAAGAAAGTTACTGGCTTCGTTATTTACAAAAACTCCATTGGGTAAGTGTATAGTTTAGAGTATATTGAATCTTTATTCTCCGTTCGAATAGAAGCGACGATGTTGGTAGCACACACTCTTGTTCTTTTTCTTATCATTTTGTAAACTTTTTTTTTGATATGTCGTGGGAACTCAATATTTTCTTCTTACAGGCAGAAGGAAGCACATCCGACCCCATAAAGCATATATATTCTTGATCTGATCTTCCGTCTGTTCGTATGTATGAACGCAAGGATCTCAGAAGAGCTAGAGACTTGAAATTAGCCGTAGGTCCTCCTATTACGTGCGCAGATCGAGTTTGTTTCCGAAAATCGATTACTTACTCCGCTTCCAAGCAATCGATAAAAATTGATATCGAAATCCAGTTTTTTGAACGAATTGGGTAAATAATAAGAGCTAGAGTCACCAAAATTAAAATGTTGCTTCTAGAATATTATATATATATATATATATATCAAGTATCTTTTATCATATAGCTGTAGCCACCTCCCCGCTACTACCATTAAGCTATAAATCAAGTTCATAAACCAACTTGTATTGCCCACCATTTTAAGCCACAATTTAAATGCAATTGCCTTTTGAAAATACATAAATATTCTATGGTACAGTAAGATATACTGTCGAAAATTTCACTAAGATCGGATAAGAAACAAACAAAAGTTATGTGATTTGCATGTGCACGTGTAAGCAGCAGCAAGCGCAAATTACAATAGTTTTTGTATACATATACACACTCATAGTCATGCGCGTCTTTAATGATTTCTATCAACAGCATTGCAATTGCGATTGTATTGTTTTCTGTATGACGTGCATGTTCTGCTATCTTAATTGGATTTTTTTTTTTGTTAAGAATGAATCGTTGGTGTGACTGTTGAGTAAAGCCGGTGGCAAGTAGTGTTGTATGATATGACTAATCATTAACATGTCCCGGTTTCATGAAGTCGACATCGGAATGCTATTTCTATGTGACCAAAGTTGATAAGTGGCATCTATCACTACATATAAAACAGATTGTTCTGGCTAAATGACAGACAGATTGTTGATCAACGCACAGCCTACACGTTAAGAACTAGGATACTGAAATACTGTATTTAATAGAGGTGCTAAGACGGGGTTATTGGGAAATTCCACCCGCATGTGTGGTCAAATTTTAAATTCATTTTCAAATATCCATTCAAAAATGTTTGACAGGCGGGAAGTTATACCCAGAATTTAAACATAATTCTAGCAACTCTAGGGAAAGGAGTAATCCTTAGTTATTGTACAATAAGATAATGCAGATTCTATATTATTTTATTAAAACACTGAAAAATTCTTACAAACTTACCGCAAGCATATGTCAAATATTGAGATGTATTTACTCAGTTGAGAGTGATTGACGTGTTTTACTTGTGCTCCAAGATTTTTATATATTTTTTTGCGCTTTAATCCTGCTTTTTATTTCTAAATTTGGCCTTTTTTGTGCTTTATTTAAAAAGCTGTATAATTGTGCAAAGTGTTATTCTGTTGTCGCAGCGTAAGTCTGTTAATAATTGCATTTATTGAACGCGGCGTCAGTTCTGTATTGTTGTTATTGCCTGTTTTGATTCTTTTGCTTTGGTGCTCCCCTGTGCATACACTTGATTGTGCGTGTGTTCGCTGCCGCATATTTCTGCTTGTGCATCGCGCTCTCGCAAATTTTTGCTATTGCCTTTCGCTCCAAACAATTTGTTTGTGTACGATAATTGTTTTTGAGTGTTTACTTGCTCTATTCTTGTGCACCGTTTTCGTTTTGCTCTGCGCTCTCGCAACTTGCTTATTACAAGAATTATGTCGTGCTGTAAGAAACCTTGCACGTTCAAGCAGGCTGATGATTCTGAGAAATCAATTCTTAAAATTGAATAATGTGGCTAAGCAACTGTCGAGTAAATTTGACTCGAGTTTTGAGTTGCTTGCCAATTATAAATTTGAGTCTCCAACCAATCGCCGGTTGGAGCCTCAACTTTTGCAATTGCCGTCTACGTCTGTTCAGACACCTACGCCTTTCTTGTCCCTACCTGGCAACATGGATTTATCTCCAATGTTGTCTTTATCGCCTTCCCCAAGCGACTGCCCAATTACCCCCGTTTTATCCCCTATAGTAGTTCCAGCAGAGCCCGTACCTGATACCGTCCCAGTTATCCAAACTGCCTCAGCCCCGTCAGCTCCTGGCCGCAAAGGTAGACCTGCCCGTAATCTTGCCCAGATTGTTAAACACAATCATGGTGCTTCTTTAGCTCCTCCATCTCCTGTACTACCTGCAGCCCCATCAGCACCTACTTTAACGGTTGTTGCCCCTCGTAGGCAAGTTTTTGTGTCTCGACTTTCATCGGACACCACTTCTGAGTCATTGGCAGCCTATATTGCTAGCAAATCTTCTGCTAGCGTGTCAATAACCAAATTTAATTTCTCCACCTCTCGTGAAATATCATCATTCAAAATAAATGTTTCACATGATATGTTCCCAATCATTTGTGATCCCAAATTTTGGCCTCCACACATGATTGTTCACGAGTTCAAGCCAAAAAAGCGTAACCAGCCTGTCACCCTTGCAGTCCCTTCAATACCGGGTACCATTTCTGCCCCAAAAAACTAACTTCATCTTCTGATCAAATCTGTATTCATTATCAGAATGTCAGAGGTCTTATTTCAAAGCTTAAAAATCTTTTCATGGCCAGTACTTCCTTCGACTCGGATATAATAGCATTTTCCGAAACATGGTTGAATTCAACCATATCCGATTTTGAGGTATTTTCGAATAGTTTTATTATGCATAGAAATGATCGGCCGACTCGAGGTGGTGGGGTGTTAATTGCAGTTAAAGCCAGTCTCCAGTCTGAACTTTTCTGTTTTAGTACGCCTACTGACGCTGAAATTATCTCAGTCAAGGTGTCTTTTCCTACACGGAATATCTATATTACATGCTCTTATGTTCCTACTGATATTCAAGTTTATATGAAACATATTACTTGTATTAAAGAAGTTTCTTCACACGTGCGTGATAATGACCTATTTATGGTGTTGGGTGATTTTAATTTGCCGAACATCTCTTGGTCATTATTCACTGCCGAAAATTATCTAGTGCCCTTAGCACAGCATGATTTTATAGACTGCATGCTTGATCTTTCGTTGTTTCAAATCAATTCAATTTCTAATCATTTGGATAGAACACTTGACCTTGTATTTGTTAACAACTACCTTATCTCTAATGTGTCTAGGTACCCTCCTTTATCTCTTCCTGAGGATGTATATCATCCTACTTTAGAGATTACAATGTTCAATTGTAATCGTCTCATTTCGTGCTCATCAGCCAATAAGCCCCGCCTCTGCTTTCGCAAAGGAAATTATTCATTGCTGAATCAGCTTATTTATGCAACCGATTGGTCTTTCTTATATGACTCGGTTGATATGAATACTGCTATTACTTTTTTTATAGCACCCTAAACTCCCTCTTAGATATGAGTATTCCCAAGTCAATTCCTTCGACTACTTCTTCAAAACCACCCTGGTTTACTCCCAGATTGTCACATCTTAAAAACTTAAAATCTAAATATTTTAAAAAGTTTAAAAGGTCTGGTTCGTGTACAGACTTGGCTAAATATTCCATAGCCAAGTCGAACTTTTTTCTTCTGAATTCTCAATGCTATGAGAATTATCTAAATCGTTGTAAAAGGCAATTTGCCCAAAATCCGAGACAGTTTTACAATTTTGTAAACTTGAAGCGTAAATCTTCAAGTTTGCCAACTTCTTTTTCTTTCGGGATGGATAAAGCTAGTAATGACTCTGATTCTGCTAACCTCTTTGCTAATTTTTTCCAATCTACTTACTCCTCAGTCTGTCCTAATAATAATTCTTATCCTTATACTATTTCTTCCTCTAGTTCTATACCTCCTCCTATTATTTCACACTCCTCTCTCCTTTCAGCTATAAACTCTTTAAAATCTTCTTACTCTCCTGGGCCTGACAATATTCCTAGTTGTCTACTCAAGGAGTGTAGTTCTTCCCTTCTTTATCCATTGCAAAAGCTTTTTAATCTATCTCTTGAATCTTCTGTCTTTCCATCTCTTTGGAAAGAATCTTATATCATTCCTCTCCACAAGAAAGGTGGAAAGTCTGATATACAAAATTACAGGGGCATTGCAAAACTGTCCGCTATTCCTAAATTATTTGAAAAAATAATCACTTCGAATTTGCAGCATTTCTGCAAATCCGTTGTTTCCCCTGTTCAACATGGATTCGTAAAGAATCGGTCAACTACGACCAATCTGCTTGAATTTACTTCCTTGGTAAATGATGCCTTTCTTTCGAAAATGCAAACTGATGTCGTTTATACTGACTTCAGTAAGGCGTTTGACTCTGTGCACCATGACGTTTTTCTTTTTAAACTTGACCGAATAGGTTTCCCTCCGTCTCTTTTGCTTTGGATTAATTCTTATTTAAAAGGTAGGACCCAAAGAGTAATGCTGAGGCAGACTACCTCTAAACAGGTTCACGTTACTTCTGGTGTTCCTCAAGGTAGTCATCTTGGACCTTTACTCTTTACTCTTTTTATAAATGATCTCCCCTGCGGATGATGTGAAACTTATTCTATCATACACTAATCCCCTACAACATTCTCGTCTACAAGACGATTTGAACGCTATGCAACTTTGGTGTTCGGCCAATCAATTGCATCTGAATTGTTCAAAGTGTATGTTTATGACATTTTATCGTACTACACCTTATCTTGTCAGTTATACAATCGACAATACCCCTTTGCAACGTATACTAACAGTTAAGGATCTAGGCGTTCTTTTTGATTCTAAACTCTGTTTCAATCTTCACATAGATACCATCGTTAATGAGGCAAAAGGTGTACTTGGATTCATTAAACGATGGTCTAAAGAGTTTAACGATCCTTTTATAACGAAACTTCTGTACATCTCTCTTGTTCGCCCTATCCTTGAATACTGCTCTTGCATCTGGTCTCCGCAGTATAACAATAGCCAGGATCGTATTGAATCTGTTCAGAAGCAATTTCTGCTTTTTGCCTTACGAGGTTTAAATTGGGACCCTAATCTTCGTTTGCCATCCTCCTCCAGCAGGCTGCTTCTTCTTAACCTTCCGTCATTAACCAACCGTAGGACAATTCTTGGTGTTGTCCTTCTACATAAGTTGATTATTGGCGATATAGATTCTCCTTTTCTGCTAGGGCGTCTTCAATTCTCTGTTCCGTCTAGACCAACCAGAAATTACCGCCCCTTATTCCTGTCTACGTGCACAACAGACTACGCTATGCACAATCCTTTTCGCGTGCTATGTAAAAATTTTAATAGTTTGCATCACGTTTTCTCTATAGAACTTTCTCTACCCCTAATAAAATCGTTGCTTTCAGGATACCTTCGGGAAGTCACTGACCATTCCCAGCTATGAGCAGGGGCATAGCTTGCCGGACAGGCTGTAAATTTTCCCCCACCGGGTCGGTGATTTCCCATTACTTTTCTCTCTGTCCTATCTACTTAACACTCTATACATCTAGCTTAAATTTCTTTACTTTATTAACAATCTTCTTACTTTCCTTTTTCTTATTTTTTGTATTTTATTAATTAATATAGCAAACTAAGATTATCTTTAATTTTACTTAAGAACACTTTTTTCCTACTTACTCCCTTCTGCTTAGATGTAGGCTCTAATAGCGTCACTGACAAATTTAGCTGTGAAAATCCGGCACAGCTGGCCGGACTGGCAACTAAAACACCTCCATCGGTCGGTGATGCTATTTAGAGAACTGTGTTATCTAACTAGGCTTTTAGCATATAATTCCATTATGTATTGTATGTATAATGAGGAAGACACTCGTTTTGTCGACCATTAATAAAATAAATAAATAAATAATAAATAAAATAAAATATACTACCTTTATATTTTTTATTTCGTATGCAGCTTACGTAGAGGTACTTTACTTTTATACGCTGAAGCCATTGAAAATGGGTCAAATGGATATACACCTAATGCTGTTTTTACACTGTAGATTGGTTCCAGAAAAAACCGTGTAAAAATAGACACTGATCGTATGCAAAACTTGAATCGACCCACGAGAAACGCTAGCATAAACCATCTGCAGCTGCGGTCCCTTTGCAAAAAGTCACGTACTCCAATTATTATTTAGCTTTAATGTAGCGTAAGCCAATTTTTGTTCTTTAGTCCTAATTCAGATATCCAATATAATAAACTGATACAGATTTATTTCCAAAAACTTATAACTTCGTAATTGGCGCAGCTGGTAGGATAGCGTAACATTTTGTGAAACGAAATAAATTAAAGCTCGTGAGTGATACGATCAATTAAGAGAGGATTAAATATACATCTGGTGTCTTCTCTGATCAACAAGTGTAATTATGCACAGTTTTACAATTAAATCGAACATATTTCAATTCCGGAATTCGCTATCCGCAAAAGAACTTAACTTGTCTAAACAATTCAAGCAACGTATAAATCCAATTCGGTCGTTGTAACACAGTGAATTTTGTGACACATAAACTAAAAACTCAAAATTATTAATAAATGGAGCAACCAGAAGTAAGGAAGGAACCAGAAGAAGTGCTGCTGCACTTCCAGCAATGAATAAATTAAACAACCAGAATTTAAACCAATTGCTTCAACAAATACGGAACGTGCTAGCCTTTCAGGGAGATCCTATAACCCTGGGTCCATTCATCAGGATGGATTACCTGCTTCAACTGTACTTTACTCACAATGAACGACAACAATGCATCTTATTCGGGGCGATCGAGCTGCAGATATGATGCCCAGAAGGTACCCAGAATGCTACAAATCAACAAGATAATAATTATAACGGAAAAAATAGAATTAGAAGGGAATTTAGATAATAACAGATTGTATACAAACGCTATGAATAATACTGTAAAATACGTAACTTATACGTAAAAAACTACCAGATAGACTCTTTATATCACTCGCAAGATACGACATATCCACTATTTCGAAATTAAAACAAGTAGCACAAATGGATGGCTACTATGAAGAAAATTATTATAATAATAATAATAAAAATCAAAATACTAACAATGCTATAAATATTACAAGAAATAATAAACCTTAATTTACTTCAAATTACATGACTAACAATAATCAAAGTCCCAATTTTTCACAATCCCCTCAGAACAACCAAGCCAATTTTAACCAAAATAACCAATCAAATCAAGAATTCAAACAGAATTTACAACGAGCACAAAAAAATAACCCCATAAATCAAAATATTTCTCCAGGTAGATATATACCAAATCAATCGTACAAGCGTATGCGAGAAAATACTAGTGGTTCCCAAAAAATGCAGGTTAATGAAAATTATCAACAATCAGACAACTATCAGGGTAATTACGTACAAGAAGAGTATGGTTGTCAGAACAACCAATATGATTCAGAATAACAAAATTAAAGACGAAAATTTTCCAATTGGAGCCTCGGGCAGGCCAGTAAATAGAAATTACATTTAATAACAGACGCTACAGATGTCTGGGTCGTCAATAAATATGATGAGGGAAAATTTTCTTAATATACCAGTTTATACACGACCAACCTCGATTAGAACTATGACAGGGGTATCAAAACTAAATCATTATGTATCCACTGCACCTAATAAACTCTTTAGGCAAGACCAGATATTTTACATACACGGTTTTTCACCTCATTATGAAATGCTTTTAGGCAGAAATTTATTATGGGCAAACAACGCCATTATTGACTACAGTCATGACAGTATAAGAGAGATCGTTCAAGCATAAGAAATTAGTTTAGGATCCAAATGCAGAAAAAACTTTGAAGCACATTTAAAGCCAGAAAGTTATACACAAGAAGTTAATTACGCAATAAGTAAATGAAATAACATAGGGACAAGATTACCGAGTTGATCATCTAAATGATGAAGAAAAAACAAAACTATTAAAATCATTAAAAAAATAGTGATATTCAATATCGAGAAGGTGACAATTTGACCTTCACGAGCATTATTAAGCACGAAATTAATACACATCTTGAAAATTCTATTTACAGGAAACCATACGGTTACCCTTTCGCTTTTGAACAAGAAGTCGAACAGCAAATTAAAGATATGCTAACCGAAGGTATTATTCGGCAAAGCCAGTCGCCTTATTGTAGTCCCTTATGGATAGTACCAAAAAAGGCATACGCCTCAGGAAAAGCAAAATTTAGATTAGTTGTCGATTACAGAGGATTGAACGACATAACAATTAATGATAAATTTCCTATTCCAAATATGGACGAGCTTTTGCGAAAATTAGGAAGATGCTCATATTTTACAAAAATAGATTTAGCAAAAGGTTTCCACCAAATTGAATTGGATCAGAAATCAATTAATAAAACTGTGTTTTCTACCAAGTACGGATATTACGAGTATTCTCTAATGCCATTTGGACTTAACAACGCACCAGCAACATTTCAAAGCTGCATGAATATTGTTCTTCGTGATTTAATTAACAAGCATTGTCTTGTTTATTTGGACGACATTATTGTCTTCTTTATATCACTTGTTGAACACCAACTGGAATACAACATAATACAAAACATGAAATTCAATAAATAAAGTTTTTGAAAAATGAAGACAGGCAAATTTGAAACTTCAATTAAATAAGTGCGAATTTCTAAAAAAGAAAACAGAATTTTAGGCCACATTATAAGTCCAGAGGGGATACGGCCAAATAAACTAAAAGTAAAGGCAATACAAGAATTTCCTTTGCCTAAAACATCAAAGGAAATTAAATTATTTCTAGGTTTATGTGGTTATTAGCGGAAGTTTATTCCAGATTTTGAAAAATTGCAAAACCCATGACTCTTTACTTAAAGATAGCAGCAAAAATTGATATTAAAAATTATGAAAATAATAAAGCCTTTGAAAAATTAAAAATATTAATTATAAACGACCCAATATTAGTATGTCCAGATTTTAATAAGAACTTTCAGGTAACAACCGACGCAAGTAATTTTGCAATAGGAGCTGTGTTGTCCCAAGATAACAAGCCAATTAGTTTCTCAAGTAGAACGCTAAACGAGCATGAACAAAATTACAGTACAAAAAAAAAATAGCTTTTAGCAATAGTGTGGGCAGTAAAATATTTCGCCCATATTTATATGGCAGACCATTTGACATTTTAAGCGATCACAAGTCACTTGTTTGGCTGAACAACATTAATGAACCCAACAAGAAATTACAACGTTGGCGTATCAAACTTAGTGAATATAATTTCTCAATCAAATATTTAGAAGGAAACTTAAACCACGTAGCAGATGCCTTATCACGCATCAAAATTGAAGAAAATATGCTAGGCGAACAAGATATTAACACACGAGCTACAGAAGAAGATAACGAAAACTTAATACATTTAACAGAAAAACCATTGAATTATTATAGAAGGCAAATAGAAATGATTAGAACTGATACCGAAAAGGTAGAAGTAGAACCATATTTAAAAAAATTAAGGATAAAAATCGAATATTTAAACCGAAATATTGAAAAGGATAAAGAGATATTGATAAAACATTTGTGCAACAATTCAAGCGTATTATACATTGAATACGGCTCAGACTTTGAAATAAAACAATACAGCATTTAAAGAAATTATGAACACTAAAACAACTCAAATATTACGAACAAATGTTAAACTGAAAGACATTAGGAGCTATGCAGGTATCGAAAAGATGGTAAGACTTTTTAAAGAAACATACTATTTCCCAGACTATCAAAATTTAATCCAAAACATAATTAAGGAATGTGTAGTTTGTAATCTAGCCAAGACCACAGAAACATATCATGTAAATTTAAAATTACACCAGAAGTAGAAAATTGTAGAGAATCTTACGTAGAAGACATTTATTCAATAAAAAACCACAGCTAATTAACATGTATTGATTTATATTCAAAATTTGCAAATGTAATTGAGCTTAACGGCAAGGATTGGATGGAAGTCAAAAGAGGAGTCATTAAAATATTTAACAATATGGGAAAACCTACAACTCTGAAGGCCGATAGGGACAGTACTTTTATGAGTCTAGCCCTGAAAGAATGGTTAAATAAGGAAAAATTTGAATTTAAATAACAACAAGTAAAAATGGTGTTGCGGATGTAGAAAGACTACATAAGACAATTAATGAAAAAATTCGTATAATAAATACTGACGATGACGAAGAAAATAGACTCATGAAAATTGAGGTAATTTTATACACTTATAATCATAAGCTAAAAACATAACAAACATAACACTACTGGTAGAACTCCAGTTGACATTTTCATTTATGCAGGAACACCTAATTATAATACCCAGAATATAAAAGCGACAAGAAAAAATAATCTTAATAAAAACCGAAAGGATTTCAAAATAAATAAATACACCTATAATTCACGGTAAATTACAAAACCCTGACAAACCCACTGGCAAAATAGAACAAATTGACGAAGATCATTTTGAAGAAACTAACAGAGGTCGAAAAATTAAACAATAAAATTAAAATTATCAAATACAAAAGAAGTTAAATAAGAGCAAATATTTACAGGAGGAAATTCCAAAACAGGACCTATAACTTTTATTTTTGGATATGGATATTTACTCTTTAAAATAGGCATGATAGACATACCAGATAATTACGAGCACCATTGTCTCACAATAAATTTAACAAAGACAGAAGACACATATGACAAACTAATGTTACAGACAAAGAAATATATAAACAGAATAAAAATTCAAATTTTAACAGAAAAGTTGCAAAGAGAAGTAAACTTAATTTACTTACTTACTTAATTTCGTAGGAAAAACATACAAATACTTATTTGGAACTCTAGATAACAACGATAAAGAAGAACTTAAAGAAAAAATGAATTCAACGGCTCAAAACAGTGTTTATATAAACGAACTCAACCATGTAATTGAAGCGGTTAACCAAGGAATAGAAATAGTAAACAAAGAAAGAGAAGAAAGAGAAGAATATAAACTACTGGAACTAATAGCATTTGACTTGCAACAATTTACCGAATATATTGAAGATTTAGAATTGGGAATGAAACTAACTAGATTGGGCATTTTTAATCCAAAATTATTAAAACACGACTATCTCACAAACTTTAATTCCGAAAAGCTACTTAACATAAAGACATCTACATGGCTTAGGTCCGATACGAATGAAATTTTGATTATTTCACACATTCCTAGTGAAATAAATAAAACCTCATTATACGAAATTGTACCCTACCCAGACGATGATCAAAATATTTTTCAAGACGAAACACAATACAAATACTACTCACATAATAATAATCTATACAAATATAATCTATATTAACCCATGCATATTAGGTATAATAAAACAAACTAACACTAGTTGCAGATTTTCAGAAACACATCTAATAACGCAAACTAACTATATTGAAACGAATATATTTATAACATGGAACTTACCCAAAATCACATTGGATCAAAACTGTATTACAAATTATATCTTAATTGAGGGAAATAACATAATAAAAATAAATAATTGCTCAGTAATACTTAATGAAATATCTATAAGCAATTTGAACTCAGGTTACACACAAAGTTTATACGTAAGAAATAATATTACTAAATTAAAACCACTTTCGTACATTCAAACAAAAGAAATAATTTTCGAACATACTAAAGAAATGAAAATATGCCAAATTATAATAATTACAGTATTTGATATCATCATATTAATCATAAAAATGTATCTAGCATATAAGTTTAAAAATATACCTAAACGAATATTTATTAAGAAACTTAATGTTATTGATGAGCAACCTGTACAACCCCGCTTTCAACTTGAAATTGAAAACAATGAACAAGAAAATTTAAGTATGTTACCAAAATTATATGCAAGTATTTAAATAACATTTTTTATTATACTTACCTTTTTTATATACCCCACACGCGTGAGGACACGCTTTATTTTTAGTGGGGAGGTGTGTCATATTCACAACAACAGAATTTTGAACCACTGTTATTCATAACCACTGCATTGCATGGTATACCCCACTGTATGTTTAAAAATTGAATAATCATAACAATAGCATGCCTTCTGAAGCCAAATTCAAATAATGCTAACAGCAGCAAAAATCATAAGAGCAGAATGCCTTCTGCAGCCAATCTCAAATATTGTCAACAATCATTCATAGACAAAAACTGACCCACAGAGAAAAGCTAGCATAAACAAGCTGCAGCTGCGGTTCCATTGCAAAAAATCACGTACTCCAATTATTATGTAGCTTTAAATATAGCGTAAGCCAATTTTTGTTCTTCAGTCTTAATCCAGAACTACGTCATTATATAAATTTAATCACTTATATTATGTTTATTTACACTAGTATCGTTATTAAGAAAAAAGATTCGCTCGAAGTTTAAAAGAAATGTAAATAAAATGAATGACAAGTTGAGGAACTAAAAACAATTATGTAAAACAGCTATGCTGTTAACAAAAAAAAAAATAGGTTATTCAATGTTAAAGGTACAAAAAGAGAACAAAATATTTATAGCTGAATGAAAATAAAATATTTTTTGGCTGACCTTTTATCTCAATACGTTAAAATTAAATTCAATTTAATGTTGGAAAAAAATTCGCCATGAACAACATGAATCTTCTTATGATAACATGAATGTTTCATATTCTAATGCGATGCGACTGCTGCAGAATCCAACATGCTCTCCCCGTTGAAAGCCTAACTTTCAAGAATCCTGAAGGGGCAGCAGATACATCTGGGACAGTCAATGTTTTAAACGGCGCAACTCGAGACCTGGAGCAAAGGATACGACTTGTGGCTATAGGACTTCAGCCCACCACGTAGATTCAGGCTCCATAGGCTTCCACACTAGCATCGCAAAATCCATGGAGTTCAACATCAGCTTCTTTGAAGAGCACCACTCTGGGAAACGAATCCTGCCGAATGCTGTGATAGCTGCCGCATAGCTCCCTCTAGGTCGTATCCCGTGCAATCGGCAAGCTTTCATCCCAAGTCAATTGGTCCTTACAAAGCTGTTGAAGAAAGATCTTTGCTTTACAGAGCTGAGCGCCTGCAGGGGTTCAGTAAAGTCTAGAACAGAAAATGAAAATAGCAATTGGTCGATCGTTGGATCCTATACAAGACCAAGGGCCTTGGTGACATCGCTTCCATCATCGAACTTGATAAGCTATTCTATCGAAGACTTCTTGGTGACTGGAACACCATTTCGAAACATGAAGTTTCCACGAGACAATATCGCGGCCTTCTGACGAGTTTTCTCTATGGCTTCAGCAAATAAGTTGGCTCCGGATATCGTCAACTAACTTCTAAAACTAGCTTCTAAAACTTCTGACGAGTTTTCTCTATGGCTTCAGCAAATAAGTTGGCTCCGGATATCGTCAACTAACTTCTAAAACTAGCTTCTAAAACTTCTGCTTTATGGCATCCGATCTAATTAGAAATGCATCATGCTCATCAAAGGCTAATTGGTGTATTGCGCGCACGGACTGAAATAATACTGATTTGGTCACGTATGTTACCGTCTCCAATTTAAAGATTCCGATGTCCTTCAGAGTCGAGTCCCTCCATAAGATGCACTGGAAGTAACGATCAGGCGAAGTCACTCAGACACAGTGATACATTTTGCAAATGTCAGCTGTCAGAGCAACAGGATATGTGCGGAAACTAATCAGAATGTGAAAAAACTTAGGTTGAATGATAGGTCCCGCCATCAGTACATCATTAAGAGAATGTCCGGAATCAGTCGTCGCTGAACTGCCAAACACTTGGTTGTGGTACTGTCTTCCATCAAGACGCAATGATGTAGAAGGAAGTATTTACAACAGCCACTCAACTCTGGACTAACTCGCGACTTGTGATTCAGATCCAGATATTCTTTTTATGAATGCCAAGTACTGCTCTTTCAGATGCGAATACCAACCCAATTTTCGCTCAAGACTTAGAAATCGACGATAAACAGCCAAAAACGAGGCGCAGTCTCTCAAAACCCTCGGTCATGACCGAGCCCAGACGAGTCTTCTGCAGAAGAGGTAATCCTGGCAAAAGCATAATTTGCCCAACAGACAAAAGCTCGTTGAAGGGGATCGCTCCAATCAAAAGGTCGACCCGCTGTGATTTATTGAATGTGATTTATCCGAAATATCGATGTTGAAGTTGAGCTAACTGTCGGTAATTGTTGAAGCCACAAGAGCAGATGATTCTACAGTACAGACGCTTGTGTCTCCGAGACCCGTTACAGCTGTCGACGACCTGCTTTTCCTTAACTGAAGTCACTGTGCGAAATGGGACAATGACAATGTGCAACTGAGCGCCAGAATCTAATAGAGCCCAATAGGAAACCAAGGAACCAGAACTATTCTTTATCATTACCACTGCAGTGGCCAAGAGCACAACACTAGACTGAAGACCTTAGACAGCAAGAGAGGTAGTGGAGTATGTGATGGTGTCGACGCATTAACTTCTGATCCTCCAAAAGTACAACAATGACTACAACTGCAATGACTACAACTGCAATGACTACTACTGCAACAAATGGCAAGTTTCTTGACTTCCACATGATGAAGTCATGGAGACAAGTATCCAAATTTCAATGTGTAGATCCCATGACCAGATGCACCATAAAAACTGCACCCATTTTGCTTAGTCTCAGCTTCAAGCACTCGAGTGTTGGTCATATGGGATGACATGGCATGTTGCACGCTCTCCAGCTTTTGAGAACGCCTTTTCAGAAATGCGAAGAACTCATCGGCTATCGGGACATTGTCAATTCCTGTGGCCTCCTCCCACTTGGTCTGAGTCTGGGTGTCCAGTTTTTGAAGCAGCTTCTGCACTATTATGCATCCTGAGATTTGCTTCAAGCTGTCCAACGCAGGGCCAGACAAACATAAGCGGAGATGCTGCAGCTTTTCAATATTTGACAGCTTGGTATCCTTGTGGACGACTGACTCAAACATCGCGATGAAATCCGAATATTCGGTATAGCCACCGAAAAACGTTGGTAATTTGAGCTCGGGCAAGCGCGTTATGTTGGCCAAGATCACGTTTTGGTTTGGCAAATCCTCATGACGAAGACCAACCATGGTTGATTGCTCGTCAAAATCATCGCGTAACTTGCTGCCAATTTCATCGAAATTTATCTCATCTAGCGAGTTATGCGCAGCATTAAAGGCGGACTTAGTTTGTTCAATTAGGAATTGGCGCACTTCCAAGTCGACGGCACCTGAGTTGTTAATATTATCCTCAATTTTATTAGATAACTCATTTTCAATACAATTGGCTCGCTCGAACCATGCCTGCATTTGTGTTCTCGCCTTGCATCATTTTTTCACAAGTGCTAAATCAGAACACCAAAAGAGGAGCACACAAAATGCCGGCGAATAACCGCACAAAGGGGAGAGCGCGAAAGTCAACTAAAGGGCGTCTATGTATTTACGAATATTCGGGAGCTGTAAATTGTCAGCTCACACAGGCGTTCTGCAATCGCGTAATTTTAACAATTTACGATAATTATACAATAATTATTATTGCCCTTGAATAATCACAATTTTAATTTTGCACTAGATTTATTTTGCTTTTATGCACTGCAATGTTAAATCTCGCCGGGGCCTCCAAATGTTGAGTTATTAATGTTTTTTAGCAACTGCAGTGTCGCTTCAAGATGGCCAAGCGACAACTGGCTACTAAGCCCCAACAGCCCGTTGCCACTTCGCTGCTAACGGGCAGTTTACAACGTCGTGGTGGCGCCAACTTGAAGATACGGTATCCAGGTTTGAGGCATTGCATCTTGTACAAATCGAAGACGGATTCAGATACTCCAAAACTTGGCCTTGCGAAGAATGGCCGGTGCTGACTGGCACGTCAGAAATTCTACCTTTCACAGAGTCCTCAAAATGAAGATTATAGACAGCCAAGTCGAAGCATTCGCCAATTGATACGGATACGGACGCTTGCAGCGGCACTGCAACCGGGTAGCAAGAGATCTCGGTGGGAGGTCGGGAGGGTCAAGTAAAGATCCTTTAGAGACCTCCTCAAACCACGATAAGAGATACTTAGGAATTTGTTTCTTGTATAATCTTAACTTACATCTTGGGAATGAATAGTGAATTGGCAGTTTTGAATTTGAAAAAAGGATATAATTTATTTATTATTATTATTTTTATACCCTGAACCTATTTAGCTGTAGGTCCTCCTAGTCCATGCGCAGATCAAGTGTGTTTCCGATAATCGATAACTTATTCCGTTTCCAAGCAATCGGTAAAAATCGATATCGAAATCATGTTTTTTTTTAACAAATTGGATATATAATAAGAGCTAGAGTCACCAGTAGTGATATGTTTATTCTAGAATAGTATAAATTATCAAGTATCACCTCCCCGCTACTACCTCATAGCTATAAATGAAGTTAAAACCCAGCTTGTATTGCCCACCAATTTTAGCTACAATTTTACTGCAATTAACTTTTTGAGAATACACAAATATTCTAAGGTACAATAAGATATACTGTAGAAAATTTCATTAAGATCGGTTAAGAAACACGTGTTTGCAACTAGCGCAAATTTAAAGAATTTCTGTAAACATGTGCACACACACATTCATGCCCACTGCTTCAAATTCTATCAACAGCATTGCAATTGCGATTTTATTGCTTTCTGCAATTTTAACTGGTTTATTTCTCAATAAAACTCAATTATAGGTGGGAATTTTGAGTTAAGACAGTGGCAAGTGGTGCGGTCTGTCGCGAGTTCGAGCCCCACCGGGGAACAATCTTTTTTTGTTTAGCTGGTGTGGCTGCTAAGTATAGTCGGCAGCAAGTAATGCGGTCCGAACCTTGCCAACCGATTTTTTTTTTTATTTAATTAATCTTTGTTACTTCAAACGAGCGCATAGCGCGTGCTGCATTTGGTGTTGGAATAAGAGGGTTCAGGGTATTCTCTAGTTGGGAGCTCAGGACTAGAACCTCTTACTTGTTGTACAATTCAACAACTGAACACTAACAACTTCTTTAGGCTAAATTAAGCTACGGCGGCGAGGCGAGGCGAATTTTATTGCGCTATCGCTCCGCTGTAAGCCTAACTTTCACTAGACTTCAACATTTTATTAATTTTATTATGCCCAGATCTGCGCAATAAACTGACTTTGGGATGTCGGGAAGTGATTCTTTGCTCACAATATTGATGATATGTCGTGTCCTTTTTCCAAATATTATAAAATTCCCATCCGAAATAATTTGGGTTATGCAGCACCTTAGAGGCTAGTCTGTTGATTCATTCGTGTATGTTACAGATGCTTCGCTATGAATTGATGCTGCCAAGATATTTCGTAGTTTCGAAGTTTTTTGAACGTATGCCGCAGTGTTTCATTCAGCTCAATCGATGCACCTGTAGTAGCTTCCCAATCATATCATTCCTGAATGGCTTTGATTTTCCAATTGATGGTTCCAATAAACTCGAGGTACTCAACACATTTCTTAAGAAACTACGACTTCGCTTGCGCCACCCTTATGTTTGCTTCTAGAAGTTTTTAACACCGAGTCAACATTCTTGTGTACGTCGTCGACATAAACGTAGCATGATCTGCCGATTTTTTCGCAGAACATGTCCGATGTCTCGCTAGAAGAATCTGCCAGCATTCTTCAATCAATTAACAATATATATTTTGTTTTAGGTCTATCCCGTCCCGCAAAAAAAACGGGTGGCTTCAAGACTTCAGATCTTGTCGTGAAGTACTAAGCTTTCGCTAAATTGGCCTGGGTTGTTTGACACCCTTTGTCTGTTCGTTTTGTTTCCTGAAGTCAATGACGAGTCTTTTTTTTTTCCCCTAAACTCGTCGGTGCCCTTCTCGAATGGAAACCTTGATTATCTAATATTGCCGTTTTAGAGCAGTTCTGAATTTCTTTGTTTATAAAATCTGGCAGGCCCATTGTAAATGGCAACATCATGGTGTAGATTTTGATAGTTGCGACAATGTGTTGTATGGTGTGACTCGTTGGAGTTTGCAAAAGCATTTGCCCTTTCTCTTAACACCTTTTGGAGCTTATGGAGCGATGGACTCGTCAATCTTTGTAAAATTATCGTTCGCACATCTGTGGTAAACGATCAGCTCAGATTCAGTCCCAAATTTAGTTTTAGGACCTGTTGGTTTTTAGGCATAGGTTAGACCGATTAATCCGTGAAATGTCGAAAGACCATTTAACAGGTGTTGTTGCCCCAAACATGGGTAACAAAGACTTTTCTTTAATGCTGTTAGTGCCGTGTATAGAATGCTCGGTGAGCGGTTTGTTGTCAGGTTACGTTTGTTGGCCGCTGGCAGTGCTTGACGTAATATCGAACAGATACTTTATCGTTACAAACGTGTACAAACGGTAGCAGGGGCTGAGGCTGCTGCTGTGGGAGTTTTTCGTGCGGTTCAGAGGTTTTTCTGCCTTGTGATACATATTCTACCATTTGCCGACTCTGCACTGAGCTACTAGATCCTCTCGAACGTTGTGATTGCAGTGTTTGTCAACTGTATTATTTGATTTCATGTCTTTGAATTTATTTTTATCTGTCTATACCCTTATTTTTTTTTTTATAATAGTTAGGTATAATTAAAAATTAAGACTAACTTATTTCTAGAGCACTGGCTGCGGGGGCCTTCGGCTTGCTGCTATACTTATTTACATTTTTTATATACATATTACACTTACATATTTACATTGGGTTAGGTCATAGAAGGCGATACATGTTTGTTGTTTTAAGGCATTCAATTATTTTGGAGATATTTTCAGGGGTTGGGTTTTCGAGAAGCGATAGGGGGCACCTGCTTCGGAATATTTGATTTTTTAAGTATGAAGTTGCAGTGCAGTTGGTGAGGATATATTTAATTGTCAGATCATTTGTTGTATGACAGTTTGGACAGGGTATGATGTTGTCCGGGTTGTTGTAGTGTTGTTGTGTGAATCTTGTGTGTCCTAGTCTGAGTCTAACTATTTTAATTTGGTCGCTGCGTGTAATGTTTTTTTGATTTATATTTTTTAGGTAAAGGGTTGTGTTTGTTGGGTTTGTGTTTAGTTGTTTGTACCATCTGTTGCAGAGCTCTAAGTTTTGTTTGAGTTTATAAGTTAGCTCCTTCGCCAGAAATTTTGTTATGTCTGTAGTGTTGAAGTTAGGGGTATAGTGTAGGGGCATATTGTATGTGGATTTGGCTGTCGAGTCGGCTAGCTCGTTTCCTTCAATGCCACAGTGGCCAGGTATCCAAAGGAGTTTTATTCTAGGGGCAGTTTTTGTGAGGATGGATCTAATGGTTATGGGATATAAGTTGTTGTTGTTTATGTTCCGGACGGATTTTAAGGATGCGAGGGAGTCAGAACAAACTATGTAGTTGCCCGGTCTTTTTGAATTAGCTTTATTGCGTCTAGAATTGCTAGTGTTTCGGCTGAGAGGATGGTGGTGATGGCAAAAGTGGCTGTGCTATTTTGCAAAGAGCCATCTGTGTATATGAATGTATTTTTGTTGTATTTGTCTTTGAGTTCCAGAAATTGTTGTCTGTATACGGTTGGCGGTGTGTTGGATTTGCTAAATTTTTGTAGTGTAGTGTTGATCAGGGAGGGGGAAAATGTCCATTGGGGGGTGGTTGTTTTGTTAGGAAAAGGGAGGTAGGGAATGTTGTGTTGTTTGCATGAGAGGATGATTTTTTCTAGTGTTGACGTTAATTTGCTTCTTTTTTGGGTCCCGTATTGTTTAATGTATTTGTAAAGTGGTGAGTTTGAACTGTGTAGTAGTGTTTTGTATGTTTTAGATGTGATCAGGTCTCTTTTTTGTTCTATTGTGGGTACGTTTGCTTCAAAAAGCAGGTTGGGGATGGGGGTTGAGCGAAGTGCTCCCAGTGAAATGCGAATTGCGGCGTTAAATAAAGTTTTGAGTTTGTTGAGGGTTGATTTAGGTGCGTGGCCGTAGATAAAAAGTGCGTAGTCTATTTTTAAGATTAGGGTTGATTTAGTTATATTTAAAAGCGTGTGTATGTTGCAGTTTAGTTTCGGGCTTGATAGGCATTTAATTATGTTAAGTTTGTTGTTTAAGGCCGGTTGGATTTGTTTTATGTGTGAGTCCCATCTGTATTTATTGTTTATTGTTAGTCCTAAGATTTTTAGGTTGGAGACTGAGGGAATTGGGGTATTATTGCATGAAGTGTTGCATGTGCAGTTCTGCTTTCGGCAAATGTGTAGGTGTTGGCATTTTTCTAGGGAGAGTGAGGATCCTGAGTATGAAAACCATTCGTGAATTTTTGAGAAAAGGCTGTTGAGGTTGTACGTTTGGTTTTTTTGTCTATTGAGGGGAATAATAAGGAAAAAGTCGTCGGCATAGGCACTGAATTGTATTTCTTTTTGTAGGCTGATGATGTAGGCGAGTCTGTTGTAGGCAATTAAGAAAAGAATGACCGATATTGGCGATCCTTGGGGGATGCCGTTGTAGAGGGGATATGGGGAGCTAATGCTATTTTTTATTTTCAGTATTATTTTTCTGTTTGACATAAAGTTTTTGACGAAGTTAATAATTTTAGGGCCAACTTTCCAGCTGATTAGCTGGACTATAGTGTGCTCTCCGACTCTGTCGAAGGCCTTTGAAAAGTCAAGGGCAATGACAGAGGTGTGCTTTTTGGTTTTCAGCGACTTGGTTATCAGGTGGTCTGCAAGGAGCAGACCGTCTGAAACCGATTTGCCGTTTTTAAAACCCGATTGGTTGGGGTAGATGAGGTTTTTTTTGGGTTAAAAACCACCATAGGCGTTTGGCTATTATTTTTTCTAAAGTTTTGGATAGGCAGCA
The DNA here is from genome assembly GCA_018903485.1 of Drosophila littoralis. Taxonomy (NCBI): domain Eukaryota; kingdom Metazoa; phylum Arthropoda; class Insecta; order Diptera; family Drosophilidae; genus Drosophila; species Drosophila littoralis. The sequence goes on from JAEIGF010000597.1 coordinate 64,030, forward strand.
GTTAAGTGAGATTGGTCTATAGTTGGTTATTATTGTTTTGTTTGAGTTGGGTCTTAGGATAGGTATGACTAGGCTGGTTTTGTAGGTTTGCGGGATGAAGTTGTTGAAAATGGTATTAAATAGGTTTGTGATTCTGGTTTTTTGTACGTGGGAGGTGTTTTTGATCATGGGGTAGGATATTCTATTAAGGCCCGGAGTGGTTCCTCTAAGGGAGTGTAGTGCAGCTAGGAGTTCTATTTGTGTAATATCAGATTCTATTGTCTGTGCTATCTCACTGGGAATGTAGTTGGTTGGTTTGGCTGTGTATTTGTTGTCGGTGAAGTTTTGGTTGAAGTTTTCGTCTTTGGAGTGGTCTGACCAGTGTTGAGCAAAAAGTTGAGTTATGTGGGATGTGTCTGTCGTGAGTAGGTTGTTATTTGGATCTGTGATACTATGTATGGTTTTTGTTGGATTAAGTCCGCAGAAACGTCTGATGTTTGACCAGATTTTGTCTGACGGGGTGTTGGGTGAAATTGTGGATGTGAAGTCTGTCATAGCCTTATTTTTTGATATTTTTAGCTCTCTCCGGAAGAGTGCATTAGCTCGTTTGTATTTAATGAGATTTTCTGTACTGTTAAAGTGTTTGAGGGTTTGCCAGGTTTTGAATTTATTTGTCCTAAGTTTGGTCAGGGTCTTATTCCACCATGGGGTGTTTTTGCTGTAGTGTTGTGGGGTTGTCTGAGGTATACTATGATGGGCTGATTGTAGGATTATTTTGTTGAGGATTGCCGCTTCTTTTTTGATGTTTGTACTGTTAGGTATAAGTTCGCTTATATCATTGGTTAATTTTGAGAAAAGTTGCCAGTCTGCTTCTTTTGTTTTGAACAGGGGACGAGAAAAGTTTGTTGTTTGAGATTGCGGGAACAGGGAGATTAGGATTGGGAAGTGATCACTTCCATGGAGGTCTTCGAGTATTTTCCAGTTAGTGAGGGGGGTGAGTTGGGGACAGCATAACGAAAGGTCTATATGGGTGAGTGTGTTGTGAGTTGAGAAGTGGGTGGGTGAGCCGTCGTTAAGTATAGTGAGGTTGGCGTTTTGGATAAATTTGGATAGCATTCGGCCTCTTCTGTTGTCTTGATGTGATCCCCAGGAGTGGTGCCAGCTATTGAAGTCGCCTAGTATAATTTGGTTGGTGTTGGTATTGTGCGTTTCAAACTGGTCGCTTAAACATTTAAGTGAAAAAGTTTTTTTGGGAGGAATGTATGTTGAAAAGATTCTGATTTTTGTTTTGGACATGATCTCTATTCCAAGAGTTTCTAGGGGTCTAGGTTGGTTTAATTGAGTGTGTTGTACGGATTTGTGGACTAATATGGCTACTCCACCGAATCGGTTGGAGGCTGTATTTGTATAGATTTGGTAATTTATTGGGACGGGGATGGGGGTATTTGTGTTGTAATAATGGGTTTCTTGGAGGCAAATGACTTGTGGTGATTTTTTTTTTATTATAGTTGAGAGTTCACTGTAGTTGTTTGTGTAACCCTTGATGTTCCATTGAAGTATTATGAGTGACATTTTTGACATTTGGGTGTTATGGGTTTGGTTTAGGTTTAGGTTAAATTAAATTGAATTTAGGTTATGAGTGTTATGGGTTTGGTTTGATTTAGGCTTAAGTTAAGGTTAAGTTTTAACTTAAATTAAGTTTTTTTTTTTTTTTATATGGAATCGCTTTTGCTGTTGTTTGTGTATTTGTTTTTGTTTTAGGTTTTGGATTTGGTTTAAGTGTTTGGTTTGGTTGTTTTGAGGGTGGTAGAAAGATTGTTAGACTTATCTTTAGCATATAGTTTGATTTTTAGGTCTTCTGTGAGGTGTGATGTGTATGGCTTGTTTGTTGCTTTGGTGTGGTGGGTGATGTCGGTATCCATGTCTTCTGGTTCTGGTTCGATCGAGTTAGGTTGCTGTGCAGATGTTGGTGATGGTGCTGGTGGTGTTTTGGTTGATGATGTTGTGTAAGAGGCTGCATTGAGTCTGCTGTGAGCGTGCAGTGCAGCTGAGATGGTTTGGTGTGTTGTTTGTAAGGGGTGTGAGTTGGGTGATTGGCGATGTGTTTGTTGGCGTATGTGTATTTGGTTTATTTGGTGCTTGCGTGATGGTTGAGTGTTGTGTTGTATTGGTGAGAGTTTTTGCATAAGATGTTCTGACGTGTTGGCCGTGTCGGTTGTTATAGATGTTAAGTGCGGTTTTGTGGTCTGTTTTTTCTGTAATTTTTATAGCTGTTAGTTCTTGTTGTTTCAAGAATGCAGGGCATTTGCGGTCGAGGGGGCTGTGTTGGTGATCGATATCGGGATTGTTGTTGCAGTTAAGGCAATTTTTTTCGTTTTTGCAAAGTTCGTTCTCATTTGTATGTTTTGCGTTTGAGCAGTTTATGCCTGTTTCTATGCCTTTACATACTGGTGTTGGATGACCAAAACGGAGGCACTTTCTGCATCGTAGGGGTAAGGGGATGTACGGGCGCACTCCGACTGTTTCGTAGCCGATTCTTATTTTTTCTGGGAGATTCAAGGTTCCGAAAGTTATTATGATGAGTCCAGTTTCTATTAGCATAGTGTTGTTTTCATCAGAGTTTGTGTTTGTTGGTGGTTTTTTTAAGATTTTTCTAACTTCTGTTACATGTTGTGTTTTTAGTTCCATGAGTATTTCATTTTCGGCTATGCCGCGCAATTCGTTGCAGTAAATGACTCCGTTTGTGGAATTTAGAGTTTTGTGTTCGGTGGCAGTGATTTCAATATTTGTCATTAGTTTTAGTCTTAGTAGTTTGATGGCTTGTAATTTGTTTTTTGTTTTGATTAAGAGTGAGCCGTCTTTTGTTTTCTTGCATGTTTCAACTTCCCCATCGCAAGCGAAGTCAATTGTTATTTTGATAACGAACGGTGAAACGTTTTCAAAAGTGTTGTTGTCGTTTCGTTTTATTGTTATGTACTTGGGTTCGCCTAGGTTTGTGTTGTTGGATTTTAGTCCGTGTGTTCTTATGTCCGGTGGTTCGTGCATGTTTGTTATTGTTGGGCAGATGCCCGCGATAACTGTTGATGCTGTTTTTGTTGTTGTGTATTTCGTTTGCGTTTAGTGTTTAAAGTTTGTTGAACTTTGTGTTGGTTTTGGTTTGCTGTTTGTCGCGGTTTTAGGTTTTGCTGTAACACGTCTAATCTCTTCGGAGGTTGAAGTGGTACTGACCCTTATTATATATGTCGGCGCATACGAAATTGGTGTGTGGTTATACATAGTACGTCACAATATTTGGTAGTTCCCAATGATTGGAAATGTCACATCAAATTGTATACTACGACAGTTCCGGCTTGTGTGGGAAACTTCCACGCTGCGTTGTTGCCTACACACTTATATGTGTGGTCATATTTCATATGTATGCACTTGAAATGTACTTATGTAAACACTGCAACAAAGTGTTACAGTGTGACAGTTTGATATATTTTGAGTACAGTCTGTACTCTATATGTGCGCATATCACATCTCCCTCCTTTTGAAAAATAACGTTATATTGTGAAGTTATTTTATATATTATAGTACTAAATGTGTATATATTTAGAATTAAAAAGTTTTTTTTTCCTTTTGCGAATATATATTTGCATGTAACAATATTTAAAAAGGTTTTCCCAATTTTTTTTTTTTTTTTTTTTTTTTTGATAGTTTAATAAAAGAAAATTTTTGAAAGTAATAAATGTTTTATATAAAAATGTTATATTTATATGGTTATATATATATATATAGTGACATATCCATAGTCGCACCCACCCTTTCACATAACTTAGCACACAAGCATAACTATAAGTATAAGTATAAATATGTCTAATATTGTAAACAAAAAGCCTGGTGATAACATCGACATTGGTCAAGATCAAACTGTCCCCCTTTGGTAGACATAAACAATTCACCCTAAATATCACGCCACTGTCAATGTTCCCATCAGAGTACTATCCCACGCATAATTGCTGTCGCAGCTCAAACTTCACTCAGTTTTGACTCTAGCTCTCTCAAAGCGAAGTTTGCTAAGCGACCGCAACAGATAGATAAATAAGTTCATATTGTGGAGGCAAATCGGAATGTAATCGACATAAGAAGTAGCCGTTAGTGAAAATAAAGAATTGAAATATATTTTTTTATAGTAACTATACGTATAAAACTTAATTATATATATATACAATAAAAAAAATATTTGTTGGCTGGCTCGAGGTCCGTGTTTGTAAAAACAAACAATGAAAACAAGTTTATTTACTTGCCTCCGATATATTTCGGTTGCACATCGGCAAACCGTCTTCAGGGCACTAACACCAAGATACAAAAAACAATTAACAATTATAATACAATAAATTAAACATTATTTCGATCATTTTACAAACATTATTTTACACGTCTGCGCTTTTTGACGTGGAGATTGTTACTGAGGCTGTTTGGCTGTTTAAGAGGTGTCTGTACAAGTGAGCGCAATTTTCTGTGTCTGTCTTGTAGTTTAGTCGTTTGTTGGTTGGGGTGTTAATTATGTGTAGCATTTCCAATGTGTGTCGCTTGTTGTAGTGTTGTTCTTGTTGTAAGATTGTTGTTTCATCAAAATTTGGTATGTGGTTGCTTTTCATACAATGGGTCATAAGTGCTGTTTTCTGTATATTATTTTGATGTCTTAATTTGAAGTCCGATTTATGTTGACTAATCCTTGTTTTTAGCTTCGATTTTGTTGTACCTATGTAGACACTATTGCACTTGTTGTTGTTTTCCCCGCCACATGGTATTTGGTAAGCGACGTTGCTTTTGTCGATCATCGGGATTTTGGACTTTATCTTGTTGAAGAATTTTTGTAATGTATTCGTCGGTTTGTGTGCTACTTTTATATCTTGTTTGTTATAACAGTCTGAGTTTGTGAGCCGTTCTGATAGTCGTGGTACATATATTAGTGATTTGTATATTTTATCAGGTTCTGTTGGCTTTTTTGTTTCAATTTGTCGTCTTTTTAATAATGTTTTGATTATATTTGGTGGGAAGTCATTTTTGGTCAAGAGTTTTTTAATTTCATGTTCAATTTCATTGTGGTATATTGTGTCCGATATGTTAATCATTCTATTCATACAGCCTAGTGCTGTATTGATTATCATACTCTTTGGGTGGTTTGAATTGAAGTTGAGTATTCGTCCAATGAAAACAAGTTTATTTACTATTAGCTTCCGATATATTACGGTTGCACATCGGCAAACCGTCTTCTACAATATATATTTTTTTTATACCCTGAACCCATTGAAAATGGGTAAAAAGGGTATATTGTATTTGTGCAAAATGCAAATGTATGTAACAGGCAGAAGGACCCCATAAGTATATATATTCTTGATCAGCATCAATAGCCGAGTCGATCTAGCCATGTCCGTCTGTCCGTCCGTCCGTCCGTCCGTCTATCCGTCTGTCCATATGTATGAACGCAAGGATCTCATAACCTATAAGAGCTAGAGAGCTCAAATTTTAGATGTAGGTGCTCCTAGGCCTGCGCAGATCGAGTTTGTTTCCGATAATCGATAACTTACTCCGTTTCCAAGCAATCGATAAAAATCGATATCGACATCCTGTTTTTTAAGCAAATTCGGTAAATAATAGGAGCTAGAGTCACCAAACATGATATGTTGCTTCTAGAATATTATATAGTGACATATCCATAGTCGCACCCACCCTTTCACATAACTTAGCACACAAGCATAAGTATAAGTATAAGTATAAACATTTCTAATATTGTAAACAAAAGAGCCTGGTGATAACATCGACATTGGTCAAGATCAAACTGTCCCCCTTTGGTAGACATAAACAATTCACCCTAAATATCACGCCACTGTCAATGTTCCCATCAGAGTACTATCCCACGCATAATTGCTGACGCAGCTCAAACTTCACTCAATTTTTGACTCAAGCGCATAATTGCTGACGCAGCTCAAACTTCACTCAATTTTGACTCAAGCTCTCTCAAAGCGAAGTTTGCTAAGCGATCGCAACAGATAGATAAATTAGTTCATATTCGGGACGCAAATCTGAATGTACTCAATATAAGAAGTAGCCGTTAGTGAAAATAAAGAATTGAAATATATTTTTTTATAGTAACTATACGTGTAAAACTTAATTGGCGCAGCCGGTAGGATACGTCGGGAAAAAGTAAAGATCGCTAAAGGATAATTACTTCCTAGATCTAAAGCACAGTCGCGACCGAAAGTGTTGTCGGTGTGTAACAAACGTTTTCTCGAATACGTATCCGCACAAGAACCTTCGGGTCACCAGTAGCTTATTAACATTGACCCTTCGGGCAATAAAGCTACTACAGTTAATAACGACTGGCTTTGCATATCTTTCGATCCCTGCAATACGTTATTACTGGGTCTTTTCAATAAGACACACACAAACTATAAACTAAATTGAATGTACAAAGTACAAGAACACAGTGCAAAGAAATAAAAGTGCAAAATCAAAGAACTAAAAAAGTTCAAAACAACAAACTCAAAATCATCATCAAACACCAAAAGTGAATCACACTACGATCATGACAATGGAATTATCAGAACAACACCTCAACCAGGCCCTTTCACAACTGAGACAGGTGCCAAGTTTTGACGGATCAACAGAGAATCTCAACGCTTTTATTAAAAGGATCGATTACATCCTACATCTTTATCCAACCCGAGATGTCAGACAACACAGCATCTTATACGGAGCCATCGATTTACAAGTTGTTGGAGATGCTCAGAGAGTTTCACAAAGGACAGCAGCCAACACTTGGCAGGAGTTGAGGAACGCACTGATTGAAGAATACAAAGTGCAAACACCATTTGAAGAACTTCTTCGACGCCTGTACAACACGAATTACCAAGGAAACGTCCGTAAGTTCATCGAGGATCTCGAAAATAAATCTTATGTTATTTTAAATAAGTTAGCTTTAGAAAATATACCTAGCAATACGGCACTTTATACAAACGCCATGAATAATACAATTAAAGATGTAATTACAAAAAAATTACCCGATAGGCTTTTCATGATGTTAGCCAGATACGACATTACGTCGACACAGAAACTTAAACAAGTAGCGCAAAGAGAAGGATTATACGAAAATAGCGTAACCGATAAACCTAAAACTAGTAACGTTCAGGGAAATCAAAATAACAATCGTAGGAACATGGGAAATTATCAGCAGAATGCTAACCCAGCCACCAGTTCAAGTGGCTATTCCAACACGAATCAGAGTTATCATGTACAAAACAAACAACACACTAATTCGGAAGACAATCAAAAAGCTCATCACGAGTTCCAACAAAAATTAAGTCAAGGTAGAACCCAAAATCCCTTAAACTATCAAAATCAGTCCCATTCACGCTTGAATGCGCCAAACCCTCCGACTAAACGTCAAAGAGATAGCAACAGTGGGCAGATGAAAATGGACACATCTGAAAATTTTCATCAGCAAGCCTCGGAACAAACAGAAGAAATCCATTCATAAAATTGATTATGAATGATGAAGTTCTAAAATGTGTCATTGACACGGGTTCAACCATAAACCTAATGAAAACAAACCGCTTAAATTTTCCAATTTTCAACGAAACACTAAAGGTTCACACCATAAATGGTGTTATTGAATTAAAACAAAGCATAAGACTAGGAGCAAGCAAAATTTGTCCGAGTAAACAAAAATTCTATATTCACGACTTCTCAGAGCATTATGATGTTCTGATTGGGAGAGAATACCTTGAAGCATGTCAAGCGAAAATAGACTATGCACAAGGATCCGTAACCTTAGGAGAATTTAAATTTTGTTTTAGATATAATGACGAAGAGGTCGAAGAGGACATGACCGCACAAGAGTGCCTTGATCCACCCTCAACAGAGGACAGACCATTTAACTTCGCTATTAATAACGAATTAAGGGAAAATAATAAGTATAGGTTAGAGCATCTAAACTCAGAAGAAAAAGAAAAAATGAAAAATGTTTTACATGAATTTCGTGATATCCAGTACCATGAAGGTGACAATTTGACTTTCACTAGTACAATTAAACACAAAATTCTAACAAAACATGAGGACCCAATTTACAAGCGTCCATATAAATATCCTCAAATATACGATGAGGAAGTAAACAAACAAATAAGCGATATGATAAAACAAAATATCATTCGTAAATCCAAATCCCCTTACTGCTCACCAGTAATAATCGTTCCAAAGAAAAACGATGCATCTGGAAAGCAAAAATTCCGGTTAGTCATAGATTACCGCAATCTCAATGAACTAACTATTAATGACAAATACCCTATCCCGATCATGGATGAAATATTAGACAAACTTGGAAAATGTCAATATTTCACAACCATTGATTTAGCCAAAGGCTTCCACCAAATTCAAATGGATCCCGTTTCAATACCCAAGACCGCATTTTCGACTAAACATGGCCATTACGAGTACACTCGCATGCCATTTGGTCTTAAGAATGCACCTGCAACGTTCCAACGTTGTATGAACAATCTCTTAGAAGATTTGATTTTTAAGGATTGTCTGGTCTACTTAGACGACATTATAATTTTTTCCACTTCATTGGAGGAACACATTTTGTCGCTACAAAAAGTTTTTGAGAAGCTTAGAGAAGCTAACTTAAAACTACAGTTGGATAAATGCGAGTTCATGAGAAAAGAAACAGAATTTCTCGGTCACATTATCTCAACTGAGGGTATAAAACCAAATCCAAACAAAATACAAGCAATTGTCAAATTCCCAATTCCAAAAACCCCTAAAGAAATTAAATCATTCCTAGGATTATGTGGTTTCTATAGGAAATTTATACCAAATTTCGCTAATATAGTAAAACCCTTAACACTTAAATTAAAAAAAGGAGCAAAAATCAATATGAATGACAAAGACTACGCATCAGCGTTTGAAAAGCTAAAAGTACTCATAACATCCGACCCAATTTTAATATACCCTAATTTCGAAAAACCATTTTCATTAACTACAGACGCGAGTAATATGGCAATAGGGGCGGTCCTTTCGCAAGACCATAAGCCTATATGTTATGCAAGCAGAACTCTCAACGAGCATGAGATAAATTATTCAACGATTGAAAAAGAATTATTAGCAATCGTTTGGGCTACTAAATACTTTAGGTCCTATCTTTTTGGTCGACAATTTCAAATCCTTAGCGATCACAGACCCCTCGTCTGGTTAAATAACCTGAAAGAACCTAACATGAAATTACAACGATGGAAAATCAAGCTAAATGAGTTTGATTTCCAAATTAAATACGTCCCAGGAAAAGAAAATTATGTGGCAGATGCTCTGTCCAGAATCCAATTAAACGAAAACTTTTTAGGCGAAGATACAATTAGCACAAGAGCAACTATACATAGTGCTCAAGAAGACAACAGTAACTATTTACAAATCACAGAAAGACCACTTAATTATTATAATCGACAAATAGAATTTGAAAAGGGAACCGATAACGCAACTAAAGTTACAAATTACTTTCATAAAACCAACATAAAAATTACATACAAAGACATGACTAACGCACATGCCAAAGAATTAATAAAAGAATATTTATGCACAAAGAAAAGTGTACTATACTTCCACAATGAAACAGATTTTCCAATTTTTCAAGAAGCCTACTTAGAAATAATAAGTCCGAATAATTTAACAAAGGCAATGAAAACTAGTAAAAAATTAATAGATCTTCAAACATTTGCAGAATTCAAGGAACTAATATTAAAAAACACAAAGAGTTATTACATCCAGGAATTGAAAAAACAATCAATTGGTTCAAAGAAACCCACTATTTTCCAGATTATCAAAATTTAATTCAAAATCTAATAAACGAATGTGAGATTTGCAACATCGCAAAAACAGAACACAGGGATACAAAATTAACTTTCGAAATAACTCCGGAAATCGCTAATATCCGAGAAAAATATGTAATGGATTTTTACATAATAGGAGATAAACAATTTTTATCTTGCATTGATATCTACTCTAAATTTGCATCATTAATAGAAATAAAAGTAGAGACTGGTTAGAAACCAAACGAGCTATAATACAAGTATTCAACCAAATGGGTAAACCCATCGAAATAAAAGCAGACAAAGACTCAGCTTTTATGTGCACCGCTTTACAATTATGGCTAAAATCAGAATCTGTAAATATTAATATAACCACTAGTAAAAATGGCATATCCGACGTAGAACGCTTTCATAAGACAGTTAACGAAAAATTAAGAATCATTAACAGCGACACAGACGTCGAAAATAAACTTACAAAATTTGAAACTATACTTTACACATACAATCATAAGACGAAACACAAAACGACTAACAGAACACCAGCGGACATATTCATATACGCAGGTACACCAGAGTATGACACTCAAGCTAATAAAGAAAAACTAATAATTAACCTCAACAAAAAACGAACAAATTATGAAATTGACGCTAGATACAAGCATTCACCATTAGTTAAATCAAAGACAACAACCCCGTTCAAGAAAACAGGAGAACTAAGACAAATCGACGATAAACATTTTGAGGAAACAAACAGAGGCAGGAAGATAATTCATTACAAAACCAAATTCAAAAAGAAAAAGAAGACTAACCAAAGTAAATATAACAATTACAGGTCAACAACAGACAGCGACCAGAACATACAAGCACCAGCTTAAACTAATTATTATAATATTACTATCAATAACCGTAAACCATATACAAGCACAAAGCATTGAAATTAATCCTATTAAAGCCCATAACGGTTACCTCATATTTAAAACAGGAACCATAGACATTCCGACAGATTACGAATACCATTGTTTAACGGTAAACATAACAAAAACCGAAGAAACTTTTAACAATTTAATTGAACAAACTAAAGAATTTAATAACATAATACAAATCGAATACCTAGTAGAAAAATTAAACAGAGAAATAAACGGCTTAAAAATAGCCAAACGCAGCAAAAGAGGTTTAATAAACATAGTAGGAACAGCATACAAATACTTATTTGGAACATTAGACCAAGAGGACAAAACAGAAATAGAACAAAAAATAAGTAGCTTAGCAGAAAACACTGTTCAGGTTAACGAATTAAATCACATAATAGAAGTTATAAATGATGGAATAAATGTTATGAACGAACTAAATCAAGAGACAGAAAAAGGAAAGAAATTAAATATCCTTATATTTAACTTGCAACACTTTACTGAATATATAGAAGACATAGAGATGGGAATGCAGCTCACAAGATTAGGCATTTTTAACCCGAAATTATTAAAACATGACTATTTGTTGCATGTCAACTCTGAGAAATTGTTGCATATAAAAACATCTACTTGGTTGAAATCAGATACAAACGAAATACTGATAATATCTCATATTCCTCGAGCAATAATAAAAAACCCGGTATTTGAAATAATTCCATACCCAGATGAAAATAATAACATTTTGACAGAAATAGCCCATGAAAAATATTTTACACAAGACAAAAAAGTCTATAGCAAAGAAACAAAAAAATTAATTAATAATGAATGTATAACAGGAATTTTAAACCAAATAACATCAGAATGTAGTTTTACTAAAACTCTTAAAAATTTTCAAATTAACTATGTAGAACCAAATATAATTTTAACTTGGAATTTACCAAAAACTATATTAAACCACAATTGTATAAATAACGAGATAACAATAGAAGGAAACAATTTAATAAAAATCTTTAATTGTTCACTACAAATTAATGAAATTTCAATTTCAAACAGCATGTTAGATTATACTCAAAACATTTATGTAAGCAACGATGTTATAAAATTAGAACCACTTTCGTTTGCACAAACGAAACAAATAATATTTGAACACACAAAATTTAATAATGTATTCCAGATAATTACAATAACCATATTTGTAATCATATTAATAAGTTTAACACTGTATTTAACATATAAGTTCAAAAGCATACCTAAGAAATTAATAATAAAATATAAAAAACCAAAAGTAGAAGAAACACCTACAAAAGTAGAAGATACACCAATTGAAAAAGAAGAAAATGTAATACTATACCCAAAATTAAACACCTGAGGACAGGCACTTTTCTAATGGTTGGGGGAGTGACATATCCATAGTCGCACCCACCCTTTCACATAACTTAGCACACAAGCATAAGTATAAGTATAAGTATAAACATTTCTAATATTGTAAACAAAAGAGCCTGGTGATAACATCGACATTGGTCAAGATCAAACTGTCCCCCTTTGGTAGACATAAACAATTCACCCTAAATATCACGCCACTGTCAATGTTCCCATCAGAGTACTATCCCACGCATAATTGCTGACGCAGCTCAAACTTCACTCAATTTTGACTCAAGCTCTCTCAAAGCGAAGTTTGCTAAGCGACCGCAACAGATAGATAAATTAGTTCATATTCGGGACGCAAATCTGAATGTACTCAATATAAGAAGTAGCCGTTAGTGAAAATAAAGAATTGAAATATATTTTTTTATAGTAACTATACGTGTAAAACTTAATTAGTGACATATCCATAGTCGCACCCACCCTTTCACATAACTTAGCACACAAGCATAACTATAAGTATAAGTATAAACATTTCTAATATTGTAAACAAAAGAGCCTGGTGATAACATCGACATTGGTCAAGATCAAACTGTCCCCCTTTGGTAGACATAAACAATTCACCCTAAATATCACGCCACTGTCAATGTTCCCATCAGAGTACTATCCCACGCATAATTGCTGACGCAGCTCAAACTTCACTCAATTTTGACTCAAGCTCTCTCAAAGCGAAGTTTGCTAAGCGACCGCAACAGATAGATAAATAAGTTCATATTGTGGAGGCAAATCGGAATGTAATCGACATAAGAAGTAGCCGTTAGTGAAAATAAAGAATTGAAATATATTTTTTTATAGTAACTATACGTATAAAACTTAATTATATATATATACAATAAAAAAAAATATTTGTTGGCTGGCTCGAGGTCCGTGTTTGTAAAAACAAACAATGAAAACAAGTTTATTTACTTGCCTCCGATATATTTCGGTTGCACATCGGCAAACCGTCTTCAGGGCACTAACACCAAGATACAAAAAACAATTAACAATTATAATACAATAAATTAAACATTATTTCGATCATTTTACAAACATTATTTTACACGTCTGCGCTTTTTGACGTGGAGATTGTTACTGAGGCTGTTTGGCTGTTTAAGAGGTGTCTGTACAAGTGAGCGCAATTTTCTGTGTCTGTCTTGTAGTTTAGTCGTTTGTTGGTTGGGGTGTTAATTATGTGTAGCATTTCCAATGTGTGTCGCTTGTTGTAGTGTTGTTCTTGTTGTAAGATTGTTGTTTCATCAAAATTTGGTATGTGGTTGCTTTTCATACAATGGGTCATAAGTGCTGTTTTCTGTATATTATTTTGATGTCTTAATTTGAAGTCCGATTTATGTTGACTAATCCTTGTTTTTAGCTTCGATTTTGTTGTACCTATGTAGACACTATTGCACTTGTTGTTGTTTTCCCCGCCACATGGTATTTGGTAAGCGACGTTGCTTTTGTCGATCATCGGGATTTTGGACTTTATCTTGTTGAAGAATTTTTGTAATGTATTCGTCGGTTTGTGTGCTACTTTTATATCTTGTTTGTTATAACAGTCTGAGTTTGTGAGCCGTTCTGATAGTCGTGGTACATATATTAGTGATTTGTATATTTTATCAGGTTCTGTTGGCTTTTTTGTTTCAATTTGTCGTCTTTTTAATAATGTTTTGATTATATTTGGTGGGAAGTCATTTTTGGTCAAGAGTTTTTTTAATTTCATGTTCAATTTCATTGTGGTATATTGTGTCCGATATGTTAATCATTCTATTCATACAGCCTAGTGCTGTATTGATTATCATACTCTTTGGGTGGTTTGAATTGAAGTTGAGTATTCGTCCAATGAAAACAAGTTTATTTACTATTAGCTTCCGATATATTACGGTTGCACATCGGCAAACCGTCTTCTACAATATATATTTTTTTTATACCCTGAACCCATTGAAAATGGGTAAAAAGGGTATATTGTATTTGTGCAAAATGCAAATGTATGTAACAGGCAGAAGGACCCCATAAGTATATATATTCTTGATCAGCATCAATAGCCGAGTCGATCTAGCCATGTCCGTCTGTCCGTCCGTCCGTCCGTCCGTCTATCCGTCTGTCCATATGTATGAACGCAAGGATCTCATAACCTATAAGAGCTAGAGAGCTCAAATTTTAGATGTAGGTGCTCCTAGGCCTGCGCAGATCGAGTTTGTTTCCGATAATCGATAACTTACTCCGTTTCCAAGCAATCGATAAAAATCGATATCGACATCCTGTTTTTTAAGCAAATTCGGTAAATAATAGGAGCTAGAGTCACCAAACATGATATGTTGCTTCTAGAATATTATATATATGTCAAGTACCTTTCATTTATACCTATCGGCACCTCCCCGCTACCACCTCAAAGAGGGTTCAGGGTATTCCCTAGTCGGGAGCTCTCGACTAGAAGCTCTTACTTGTTTTTATTTATTTTTTATTTTTTTTTATTGTTTTGTGTTTGTATGGCCATACTACAAACATGATTATGTATTAAAATTTTTTAGCCTATCCTTATGAACTTTCTGTTGTTTACCTTTTTTATCTTTTATTGTAATGTTATCTCTATCTTCCATTCCTATTACTTCATAGGGGCCTAAATAAACTGGTTCTAATTTACGGCCAGTATCGTTTCTCAATAAAACCTTATCTCCTACTTTTAATTTAAAGTCGATAACCATATATTCATAATATTCTTTATTTTTTGCCTTATGTTTTACTAACAATGTCCTAGCTCTTTTATATGCGTGTTCTAGTCTAAACTTTGTTTCCTTAGCGAAATCATCTATATTATATATAGGGTCAATATTATCTATTTTATTAAAATATTTTGGCAAGTTGCTATGTTTGCCGATAACTAACTCATATGGACAATAATTGTGTGCCATAGAGGGGGTCGTGTTGAAACGGAATATTGGAGCCATACACCCCAATCAGTCTTATCAAACGATATATAAGAACGTATGTATTCGTTGAAAGTTCTATGACTTCTTTCTACTGTTCCAACTGTCTGGTGGTGGGGTGGTGTAGACGTTAAATTGTCTATCTTTAGGTATTTGCACAGGTTATTAATAATAGAATTTTTATATTCAGTTTCCATGTCCGAAATGAACGTCTCTATTGGACCGAACTTCAGTATAAAAGATTAAAATATTGCTTTTGCAACTGTCTTAGCGGATTTGTTTGGTACTGGAATAGCTACAAGATATTTTGTTAAATCGCATATCATTGTAATTGCATATTCGTTTCCATTTTCGGATTTTGGTAGTGGGCCTATAGTATCCACTATCACTCTGTCGAACGCATTTATCGGCGTTTCTGTAATTGTCAGAGATGTTTTTGTATGGGTCGTCGTTTTCGACTTTTGGCATTTAGGATATCTACGTATGTATTTGGTTATATGACGTGTCATATTTTTCCAGTAGTAGTGTCTTCTTATTATAGCTAGCGTTCTTGAAATGCCAGTTTGACCTCCTTGTATAGGATCGTCATGATATGTGAACAGTATCGCTTCTTGATCTTTTTCATTTTTATACCCTGAACCCATTAAAAATGGGTAAAAAGGGTAAATTGTATTTGTGCAAAATGCAAATGTATGTAACAGGCAGAAGGAAGGATCTCCGACCCCATAAAGTGTATATATATTCTTGATCAGCATCAATAGCCGAGTCGATCCAGCCATGTCCGTCTGTCTGTCCGTCCGTCCGTCCGTATGTATGAACGCAAGGACCTCAGAACATATAAGAGCTAGAGACTTGACATATTAGATGTAGGTGCTCCTAGTGCCTGCGCAGTTCGAGTTTGTTTCCGATAATCGATAACTTACTCCGTTTCCAAGCAATCGATAAACATCGATATCGACATCCTGTTTTTTTAGCCAATTGGGTAAATAATAATGGCTAGAGTCACCAAACTTGATATGTTGCTTCTAGAATATTATATATATGTCAAGTATCTTTCATTTTAGACCTACCTGCTACCACCCCAGAGCTATAAATCAAGTTAATAACCCAACTTGTATTGACAACTAATTTAAGCCACAATTTAAATGCAATTGACTTTTTGAGAATACACAAATATTCTATTGTGCAATAAGATATAGTGTAGAAAATTTAATTAAGATCGGTTTTTGTTTTGTTTTTCGGTATTTTGACTGCGCACTGCTGCGCACGTGTTGCGACGCAATTTGCAAGAATTTGTATATACATGTACAGTGTACAGTGTACATTGTACACACACACATTCATGCGCGTGTGCTTCGAATTCTGTCTTCACTGCGATTGTTTTCTGTGTGGCTATTTCTATTGGTTTTTTTCTCAATTATTAATGTGGATGTTGAGTAGAGGCAGTGCCAAGTGGTGCAGTCTGTCGCGAGTTCGAGTCCTACCGGGGAAAGTAAATATGCGGTCAGTGGCGAGTTCAAACCCTGCCAATGGAATTTTTTTTTTTTTAAATTTATCTTTATTAATTCAAACGAGCTCCATTTGGTGTTCGAATAAGAGGGTTCAGGGTATTCCCTAGTCGGGAGCTCCCGACTAGAACCTCTTACTTGTTTATTATGGTGACCGGCTTGAGTAGTGCTACTCGTAATGATTTTAATGTTCTGTTGCCCATATTTTTAAAAGATTCAATTGAAATTAATTCAAATATCTTTTCGCTCGGTGCCAGTTTGAGTTGGCTGATCTCATGTATACCGGCTTCTTTTTCAAGCCTTTGGAAAAACTGACCTAAGTCAAATGTTCCATTGGTGTACAGATCGCTAACATCAATTCTTGCTATAATTTTTCTTCCATGTTTGATTTTATTTAATATAAGCAAGGCCACTACTTTTCGTACATCGTCATTACAAATGACTTCATATACGTTGGGCTTAGAAGCGTTGTCAAGAGTTTGCATAGGCAAATCTACTTGATGTTTTCCTGCGCAGGAGTTTTGCCGTTTACCTTGGTGCCTAGTAGTGACTTTCAGGACTTTAACTTGTAAATCTTTTAGTTCTTTGATGGTTATTCTTGATAACGCATTAGCAACATAGGTATCTTTACCCTTTTGATACTCTACTGTGAAATCGTATTCTTCTAATTCGAGCCGCAAACGTGTTAACTTTGAACTAGGATTGACCATTGAAAACAAATATGTTAATGGTCTGTGATCTGGTAATTGCCCAGTGTATTGCTGCTAATTCTTGTTCTGTTGTACTTTTATTACTTTCTCCCTTAGTAAATGAACGTGATGCATAAGCAATTGGGAGTTGGAGCCCATTTTGGTTTTGAGTTAAAACCGCTCCACAAGCTTGCTTACTTGCATCAGTTATTATGCAAAATTCTATGCTGAAATCCGGGTATTGTAATAATATTGGGTTTATAAGTACCGATTTGAGATGTTCGAAGGCATGCTGGCAGTCGGCTGCCCATTCGAACTTAACATCTTTTTTACATTACATAATTGCAGAATGCAACGCATCTTCGAGCGCTGACCGCATCGTGTTCGACTGGATAGCTTTTAATGTGCGGTGCATTTGTGTCCCAGAAATGTGACTTCATGCATAAAAAATGAACATTTTTCATGATGTAACTTCAGATGGTATTTCCTACATTTCTTAAAAACATCAGTTAAGTTTTTAAGCATATGTTTTTCGGAACAACCTATAACTATTAGATCATCCATGTAAAGGAATGCTTGAGAAGGTTCGAGTCCAGAGAATGCAATAGTTATCATTCTCTGAAATGAATCGCGTAAAGCGATATGAGCCATTGCTCGTTGAAAACCTGACATTAAGTCAAGGCATGAAAAATGTTTTGCTCTACCTAGTTGATCTAAAATATCATCAATTCTAGGTAGTGGAAATTTATCAGACAACAGTTTTTTATTAATCTGACGATAGTCAGTTACTGACATATTCTGACACTGATGGTTCGACAATTTTGTCGGAGACTAATTTTCCTACTTGTTTATGAATTTTTTCTACCTGGCTATGCGGGCTTCGATAGTTTTCTATATAAATTGGTTCAGTACCCTTAAATCTCAATTTTTGTTTATAAAAATTATTTGTTGTTGTTGATTTGGTTTCAAGTCCGAATACATCACTATTCTTGGTGCATAATTCTATTAATTGTGGTTTAAATTGTTTTGGGAAGTTTTTACTTAATTGAGCTATTACAGTTTTTTTCTGTTTTCTAGAGTAGTTTGAAAGTGGTTCAAAATTCAGATTATTTATATTAATTAATTGGTCTTTATTGGTCGTATTAAGAAATCGGACAAATGTATTCTCTTGTGTTGCAACTGTGTTTGCAACGTAAATATCAGGTTTTATTTCCTGATTTGTGATTAATATACTATCGTCACTTGAAGTTAGTTCAATTTTTCGGACGACTTCTGATCTTGCAGTTAGAAGTATTGAATTATTACCAGAACTGAATGTTATTGGAACATAAATTTGGACATTTATATTGTTTGGTCTTATTATAAACCAATCTTCGCACGGTTCTAGGTCTATTTTGCAATTAAGACCTTAATAGGAATTATATATTTGTCTGCTTGTAGCTCAATTGGGGCGAGGCCTTTGGATTTTATGATTCCTTTACCTATACCTTGAATGTCTATAGTGTTATTCGACTGGATATCGTTGAAGACATCAGAATCTTCTTTAAAATTGAGATATCTGCACCTGTATCTATTAAAAATACCGGTTTCCTTCTACATTACAAAAGGAAACAAAAATATTGAGATTGAAGTTTATTGAATGAATTTTTATTAATACTGTGTATCTAAAGGGGGTTGTTGGTTTCCCGATTTATTTTGGGCTACCCTAACATTGTTTCTGTTTTTATTGTTGTGGCCTCGGTTCGAGTTGCCACGGCCTCTAGAGTTTCCTCTATTTTGAATGTGACAATGTTGAGGACATTGGTCATGACACTGTGGCGCTTAGAGAGAGTTCGGTTGGGCTCATACACGATGGCTAAGACCACACCACAATAGTCACGCCGTGAACAAGTGCTCGATCATGGCGTGCTGAAGCGGGTGAAATTGTGGTGGAGGTCAGAGATTGAAAGACACCTGTATGGAAAAGAAAATCACACTGGCCGAATATACGAATATATAAGTTCCCGCTAGGTTGAAAAGTTGTGATCAGATTGAAGTTGTAACTGTTGAAAGCGACAGTAAAGAGAACACCAGTGAGGGTGAAGCTGTTGAAAGAGACAGCACTGCTGCCTTAAGGGCTGATAACGTAACTTTGAATATTGGTCATAATGGAAGCACAAGTGCAAAACATAAGTTTTGATCATGGCGTGCGGTGCATTATATATATTGAAATGAAGACTGATGGGTAAATGATAACGTCAAAAGTAAAACGCATACTGACTTACTTGAGTTTGTAGTGTAGAAATAAAATAGATATTAACTTTATTATTTGTTGGAGCTTCTGCTCCAATGTAATCTTTGTTCTTTCGCTCTTTGTTTGTGAATAAAATCGCTTATAATCTTTACTTAGCTACTTCTTAGCTAAGACCGCGCGAAATGCGCTGCCAGCGACGCCGGCAGCGGAGCGGTTATATTATATACTTATATATGTATGCAGCATTGAGAGCCGCGCTGAGAGAGAGTATGTTATGTGTTGTAGTGCGCAACCGGCTTGCGTGGGAAACGTCCACGCTGCGTTGTTGCCTACACACTTTCATATGTATGCACTTCAAATGTACATATGTAAACACTGCAACAAAGTGTTACAGTGTGACAGTTTGATATATTTTGAGTACAGTGTGTATTCTATATGTGCGCATATCACATCTCCCTCCTTTTGAAAAATAACGTTATATTGTGAAGTTATTTTATATATTATAGTACTAAATGGGTATATATTTAGAATTAAAAAGTTTTTTTTTCGTTTTGCGAATATATATTTGCATGTAATAATATTTAAAAAGGTTTTCCCTATTATTTTTTTGTTTTTGTTTTTTTTTTGATAGTTTAATAAAAGAAAATTTTTGAAAGTAATAAATGTTTTATATAAAAATGTTATATTTATATGGTTATATATATATATATATATAGTGACATATCCATAGTCGCACCCACCCTTTCACATAACTTAGCACACAAGCATAACTATAAGTATAAGTATAAATATGTCTAATATTGTAAACAAAAAGCCTGGTGATAACATCGACATTGGTCAAGATCAAACTGTCCCCCTTTGGTAGACATAAACAATTCACCCTAAATATCACGCCACTGTCAATGTTCCCATCAGAGTACTATCCCACGCATAATTGCTGACGCAGCTCAAACTTCACTCAGTTTTGACTCTAGCTCTCTCAAAGCGAAGTTTGCTAAGCGACCGCAACAGATAGATAAATAAGTTCATATTCGGGAGGCAAATCGGAATTTAATCGATAAAAGAAGTAGCCGTTAGTGAAAATAGAGAATTGAAATAAATTTTTTATAGTAACTATACGTGGAAAACTTAATTGGCGCAGCCGGTAGGATACGAAAAAGTAAAGATCGCTAAAGGATAATTAATTCCTAGATCTAAAGCACAATCGTGACTGAAATTGCTGTCGGTGTGTAACAAACGTTTTCTCAAATACGTATCCGCACAAGAACCTTCGGGTCCCTAGTAGTCTATTAACATTGACCCCTCGGGCAATAAAACTACTACAGTTAATAACGACTGGCTTTGCATACCTTTCGATCCCTGCAATACGTTATTACTGGGTCTTTTCAATAAGACACACCCTGAACCCTCTTTGGTGGTAGCGGGGAGGTGGCGATAGGTATTAAATGGAAGATACTTGATATATATATAATATTCTAGAAGCAACATATCATGTTTGGTGACTCTAGCTCTTATTATTTACCCAACTTGCTCAAAAAACAGGATGTCGATATCGATTTTTATCGATTGCTTGGAAACGGAGTAAGGTATCGATTATCGGAAACAAGCTCGATATGCGCAGGCACTAGGAGCACCTACATCTAAAATTTGAGCTATCTAGCTCTTATAGGTTCTGAGATCCTTGCGTTCATACATACGGACAGACGGACGGATGGACGGACGGACAGACAGACAGACATGGCTAGATCGACTCGAAGCCACAAACTCAAAAAAAAAAAAAAAAACTATTTAAAAAAAAATGATCATCAAACACTAAAAAGTGAATTACACTAAGATTATGACAATGGAATTATCAGAACAACACCTCAACCAGGCCCTTTCACAGCTGAGACAGGTGCCAAATTTTGACGGATCAACAGGAAATCTCAACGCTTTTAAAATTAAAAGGATCGATTACATCCTACATCTTTATCCAACCCGAGATGTCAGACAACACAGCATCTTATAAGGAGCCATCGAATTACAAGCTGCTGGAGTTTTACAAAGGACAGCAGCCAAAACTTGGCAGGAGTTGAGGAACGCACTGATTGAAGAATATAAAGTGCAAACACCATTTGAAGGAACTCCTTCGACGCATATACGACACGAATTACAAGGGAAACGTCCGTAAGTTTATCGAGGTTATCGAAAATAAATCTTATGTTATATTAAATAAGTTAGCTTTAGAAAATATACAAGGCAATACGACACTTTATACAAATGCCATGAAAAAAAACAATTAAAGATGTAATTACAAAAAAAATTACCCGATAGGCTTTTCATGATGTTAGCCAGATACGACATTACGTCGACACAGAAACTTAAACAAGTAGCGCAAAGAGAAGAATTATACGAAAATAGCGTAACTGATAGACCTAAAACTAATAACGTTCAGGGAAATCAAAATACCAATCGTAGGAACATGGGAAATTATCAGCAGAATGCTAACCCAGCCACCAGTTCAAGTGGATATTCCAACACGAATCAGAGTTATCATGTACAAAACAAACAACACACTAATTCCGAAGACAATCAAAAAGCTCACCACGAGTTCCAACAGAAATTAAATCAAGGTAGAACCAAAAATCCCTTGAACTATCAAAATCAGTCCCATTCACGCTTGAATGCGCCAAATCCTCCGACTAAACGTCAAAGAGACAGCAACAGAGGGCAGATGAAAATGGACACATCTGAAAATTTTCATCAGCAAGCCTCGGAACAAACAGAAGAAATCCATTCATAAAATTGATTATGAATGACGAAGTTTTAAAATGTGTCATTGACACAGGTTCAACCATAAACCTAATGAAAACAAACCGCTTAAATTTTCCAATTTACAACGAAACACTAAAGGTTCACACCATAAATGGTGTTATTGAATTAAAACAAAGCATACGAATAGGAGCAAGCAAAATTTGTCCGAGTAAACAAAAATTCTTTATTCACGACTTCTCAGAGCATTATGATGTTCTGATTGGGAGAGAATACCTTGAAGCATGTCAAGCGAAAATAGACTATGCACAAGGATCCGTAACCTTAGGAGAATTAAACTTTTGCTTTAGATATAATGACGAAGAGGTCGAAGAGGACATGACCGCACAAGAGTGCCTTGATCCACCCTCAACAGAGGACAGACCATTTAACTTCGCTATTAATAACGATTTAACAGAAAATAATGAGTATAGGCTAGAGCACCTAAACTCAGAAGAAAAAGAAAAAATTAAAAATGTTTTACATGAATTTCGTGATATCCAGTACCATGAAGGTGACAATTTCACTTTTACTAGTACAATTAAACACAAAATTGTAACAAAACATGAGGACCCAATTTACAAGTGTCCATATAAATATCCTCAAATATACGATGAGGAAGTAAATGAACAAATAAGCGATATGATAAAACAAAATATCATAAGTAAAGCCAAATCCCCTTACTGCTCACCAGTAACAATCGTTCAAAGAAAAACGATGCATCTGGAAAGCAAAAATTCCGGTTAGTCATAGATTACCGCAATCTCAATGAACTAACATTTAATGATACATACCCTATCCTTATCATGGATGAAATATTAGACAACCTTGGAAAATGTCAATATTTCACAACCATTGATCTAGCCAAAGGCTTCCACCACATTCAAATGGATCCTGTTTCAATACCCAAACCGCATTTTCGACTAAACATGGCCATTACGAGTACAGTCGCATGCCATTTGGTCTTAAGAATGCACCTGCAACGTTCCAACGTTGTATGAACAATCTCTTAGAAGATTTGATTTTTAAGGATTGTCTGGTCTACTTAGACGACATTATAATTTTTTCCACTTCATTGGAGGAACACATTTCGTCGCTACAAAAAGTATTTGAGAAGCTTAGAGAAGCTAACTTAAAACTGCAGTTAGATAAATGCGAGTTCATGAGAAAAGAAACTGAATTTCTCGGTCACATCATCAGAACTGAGGGTATAAAACCAAATCTCAACAAAATACAAGCAATTGTCAAATTCCCAATTCCAAAAACCAAAAAAGAAATTAAATCATTTCTAGGATTAAGTGGTTTCTATAGGAAATTTATACCAAATTTCGCTAATATAGTAAGCCCTTAACACTTAAATAAAAAAAGGGAGCAAAAATCAATATAAATGACAAAGACTACGAATCAGCGTTTGAAAAGCTAAAAGTACTCATAACATCCGACCCAATTTTAATATACCCTAATTTCGAAAAACCATTTTCATTAACTACAGACGCGAGTAATATGGCAATAGGGGCCGTCCTTTCGCAATAGCATAAGCCTATATGCTATGCAAGCAGAACTCTCAACGAGCATGAGATAAATTATTCAAAGATTGAAAAAGAATTATTAGCAATCGTTTGAGCTACTAAATACTTTAGGTCCTATCTTTTTGGTCGACAATTTCAAATCGTTAGCGATCACACCACTCGTCTGGTTAAATAACCTGAAGGAACCTAACATGAAATTTCAAAGATGGAATTCAAGCTAAATGAGTTTGATTTCCTAATTAGATACGTCCCAGGAAAAGAAAATTATGTGGCAGATGCTCTGTCCAGAATCCAATTAAACGAAAACTTTTTAGTCGAAGATACCATTAGCAGAAGAGCAACTATACATAGTGCTCAAGAAGACAACAGTAACTATTTACAAATCACAGAAAGACCTCTTAATTATTATAATCGACAAAAGAATTTGAAAAAGGAATCGAGAACGAAACAAAAATTACAAATTACTTGCATAAAACCTACATAAAAATTACATACAAAGACATAACTAACGCACATGCCAAAGAATTAATAAAAGAATATTTATGCACAAAGAAAAGTGTACTATACTTCCACAATGAAGCAGATTTTGCAATTTTTCAAGAAGCCTACTTAGAAATAATAAGTTCGAATAATTTAACAAAGGCAATGAAAACTAGTAAAAAACAAGTAAGAGGTTCTAGTCGGGAGCTCCCGACTAGGGAATACCCTGAACCCTCTTATTCCAACACCAAATGCAGTTCGCGCATCGCGTTTGAAGTAATAAAGATAAATTTAAAAAAAACAAAGGTCCCTTGGCATGATTCGAACTCGCAACTGACCGTATTACTTGCTGGCGACTCTACTCAACAGACAAACCAGCAAAAAAAAAAAAAACAAAAAAATAGTTTCCCAGGTAGGGCTCGAACTCGCGACAGACCGCAACACTTGCTATGCCTCTACTCAACAGCCACACCAATAATTAAGTATCATTGAGAAAAAAACGAACTAAAAAAGCATTACAGAAATAAGTCGCAATTACAATGCTGTTAGAATGCGATAAAATGCGAAGCACAAAATCTTGATGTTTTCGCTAGCTGTGCAATTGCGCAGTTACAAATAACTTTGGTTTTCTCTTAACCGAGCTTAATGAAATTTTCTACAGTATATATTATTGTACCATAGAATATTTGTGTATTCTTAGATTGGTTGGCAATATAAGTTGGGTTATTAACTTGATTTATAGCTGTGCAGTGTTAGAGGGGAGGTGGCGATAGGTATAAAATGGAAGATACTTGACATATATATAATATTCAAGAAGCAACATATTAAGTTTGGTGACTCTAGCTCTTCTTATTTACCCAATTTGCTAAAAAAAAACGGATGTCGATATCGATTTTTATCGATTGCTTGGAAACGGAGTAAGTTATCGATTATCGGAAACAAACTCGATATGCGCAGGCACTAGGAGCACCTACATCTAAAATGAGCTCTCTAGCTCTTATAGGTTCTGAGATCCCTGCGTTCATACATACGAACAGACGGACGGATGGACGGACGGACGGAAGGACAGACAGACAGACGGACATGGCTAGATCGACTCGGCTATTGATGCTGATCAAGAATATATATACTTTATGGGGTCGGAGATGCTTCCGCCTGCCTGTTACATACATTTGCATTTCGCACAAATACAATATACCCTTTTTACCCATTTTCAATGGGTTCAGGGTATAAAAAGAAAAAGAAGACTAACCAAAGTAAATATAACAATTACAGGTCAACAGCAGACAGCGACCAGAACATACAAGCACCAGCTTAAACTAATTATTATAATATTACTATCAATAACTGTTAACCATATAAAAGCACAAAGCATTGAAATGAATCCTATTAAAGTCCATAACGGCTATCTTATATTTAAAACAGGAACCATAGACATTCCGTCAGATTACGAATACCATTGTTAAACGGTTAACATAACAAAAACCGAAGAAACTTTTTAATTGAACAAACTAAAGAATTTTAGAACCTAATACAAATCGAATACCTAGTAGAAAAATTAAACAGAGAAATAAACGGCTTAAAAATAACCAAACGCAGCAAAAGAGGTTTAATAAACATAGTAGGAACAGTATACAAATACTTATTTGGAACATTAGACCAAGAGGACAAAACAGAGATTGAACAAAAAATAAGCAGCTTAGCAGAAAACACTGTTCAGGTTAACGAATCAAATCACATAATAAAAGTTATAAATGATGGAATAGAAGTTATGAACAAACTAAATCAAGAGTCAGAAAAAGGAAAGAAATTAAATATCCTTATAATTAACTTACAACACTTTACTGAATATATAGAAGACATAGAGATGGGAATGCAGCTCACAAGATTAGGCATTTTAAACCCGAAATTATGAAAACATGATTATTTCTTGCATGTCAACTCTGAGAAATTGTTGCATATAAAAACTTCTACTTGGTTTAAATCAGATACAAACGAAATACTGATAATATCTCATATTCCTCGAGCAATAATAAAAAACCCGGTATTTGGAATAATTCCATACCCAGATGAAAATAATAACATTTTGACAGAAATAGCTCATGAAAAATATTTTACACAAGACAAAAAAGTCTATAGCAAAGAAACAAAAAAATTAATTAATAATGAATGTATAACAGGAATTTTAAACCAAATAACATCAGAATGTAGTTTTACTAAAACTTTTAAAAATGTTCAAATCAACTATGTAGAACCAAATATAATTTTAACTTGGAATTTACCAAAAACTATATTAAACCACAATTGTATAAATAACGAAATAACAATAGAAGGAAACAATTTAATAAAAATCTTTAATTGTTCACTACATATTAATGAAATTTCAATTTCAAACAACATGTTAGATTATACTCAAAACATTTATGTAAGCATATATATAAATGATGTTATAAAATTAGAACCACTTTCGTTTGCACAAACACATAATATATTTAAACACACCAAATTTAATAATGTATTCCAGATAATTACAATAACCATATTTGTAATCATATTAATAAGTTGAACACTGTATTTAACATATAAGTTCAAAAGCATACCTAAGAAATTAATAATAAAATATAAAAAACCAATAGTAGAAGAAACACCTACAAAAGTAGAAGATACATTTGAAAATTGAAAAAGAAGAAAATGTTACACTATACCCAAAATTAAACACCTGAGGACAGGCACTTTTCTAATGGTTGGGGGAGTGACATATCCATAGTCGCACCCACCCTTTCACATAACTTAGCACACAAGCATAACTATAAGTATAAGTATAAATATGTCTAATATTGTAAACAAAAAGCCTGGTGATTACATCGACATTGGTCAAGATCAAACTGCCCCCCTTTTGGTAGACATAAACAATTCACCCTAAATATCACGCCACTGTCAATGTTCCCATCAGAGTACTATCCCACGCATAATTGCTGCCGCAGCTCAAACTTCACTCAATTTTGACTCAAGCTCTCTCAAAATGAAGTTTGCTAAGCGACCGCAACAGATAGATAAATTAGTTCATATTCGGGAGGCAAATCGGAATGTAGTCGATAAAAGAAGTAGCCGTTAGTGAAAATAGAGAATTGAAATATATTTTTTTATAGTAACTATACGTATAAAACTTAATTATATATATATACAATATATATTTTTTTTATACCCTGAACCCATTGAAAATGGGTAAAAAGGGTATATTGTATTTGTGCAAAATGCAAATGTATGTAACAGGCAGAAGGACCCCATAAGTATATATATTCTTGATCAGCATCAATAGCCGAGTCGATCTAGCCATGTCCGTCTGTCCGTCCGTCCGTCCGTCCGTCTATCCGTCTGTCCATATGTATGAACGCAGGGATCTCATAACCTATAAGAGCTAGAGAGCTCAAATTTTAGATGTAGGTGCTCCTAGTGCCTGCGCAGATCGAGTTTGTTTCCGATAATCGATAACTTACTCCGTTTCCAAGCAATCGATAAAAATCGATATCGACATCCTGTTTTTTAAGCAAATTCGGTAAATAATAGGAGCTAGAGTCACCAAACATGATATGTTGCTTCTAGAATATTATATATATGTCAAGTATCTTTCATTTAAACCTATCGGCACCTCCCCGCTACCACCTCAAAGAGGGTTCAGGGTATTCCCTAGTCGGGAGCTCCCGACTAGAAGCTCTTACCTTTTTTTATTTATTTATTTTTTTGTTTTATTGTTTTGTGTTTGTATGGCCATACTACAAACATGATTATGTATTAAAATTTTTTAGCCTATCCTTATGAACTTTCTGTTGTTTACCTTTTTTATCTTTTATTGTAATGTTATCTCTATCTTCCATTCCTATTACTTCATAGGGGCCTAAATAAACTGGTTCTTATTTACGGCCAGTATCGTTTCTCAATAAAACCTTATCTCCTACTTTTAATTTAAAGTCGATAACCATATTATCATAATATTCTTTATTTTTTGCCTTATGTTTTACTAACAATATCCTAGCTCTTTTATATGCGTGTTCTAGTCTAAACTTTGTTTCCTTAGCGAAATCATCTATATTATATATAGGGTCAATATTATCTAATTGATTAAAATATTTTGGCAAGTTGCTATGTTTGCCGATAACTAACTCATATGGACAATAATTGTGTGCCATAGAGGGGGTCGTGTTGAAACGGAATATTGGAGCCATACATCCCAATCAGTCTTATCAAACGATATATAAGAACGTATGTATTCGTTGAAAGTTCTATGACTTCTTTCTACTGTTCCAACTGTCTGGTGGTGGGGTGGTGTAGACGTTAAATTGTCTATCTTTAGGTATTTGCACAGGTTATTAATAATAGAATTTTTATATTCAGTTTCCATGTCCGAAATGAACGTCTTTATTGGGCCGAACTTCAGTATAAAAGATTAAAATATTGCTTTTGCAACTGTCTTAGCGGATTTGTTTGGTACTGGAATAGCTACAAGATATTTTGTTAAATCGCATATCATTGTAATTGCATATTCGTTTCCATTTTCGGATTTTGGTAGTGGACCTATAGTATCCACTATCACTCTGTCGAACGCATTTATCGGCGTTTCTGTAATTGTCAGAGATGTTTTTGTATGGGTCGTCGTTTTCGACTTTTGGCATTTAGGATATCTACGTATGTATTTGGTTATATGACGTGTCATATTTTTCCAGTAGTAGTGTCTTCTTATTATAGCTAGCGTTCTTGAAATGCCAGTTTGACCTCCTTGTATAGGATCGTCATGATATGTGAACAGTATCGCTTCTTGATCTTTTTCATTTTTATACCCTGAACCCATTAAAAATGGGTAAAAAGGGTAAATTGTATTTGTGCAAAATGCAAATGTATGTAACAGGCAGAAGGAAGGATCTCCGACCCCATAGAGTGTATATATATTCTTGATCAGCATCAATAGCCGAGTCGATCCAGCCATGTCCGTCTGTCT
Organism: Drosophila littoralis; assembly: GCA_018903485.1. Lineage (NCBI taxonomy): Eukaryota > Metazoa > Arthropoda > Insecta > Diptera > Drosophilidae > Drosophila > Drosophila littoralis. Next base: position 93,309 of record JAEIGF010000597.1, read on the forward strand.
GTCCGTCCGTCCGTCCGTATGTATGAACGCAAGGATCTCAGAACCTATAAGAGCTAGAGACTTGAAAGAGACTTTAGATGTAGGTGCTCCTAGTGCCTGCGCAGTTCGAGTTTGTTTCCGATAATCGATAACTTACTCCGTTTCCAAGCAATCGATAAACGTCGATATCGACATCCTGTTTTTTTAGCCAATTGGGTAAATAATAATGGCTAGAGTCACCAAACTTGATATGTTGCTTCTACAATATTATATATATGTCAAGTATCTTTCATTTTAGACCTACCTGCTACCACCCCAGAGCTATAAATCAAGTTAATAACCCAACTTGTATTGCCAACTAATTTAAGCCACAATTTAAATGCAATTGACTTTTTGAGAATACACAAATATTCTATGGTGCAATAAGATATGCTGTAGAAAATTTCATTTAGATCGGTTTTTGTTTTGTTTTTCGGTATTTTGACTGCGCACTGCTCGTGTTGCGACGCAATTTGCAAGAATTTATATATACATGTACGGTGTACAGTGTACATTGTACACACACACATTCATGCGCGTCTGCTTCGAATTCTGTCTTCACGGCGATTGTTTTCTGTGTGGCTATTTTTATTGGTTTTTTTCTCAATTATTAATGTGGATGTTGAGTAGAGGCAGTGCCAAGTGGTGCAGTCTGTCGCGAGTTCGAGTCCTACCGGGGAAAGTAAATATGCGGTCAGTGGCGAGTTCAAACCCTGCCAATGGAATTTTTTTTTTTTTTAATTTAGCTTTATTAATTCAAACGAGCTCCATTTGGTGTTCGAATAAGAGGGTTCAGGGTATTCCCTAGTCGGGAGCTCCCGACTAGAATCTCTTACTTGTTTATTATGGTGACCGGCTTGAGTAGTGCTACTCGTAATGATTTTAATGTTCTGTTGCCCATATTTTTAAAAGATTCAATTGAAATTAATTCAAATATCTTTTCGCTCGGTGCCAGTTTGAGTTGGCTGATCTCATGTATACCGGCTTCTTTTTCAAGCCTTTGGAAAAACTGACCTAAGTCAAATGTTCCATTGGTGTACAGATCGCTAACATCAATTCTTGCTATAATTTTTCTTCCATGTTTGATTTTATTTAATATAAGCAAGGCCACTACTTTTCGTACATCGTCATTACAAATGACTTCATATACGTTGGGCTTAGAAGCGTTGTCAAGAGTTTGCATAGGCAAATCTACTTGATGTTTTCCTGCGCAGGAGTTTTGCCGTTTACTTTGGTGCCTAGTAGTGACTTTCAGGACTTTAACTTGTAAATCTTTTAGTTCTTTGATGGTTATTCTTGATAACGCATTAGCAACATAGGTATCTTTACCCTTTTGATACTCTACTGTGAAATCGTATTCTTCTAATTCGAGCCGCAAACGTGTTAACTTTGAACTAGGATTGACCATTGAAAACAAATATGTTAATGGTCTGTGATCTGGTAATTGCCCAGTGTATTGCTGCTAATTCTTGTTCTGTTGTACTTTTATTACTTTCTCCCTTAGTAAATGAACGTGATGCATAAGCAATTGGGAGTTGGAGCCCATTTTGGTTTTGAGTTAAAACCGCTCCACAAGCTTGCTTACTTGCTTCAGTTATTATGCAAAATTCTTTGCTGAAATCCGGGTATTGTAATAATATTGGGTTTATAAGTACCGATTTGAGATGTTCGAAGGCATGCTGGCAGTCGGCTGCCCATTCGAACTTAACATCTTTTTTACATTACATAATTGCAGAATGCAACGCATCTTCGAGCGCTGACCGCATCGTGTTGGACTGGATAGCTTTTAATGTGCGGTGCATTTGTGTCCCAGAAATGTGACTTCATGCATAAAAAATGAACATTTTTCATGATGTAACTTCAGATGGTATTTCCTACATTTCTTAAAAACATCAGTTAAGTTTTTAAGCATATGTTTTCGGAACAACCTATAACTATTAGATCATCCATGTAAAGGAATGCTTGAGAAGGTTCGAGTCCAGAGAATGCAATAGTTATCATTCTCTGAAATGAATCGCGTAAAGCGATATGAGCCATTGCTCGTTGAAAACCTGACATTAAGTCAAGGCATGAAAAATGTTTTGCTCTACCTAGTTGATCTAAAATATCATCAATTCTAGGTAGTGGAAATTTATCAGACAACAGTTTTTTATTAATCTGACGATAGTCAGTTACTGACATATTCTGACACTGATGGTTCGACAATTTTGTCGGAGACTAATTTTCCTACTTGTTTATGAATTTTTTCTACCTGGCTATGCGGGCTTCGATAGTTTTCTATATAAATTGGTTCAGTACCCTTAAATCTCAATTTTTGTTTATAAAAATTATTTGTTGTTGTTGATTTGGTTTCAAGTCCGAATACATCACTATTCTTGGTGCATAATTCTATTAATTGTGGTTTAAATTGTTTTGGGAAGTTTTTACTTAATTGAGCTATTACAGTTTTTTTCTGTTTTCTAGAGTAGTTTGAAAGTGGTTCAAAATTCAGATTATTTATATTAATTAATTGGTCTTTATTGGTCGTATTAAGAAATCGGACAAATGTATTCTTTTGTGTTGCAACTGTGTTTGCAACGTAAATATCAGGTTTTATTTCCTGATTTGTGATTAATATACTATCGTCACTTGAAGTTAGTTCAATTTTTCGGACGACTTCTGATCTTGCAGGTAGAAGTATTGAATTATTACCAGAACTGAATTTTATTGGAACATAAATTTGGACATTTATATTGATTGGTCTTATTATAAACCAATCTTCGGACGGTTCTAGGTCTATTTTGCAATTAAGACCTTAATAGGAATTATATATTTGTCTGCTTGTAGCTCAATTGGGGCGAGGCCTTTGGATTTTATGATTCCTTGACCTATACCTTGAATGTCTATAGTGTTATTCAACTGGATGTCGTTGAAGACATCAGAATCTTCTTTAAAATTGAGATATCTGCACCTGTATCTATTAAAAATACCGGTTTCCTTCTATATTACAAAAGGAAACAAAAATATCGAGATTGAAGTTTATTGAATGAATTTTTATTAATTCTGTGTATCTAAAGGGGGCTGTTGGTTTCCCGATTTATTTTGCGCTACCCTAACATTGTTTCTGTTTTTATTGTTGTGGCCTCGGTTCGAGTTGCCACGGCCTCTAGAGTTTCCTCTATTTTGACCTTGTCCTCTATTGTTATTATTGTAGCCGCCTCTGTTGTATGGTCGGCCTCTACAATTACCTCTGCCGCAGTTTCCTCCACGATGAGAGTAATTTTGGTAATAAAGGACAGTATTAGTTTGCCCGGTTGCTTCTGTGCAACTATCGACAACTTTTGATATGGCATCATTCATGTTATAGAATGTGCCTGCCTGCATGATAAGTTTTACCTTTGCTTCATGATCTTCTTTTACTGAGTCTATAAGACTCAAAGCATCTTTGAAGCTTGGTAAGTTTTCTGCCTTTCCATCAAACTCTGGTAAGAGCGATGAGGCTAGTTTGAGAAAACTTATAGCTGTTTGGGCCATTGTGTTGTCAATTGATTGGGTATTTATTTCAGAATCTGATGGTTTAGTATCAGCTGACAATGAAAGTTGTTTCTCGTCGAATGACGCTGAAGTGTTAAGAGAATTTGTCTGATGTTTTCTCTTAACGTGCTTAATACATCAGTTGTCTGTGTTAAATGCAAATCTGTTAGTCTAGTTGCATTATCACATATAAGTTGACGGCAGCTATTGTAGGAATCTACAAGAATTTTAACGTGTTTTAACTTTGTCTCGTTTGAGACAGGTGCGCTTTTGTTAAGGCACTTGAAAGATTTATTAAACTCCTCACGTTATTCCCTTAGAATGGTAACGATTTGCGTCCATTCCATTAATGTAGTCGCAGCACGTTTAGTGCGCGAGTACGAAAATCTGGTTCATACTATATGTAAGCGCAATGAGTGCGTCTATATCTGGCATATTAAAATTTGTATTTAAGCAGCGGCTTAGACCCTGTCTAAGTCGTTGGCTCGACTCATGTAACGCTTCCTCAGTGATTTTTTATGGAGAAGATAAATCTTCAGAAGGATGTTAACTGAAGCTATTACAATGAGTATTGTTAGCAGAATGTTTGTTAACTGCACATGGGGAGTGGTGTTTACAACTTCTAATACGTTAGCTACATTGGCAGTGTTATCATCTGCCTTTGATTGTTTTCCCCCCATTTTCCTATATAATGATTCTTGTATTTTTATACCCTTGCAGAGGGTATTATAATTTTGTCGTGAAATGTGTAACGCATAGAAGGAGACATCTCCGACCCCATAAAGTATATATATTCTTGATCAGCATCAACAGCCGAGTCGATATAGCCATGTCCGTCTGTCCGTCTGTCTGTTTCTATGCGAACTAGTCTCTCAGTTTTAAAGCTATCTTAATGAAACTTTGTCCCTTTTTCTGTTGCACGCAGCACATATGTCAAAACCAGCTGGATCGGACCACTATATCATATAGCTGCCATAGGAACGATCGGTCGAAAATTAAGTTTTTATATGAAAAAACATTTTGATTTTCAAGATATCTTGACCAAACTCGGCATTTATTAGTTTTACTATGCTCCTCATATATATGCAAAATCCTATTAAGATCGGACCACTATATCATGTAGCTGCCATAGGTACGATCGGTCGAAAATTAAGTTTTTGTATGAAAAAACATTTTGTTTATCAAGATATCTTGACCAAACTCGGCATTTATTAGTTTTACTAAGCTCCTCATATATACGAAAAATCCTGTAAAGATCGGACCACTACATCATATAGCTGCCTTAGGAACGATCGGTCGAAAATTAAGTTGTATGAAAAAACATTTTGTTTTTCAAGATATCTTGACCAAAGTCGGCATTTATTAGTTTTACTATGTTCCTCATATATATGCAAAATCCTATTAAGATCGGACCACTATATCATATATCTGCCAGAGGAGCGATCGGTCGAAAACTGAGTTTTTGATAAAAAACCTTTTTGTTTATCAAGATATCTTGACCAAACTCGGCATTAACTATTTTCCCTGTGCTCCTTAGATACGGGCAAAGCACTATGAGCATTATGAAAAGGTTGGGTCTGCAGGGGTATTAGATCTTCGGCGTGCCGAAGATAGCCTTTCTTTCTCGTTTTTTTTTTTAAACTACCTACCAGCCGCACGAAGACAATTGTTATCGGCCCAAGATGCTCGTCAATAATTGTTTTTATTTTGACGTAGGATAAGGTCGACAGGATTATTCCACACTCTATTTGAGAACATAAATAGAGTGGGCTTGGTTCTGTGCTATATTTTTCTATATATTCGAATTCGAACTCATATACTGATATGAATTCTCTATGCCTTTGCAAAATTTGTAGGGCTCGCATACGAAAGTCTGTATAGTCGTTGTATACTTTGTTAATTTATGTACATAATTGTTGAACCACCTAATGAAGCTAGCGGGGCATTAATTTCTGTCATAGTTTTAATTTTTTTTTATTTTAATTTAAAAAAATAATTTTTTTTTTCAATTTTTGGAGTGCCCATACAAATACCAAATTTATGTATCTAAATTTATCTAATTCTTTTTACTTCCATAAATATTCTTAAAATTTTTTTTTTAATTTTGAAATTTTGTTGAAAATGTAAGTTGATTTAAAATGATCCTATTGTTACTTACATGCAATTATATATTCGTTCTGTTAATGGAAGAAGTCGGTTAGTTCTACATACAATTGGCTTACAAGTTTTTCGTTATACAATTCCATGCCAATTTATGCCAAATTTATGTATCTAAATTTATCTAATTCTTTTTACTTCCATAAATATTCTTAAAATTTTTTTTTTTAATTTTGAAATTTTGTTGAAAATGTAAGTTGATTTAAAATGATCCTATTGTTACTTACATGCAATTATATATTCGTTCTGTTAATGGAAGAAGTCGGTTAGTTCTACATACAATTGGCTTACAAGTTTTTCGTTATACAATTCCATGCCAATCATATGGTATTAGTATATAGCCTAGCATAGGTTAGCAGTTTCCAAGTTGCACTTTGAGGGTGCTTCAACTTGTTTGTAAGAATTTAAAGTAAAGGCGAAGTGGGGCATTCGCATTTCTGCAGCCCTTTTTGCGTTACTTCGCACCGGTGCGAAGTTGTTTATTTAACTCGTCGATACGCTCTTGGCAGCGTTGTCGGTCTTCCTTGTTGGTGTAAGTTTTCTGCAAATCCAGTTCCAGTCGTCTTTTTCGTAGAAGTTTTCTTACCCGTCCACCACGCTTCGTCTTCTTGGGTGGTTTTTCCAGTTGTGTTTCCCTGTACTCAGCTAATGTGAGTGGGCGGGGTCCATCGTTTGGATACACCTCTAAAGCCTCAGCCAGGCTCGGTGCATCCCTTTGCTCAACAGGAGCAGTATCCTCTAGGGTGACGGAATCCACTTTGTTCGTTTAAATGTAAAGTTGATTTAAATTAGTTATATTATTTTTTTATACCCTGAACCTAAAAATGGGTAAAAAGCGTATATTGTATTTGTGCAAAATGTAAATGTATGTAACAAGCAGAAGGAAGCGTCTCCGACCCCATAAAGTATATATATTCTTGGTCCGTCCGTCCATCCGTCCGTCCGTCCGTATGTATGAACGCAAGGATCTCAGAACTTATAAGAGCTAGAGACTTGACATTTTAGATGTAGGTGCTCCTAGTGCCTGCGCAGATCGAGTTTGTTTCCGATAATCGATAACTTACTCCGTTTCCAAGCAATCGATAAAAATCGATATCGACATCCTGTATTTTATAGCAAATTGGGTAAATAATAATGGCTAGAGTCACCAAACTTGATATGTTGCTTCTACAATATTATATATATGTCAAGTATCTTTCATTTTAGACCTATCGCCACCTCCCTGCTACCACCGCAGAGCTATAAATCAAGTTAATAACCCAACTTGTATTGCCAACTAATTTAAGCCACAATTTAAATGCAATTGACTTTTTGAGAATACACAAATATTCTATGTTGCAATAAGATATACTGTAAAAAATTTCATTAAGACGGGTTTTTGTTTTGTTTTTCGGTATTTTGACTGCGCACTGCTGCGCACGTGTTGCGACGCATTTTGCAAGAATTTGTATATACATGTACAGTGTACAGTGTACATTGTACACACACACATTCATGCTCATCTGCTTCGAATTCTGTCTTCACTGCGGCTGTTTTCTGTGTGGCTATTTTTATTGGTTTTTTTTTCTCAATAATACTCAATTATTAGTGTAGATGTTGAGTAGAGGCAGTGGCAAGAGGTGCAGTCTGTCGCGAGTTCGAGTCCTACCGGGGAAAGTAAATATGCGGTCAGTTGCGAGTTCAAACCCTGCCAATGGAACTTATTTTTTTTAATTTATCTTTATTAATTCAAACGAGCTCTATTTGGTGTTCGAATAAGAGGGTTCCGGGTATACCCTAGTCGGGAGCTCCCGACTAGAACCTCTTACTTGTTATACCCTGAACCCATTAAAAATGGGTAAAAGGGGTATAATGTTTTTGTGCAAATTGTAAATGTATGTAACAGGCAGAAGGAAGCATCTCCGACCCCATAAAGTATATATATTCTTGATCAGCATCAATAGCCGAGTCGATCCAGCTATGCCCGTCTGTCTGTCTGTCCGTCTGTCCGTCCGTCCGTCCGTCCGTCCGTCCGTCCGTCCGTATGTATGAACGCAAGGATCTCAGAACCTATAAGATCTAGAGACTTGACATTTTAGATGTAGGTGCTCCTAGTGCCTGCGCAGATCGAGTTTGTTTCCGATAATCGATAACTTACTCCGTTCCAAGCAATCGATAAAAATCGATATCGACATCCTGTATTTTTTAGCAAATTGGGTAAATAATAATGGCTAGAGTCACCAAACTTGATATGTTGCTTCTAGAATATTATATATATGTCAAGTATCTTTCATTTTAGACCTATCGCCACCACCCTGCTACCACCGCAGAGCTATAAATCAAGTTTATAGCCCAACTTGTATTGCCATCTAATTTAAGCCACAATTTAAATGCAATTGACTTTTTGAGAATACACAAATATTCTATGGTGCAATAAGATATAGTGGAGAAAATTTAATTAAGATCGGTTTTTGTTTTGTTTTTCGGTATTTTGACTGCGCACTGCTGCGCACGTGTTGCGACGCAATTTGCAAGAATTTGTATATACATGTACAGTGAACAGTGTACATTGTACACACGCACATTCATGCGCATCTGCTTCGAATTCTGTCTTCACTGCGGTTGTTTTCTGTGTGGATACTTTTATTGGTTTTTTTCTCAATAATACTCAATTATTAGTGTGGATGTTAAGTAGAGGCAGTGGCAAGTGGTGCAGTCTGTCGCGAGTTCGAGTCCTACCGGGGAAAGTAAATATGCGGTCAGTGGCGAGTTCAAACCCTGCCAATGGAACTTTTTTTTTTTACTTTATCTTTATTAATTCAAACGAGCTCCATTTGGTGTTCGAATAAGAGGGTTCAGGGTATTCCCTAGTCGACAGCTCCCGACTAGAACCTCTTACTTGTTATACCCTGAACCCATTAAAAATGGGTAAAAGTTGTATAATGTTTATGTGCAAATTGTAAATGTATGTAACAGGCAGAAGGAAGCATCTCCGACCCCATAAAGTATATATATTCTTGATCAGCATCAATAGCCGGGTCGATCCAGCTATGTCCGTCTGTCTGTCTGTCCGCCCGTCCGTCCGTCCGTCCGTCCGTCCATCCGTATGTATGAACGCAAGGATCTCGGAACCTATAAGAGCTAGAGACTTGAAATTAGATGTAGGTTCTCCTAGTTCCTACGCAGATCGAGTTTGTTTCCGATAAACGATAACTTACTCAGTTTCCAAGCAATCGATAAAAATCGATATCGACATCCTGTTTTTTGAGCAAATTGGGTAAATAATAAGAGCTAGAGTCACCAAACATGATATGTTGCTTCTAGAATATTATATATATGTCAAGTATCTTTCATTTTATACCTATCGCCAACTCCCCGCTACCACCTCAAAGGGGTTCAGGGTATTCCCTAGTCGGGAGCTCCCGACTAGAATCTCTTACTTGTTATTCCTTTAACCCTTTGAAAATGTGTAAAAAGGGTATATTGTATTTGTGCAAAATGTAAATGTATGTAACAAGCAGAAGGAAGCATCTCCGACCCCATAAAGTATATATATTCTTGATCAGCATCAATAGCCGAGTCGATCCAGCTATGTCCGTCTGTCTGTCTGTCCGTCCGTCCGTCCGTCCGTATGTATGAACGCAAGGATCTCAGAACCTATAAGATCTAGAGACTTGACATTTTAGATGTAGGTGCTCCTAGTGCCTGCGCAGATCGAGTTTGTTTCCGATAATCGATAGCTTACTCCGTTTCCAAGCAATCGATAATAATCGATATCGACATCCTGTATTTTTCAGCAAATTGGGTAAATAATAATGGCTAGAGTCACCAAACTTGATATGTTGCTTCTAGAATATTATATATATGTCAAGAATCTTTCATTTTAGAGCTACCTGCTACCACCCCAGAGCTATAAATCAAGTTAATAACCCAACTTGTATTGACAACTTATTTAAGCCACAATTTAAATGCAATTGACTTTTTGAGAATACACAAATATTCTATTGTGCAATAAGATATAGTGTAGAAAATTAAATTAAGATCGGTTTTTGTTTTGTTTTTCGGTATTTTGACTGCGCACTGCTGCGCACGTGTTGCGACGCAATTTGCAAGAATTTGTATATACATGTACAGTGTACAGTGTACATTGTACACACACACATTCATGCGCATCTGCTTCGAATTCTGTCTTCACTGAGGTTGTTTTCTGTGTGGCTATTTTTATTGGTTTTTTTCTCAATAATACTCAATTATTAGTGTGGATGTTAAGTAGAGGCAGTGGCAAGTGGTGCAGTCTGTCGCGAGTTCGAGTCCTACCGGGGAAAGTAAATATGCGGTCAGTGGCGAGTTCAAACCCTGCCAATGGAACTTTTTTTTTTTACTTTATCTTTATTAATTCAAACGAGCTCCATTTGGTGTTCGAATAAGAGGGTTCAGGGTATTCCCTAGTCGACAGCTCCCGACTAGAACCTCTTACTTGTTATACCCTGAACCCATTAAAAATGGGTAAAAGTTGTATAATGTTTATGTGCAAATTGTAAATGTATGTAACAGGCAGAAGGAAGCATCTCCGACCCCATAAAGTATATATATTCTTGATCAGCATCAATAGCCGAGTCGATCCAGCTATGTCCGTCTGTCTGTCTGTCCGCCCGTCCGTCCGTCCGTCCGTCCGTCCATCCGTATGTATGAACGCAAGGATCTCGGAACCTATAAGAGCTAGAGACTTGAAATTAGATGTAGGTTCTCCTAGTTCCTACGCAGATCGAGTTTGTTTCCGATAAACGATAACTTACTCAGTTTCCAAGCAATCGATAAAAATCGATATCGACATCCTGTTTTTTGAGCAAATTGGGTAAATAATAAGAGCTAGAGTCACCAAACATGATATGTTGCTTCTAGAATATTATATATATGTCAAGTATCTTTCATTTTATACCTATCGCCAACTCCCCGCTACCACCTCAAAGGGGTTCAGGGTATTCCCTAGTCGGGAGCTCCCGACTAGAATCTCTTACTTGTTATTCCTTTAACCCTTTGAAAATGTGTAAAAAGGGTATATTGTATTTGTGCAAAATGTAAATGTATGTAACAAGCAGAAGGAAGCATCTCCGACCCCATAAAGTATATATATTCTTGATCAGCATCAATAGCCGAGTCGATCCAGCTATGTCCGTCTGTCTGTCTGTCCGTCCGTCCGTCCGTCCGTATGTATGAACGCAAGGATCTCAGAACCTATAAGATCTAGAGACTTGACATTTTAGATGTAGGTGCTCCTAGTGCCTGCGCAGATCGAGTTTGTTTCCGATAATCGATAGCTTACTCCGTTTCCAAGCAATCGATAATAATCGATATCGACATCCTGTATTTTTCAGCAAATTGGGTAAATAATAATGGCTAGAGTCACCAAACTTGATATGTTGCTTCTAGAATATTATATATATGTCAAGAATCTTTCATTTTAGAGCTACCTGCTACCACCCCAGAGCTATAAATCAAGTTAATAACCCAACTTGTATTGACAACTTATTTAAGCCACAATTTAAATGCAATTGACTTTTTGAGAATACACAAATATTCTATTGTGCAATAAGATATAGTGTAGAAAATTAAATTAAGATCGGTTTTTGTTTTGTTTTTCGGTATTTTGACTGCGCACTGCTGCGCACGTGTTGCGACGCAATTTGCAAGAATTTGTATATACATGTACAGTGTACAGTGTACATTGTACACACACACATTCATGCGCATCTGCTTCGAATTCTGTCTTCACTGAGGTTGTTTTCTGTGTGGCTATTTTTATTGGTTTTTTTCTCAATAATACTCAATTATTAGTGTGGATGTTAAGTAGAGGCAGTGGCAAGTGGTGCAGTCTGTCGCGAGCTCGAGTCCTACCGGGGAAAGTAAATATGCGGTCAGTTGCGAGTTCAAACCCTGCCAATGGACATTTTTTTTTTAAATTTATCTTTATTAATTCAAACGAGCTCCATTTGGTGTTCGAATAAGAGGGTTCCGGGTATTCCCTAGTCGGGAGCTCCCGACTAGAACCTCTTACTTGTTATACCCTGAACCCATTAAAAATGGTTAAAAGGGGTATAATGTTTTTGTGCAAAATGCAAATGTATGTAACAGGCAGAAGGAAGCATCTCCGACCCCATAAAGTATATATATTCTTGATCAGCATCAATAGCCGAGTCGATCCAGCTATGTCCGTCTGTCTGTCCGTCCGTCCGTCCGTCCGTCCGTCCGTATGTATGAACGCAAGGATCTCGGAACCTATAAGAGCTAGAGACTTGAAATTAGATGTAGGTTCTCCTAGTTCCTACGCAGATCGAGTTTGTTTCCGATAAACGATAACTTACTCCGTTTCCAAGCAATCGATAAAAATCGATATCGACATCCTGTTTTTTGAGCAAATTGGGTAAATAATAAGAGCAAGAGTCACCAAACATGATATGTTGCTTCTAGACTATTATATATATATCAAGTATCTTTTATTTTAGACCTATCGCCACCTCCCTGCTACCACCGCAGAGCTATAAATCAAGTTAATAACCCAACTTGTATTGCCAACTAATTTAAGCCACAATTTAAATGCAATTGACTTTTTGAGAATGCACAAATATTCTATGGTGCAATAAGATATACTGTGGAAAATTTCATTAAGATTGGTTTTGTTTTTCGATATTTTGACTGCGCACTGCTGCGCACGTGTTGCGACGCAATTTGCAAGAATTTGTATATACATGTACAGTGTACAGTGTACATTGTACACACACACATTCATGCGCGTGTGCTTCGAATTCTGTCTTCACTGCGATTGTTTTCTGTGTGGCTATTTCTATTGGTTTTTTTCTCAATAATACTCAATTATTAGTGTGGATGTTAAGTAGAGGCAGTGGCAAGTGGTGCAGTCTGTCGCGAGTTCGAGTCCTACCGGGGAAAGTAAATATGCGGTCAGTGGCGAGTTCAAAACCTGCCAATGGAACTTTTTTTTTTTAATTTATCTTTATGAATTCAATGAATAAGAGGGTTCAGGTTATTCCCTAGTCGGGAGCTCCCGACTAGAACCTCTTACTTGTTTTTCCTTTAACCCTTTGAAAATGTGTAAAAGGGGTATATTGTATTTGTGCAAATGTAAATGTATATAAAAAGCAGAAGGAAGCATCTCCGACCCCATAAAGTATAATCGATATTCTTGATCAGCATCAATAGCCGAGTCGATCCAGCTATGTCCGTCTGTCTGTCCGTCCGTCCATCCGTCCGTATGTATGAACGCAAGGATCTCAGAACCTATAAGAGCTAGAGACTTGAAATATTTGATGTATGCGCTCCTAGTGCCTGCGCAGATCGAGTCTGTTACCGATAATCGATAACTTACTCCGTTTCTAAGCAATCGATATCGACATCCTGTTTTTTGAGCAAATTGGGTAAATAATAAGAGCTAGAGTCACCAAACATGATATGTTGCTTCTAGAATATTATATATATGTCAAGTATCTTTCATTTTATACCTATCGCCACCTCTCCGCTACCACCACAAAGATGGTTCAGGGTATTCCCTAGTCGGGAGCTCACGACTAGATCCTCTTACTTGATTTTTTTTTGTGGCTGTTGAGTAGAGACGGCGGCAAGTAGTGCGGTTAGTTGCGAGTTTGCACCCTGGCAACGGGACTTATTTTTGTATACCCTGAACCCATTAAATATGGGTAAGAAGGGCAGATTGTATTTATGCAAAATGTAAATGTATGTAACAGGCAGTAGGAAACATCTCCGACCCCATAAAGTATATATATTCTTGATCAGCATCAATAGCCGAGTCGATCCAGCTATGTCCGTCTGTCTGTCTGTCCGCCCGTCCGTCCGTCCGTCCGTCCGTCCATCCGTATGTATGAACGCAAGGATCTCGGAACCTATAAGAGCTAGAGACTTGAAATTAGATGTAGGTTCTCCTAGTTCCTACGCAGATCGAGTTTGTTTCCGATAAACGATAACTTACTCACTTTCCAAGCAATCGATAAAAATCGATATCGACATCCTGTTTTTTGAGCAAATTGGGTAAATAATAAGAGCTAGAGTCACCAAACATGATATGTTGCTTCTAGAATATTATATATATGTCAAGTATCTTTCATTTTATACCTATCGCCAACTCCCCGCTACCACCTCAAAGGGGTTCAGGGTATTCCCTAGTCGGGAGCTCCCGACTAGAATCTCTTACTTGTTATTCCTTTAACCCTTTGAAAATTGTAAAAAGGGTATATTGTATTTGTGCAAAATGTAAATGTATGTAACAAGCAGAAGGAAGCATCTCCAACCCCATAAAGTATATATATTCTTGATCAGCATCAATAGCCGAGTCGATCCAGCTATGTCCGTCTGTCTGTCTGTCCGTCCGTCCGTCCGTTCGTCCGTCCGTATGTATGAACGCAAGGATCTCAGAACCTATAAGATCTAGAGACTTGACATTTTAGATGTAGGTGCTCCTAGTGCCTGCGCAGATCGAGTTTGTTTCCGATAATCGATAGCTTACTCCGTTTCCAAGCAATCGATAATAATCGATATCGACATCCTGTATTTTTTAGCAAATTGGGTAAATAATAATGGCTAGAGTCACCAAACTTGATATGTTGCTTCTAGAATATTATATATATGTCAAGAATCTTTCATTTTAGAGCTACCTGCTACCACCCCAGAGCTATAAATCAAGTTAATAACCCAACTTGTATTGACAACTTATTTAAGCCACAATTTAAATGCAATTGACTTTTTGAGAATACACAAATATTCTATTGTGCAATAAGATATAGTGTAGAAAATTAAATTAAGATCGGTTTTTGTTTTGTTTTTCGGTATTTTGACTGCGCACTGCTGCGCACGTGTTGCGACGCAATTTGCAAGAATTTGTATATACATGTACAGTGTACAGTGTACATTGTACACACACACATTCATGCGCATCTGCTTCGAATTCTGTCTTCACTGAGGTTGTTTTCTGTGTGGCTATTTTTATTGGTTTTTTTCTCAATAATACTCAATTATTAGTGTGGATGTTAAGTAGAGGCAGTGGCAAGTGGTGCAGTCTGTCGCGAGCTCGAGTCCTACCGGGGAAAGTAAATATGCGGTCAGTTGCGAGTTCAAGCCCTGCCAATGGAAATTTTTTTTTTAAATTTATCTTTATTAATTCAAACGAGCTCCATTTGGTGTTCGAATAAGAGGGTTCCGGGTATTCCCTAGTCGGGAGCTCCCGACTAGAACCTCTTACTTGTTATACCCTGAACCCATTAAAAATGGTTAAAAGGGGTATAATGTTTTTGTGCAAAATGCAAATGTATGTAACAGGCAGAAGGAAGCATCTCCGACCCCATAAAGTATATATATTCTTGATCAGCATCAATAGCCGAGTCGATCCAGCTATGTCCGTCTGTCTGTCCGTCCGTCCGTCCGTCCGTATGTATGAACGCAAGGATCTCGGAACCTATAAGAGCTAGAGACTTGAAATTAGATGGAGGTTCTCCTAGTTCCTACGCAGATCGAGTTTGTTTCCGATAATCGATAACTTACTCCGTTTCCAAGCAATCGATAAAAATCGATATCGACATCCTGTTTTTTGAGCAAATTGGGTAAATAATAAGAGCAAGAGTCACCAAACATGATATGTTGCTTCTAGACTATTATATATATATCAAGTATCTTTTATTTTAGACCTATCGCCACCTCCCTGCTACCACCGCAGAGCTATAAATCAAGTTAATAACCCAACTTGTATTGCCAACTAATTTAAGCCACAATTTAAATGCAATTGACTTTTTGAGAATGCACAAATATTCTATGGTGCAATAAGATATACTGTGGAAAATTTCATTAAGATTGGTTTTGTTTTTCGATATTTTGACTGCGCACTGCTGCGCACGTGTTGCGACGCAATTTGCAAGAATTTGTATATACATGTACAGTGTACAGTGTACATTGTACACACACACATTCATGCGCGTGTGCTTCGAATTCTGTCTTCACTGCGATTGTTTTCTGTGTGGCTATTTCTATTGGTTTTTTTCTCAATAATACTCAATTATTAGTGTGGATGTTAAGTAGAGGCAGTGGCAAGTGGTGCAGTCTGTCGCGAGTTCGAGTCCTACCGGGGAAAGTAAATATGCGGTCAGTGGCGAGTTCAAAACCTGCCAATGGAACTTTTTTTTTAATTTATCTTTATGAATTCAATGAATAAGAGGGTTCAGGTTATTCCCTAGTCGGGAGCTCCCGACTAGAACCTCTTACTTGTTATTCCTTTAACCCTTTGAAAATGTGTAAAAGGGGTATATTGTATTTGTGCAAATGTAAATGTATGTAAAAAGCAGAAGGAAGCATCTCCGACCCCATAAAGTATAATCGATATTCTTGATCAGCATCAATAGCCGAGTCGATCCAGCTATGTCCGTCTGTCTGTCCGTCCGTCCATCCGTCCGTATGTATGAACGCAAGGATCTCAGAACCTATAAGAGCTAGAGACTTGAAATTTTTGATGTATGTGCTCCTAGTGCCTGCGCAGATCGAGTTTGTTACCGATAATCGATAACTTACTCCGTTTCTAAGCAATCGATATCGACATCCTGTTTTTTGAGCAAATTGGGTAAATAATAAGAGCTAGAGTCACCAAACATGATATGTTGCTTCTAGAATATTATATATATGTCAAGTATCTTTCATTTTATACCTATCGCCACCTCTCCGCTACCACCACAAAGATGGTTCAGGGTATTCCCTAGTCGGGAGCTCACGACTAGATCCTCTTACTTGATTTTTTTTTGTGGCTGTTGAGTAGAGACGGCGGCAAGTAGTGCGGTTAGTTGCGAGTTTGCACCCTGGCAACGGGACTTATTTTTTTATACCCTGAACCCATTAAATATGGGTAAGAAGGGCAGATTGTATTTATGCAAAATGTAAATGTATGTAACAGGCAGTAGGAAACATCTCCGACCCCATAAAGTATATATATTCTTGATCAGCATCAATAGCCGAGTCGATCTAGCCATGTCCGTCCGTCCGACCGTCCGTCCGTATGTATGAACGCAAGGATATCATAAGTAGGTCTTCCTAGTGCCTACGCAGGTCGAGTTTCCGATAATCGATAACCTACTCCGTTTCCAAGCAATCGATAAAAATCAATATCGAAGTCCTGTTTTTTGGGCAAATTGGTAAATAATAAGAGCTAGAGTCACCAAACTTGAAATGTTGCTTCTAGAATATTATATATACATATATCTAGTATCTTTCATTTTATACCTATCGCCTCCCCGTTACCACCAGAAAGCTATAAATCAAGTTAATAACCCAACTTGTATTGCCAACCAATATAAGCCACAATTTAAATGCAATCGACTTTTTGAGAATTCACAAATATTCTATGGTACAATAAGATTAACTGTAGAAAATTTCATCAAGATCGGTTTTGTTTTTCGGTATTTTGACTGCGCACGTGTTTGCGATGCAAATTACAATGATTTCTGTATACATGTACACACACACATTCATGCGCTTCGAATTCTATCAACAGCAACGCAAGTTCGGGAGTTCGCGAGTTCTTCTTTTGTTTTGCTGATGTGGCTGCTGAGTAGAGTTGGCAGCAAGTAATGCGGTCAGTTGCGAGTTCGAACCCTGGGAAGGGAACTTTTTTTTTTAATTTATCTTTATTACTTCAAACGAGTGCGTAGTGCGAGCTGCATTTGGTGTTGGAATAAGAGGGTTCAGTGTATTCCCTAGCTCCAGATTAAAACCTCTTACTTTTTTGCAACTGAAAACATGAAAAATAACTAAACAGAAAATGTAATCATTCATGATCAACTGCATAACTGTACTAAGCGATTAGTTCATGACCGACTAAATAGCTGAGCAGAATTCATCTTCATGAACGACTGAATGAGTGAACTAAATAACCGATATCCAGAAAATAAACGAGTGAACTTATTCAAAAAATTGAAAAAAAAACCCCACTATAATAAATCCTTTCTACGTTTCCGAGCAATCGATAAAAATCGATACCAAAGTCTTCTTTTTAAGTAAATCTCAAACATTCTTGAGCGTGTGCCTTTACTGATTTTCTTAAATAATATCGCGATTGCGATTTTAATGTATGCTGTTCTATTTATTATCTAGGTAAATGTGTTGGTTAAATCTTGATTGAAAGTAGTAGTATAAAGATTCTGCGTATGTCTTATTCGGGCACTCCCGACTAGAGCACTATTGTTTATGTTGCTCAAAACGTACAAATTAAATTTCTTATCATTTATTTAGGTTTGCCGTATATGCTAGAAAGGGCAGGACTTGATGTACAACATGGTAAGTAGGTTTTGATAACATTTTTATCTCAATTTCATCTGTGTGTTTGATGGTTACCAACAAAAGTATACTAAACAAAAAAATTTCAGTTTTAATTTTCTTTTTATACCCTGAACAGATTAAAAATGGGTAAACAGGGTGTAATTTTTTTGTGCAATTGTATGTAACAGGCAGAAGGAAGTATCTCCGACCCCATAGAAAATACATATTTTTGATCAGCATCAATAGCCAAGTCGATCTAGCCATGTCCGTCTGTCTGTCCGTCCGTCCATCTGCCCGTCTGTCCGTATGTATGAACGCAAGGATCTCAGAACCTATAAGAGCTAGAGACTTAAAATTTTAGCTGTAGGTCCTCCTCGCAATCGAGTTTGTTTCCGATAATCGATAACTTACTCCGTTTCCAAGAAATCGATAAGAATCGATATCGACATCATGTTTTTTTTAGCAAATTGGGTAAATAAGAAAAGCTAGAGTCACCTAACTTGATATGTTGCTTCTAGAAAAATATATATATGTCAAGTATTTTCAATTTTAGAACTATCGCCACCTCCCTGCTACCACCCCAGAGCTATAAATCAAGTTAATAACCCGACTTGTATTGCCAACTAATTTAAGCCACAATTAAAATGCAATTGACTTTTTGAGGATACACAAATATTCTATGGTACAATACTGTGGAAAATTTCATAAAGATCGTTTTTTGTTTTGTTTTTCGATATTTTGACTGCGCACGTGTTTGCGGCGCAAAAGCGAGCTGAAGTTGGTGTTGGAATAAGAAGGTTCAGGGAGCTCCCGACTAGAACCTCTTACTTGTTTTTCAATGCTTGCTTGCTATATTTTTGTGCATCGTTTGTCGGCGCTCTCGCAGCTTCTGCTTAACTTTAACCCCGGTAGAAAATTTGTCGTGCTGTAGACTTTGACTCGAGGTTCAAGTTGCTTAGAAAATATAAATTCGAGTCTCTACCTAATCGCTGGTTAGAGTCTCTTTTTATACCCTGAACCCATTAAAAATGGGTAAAAGGGGTATATTGTATTTGTGGAAAATGCAAATGTATGTAAAAGGCAGAAGGAAGCATCTCCGACCCCATAGAGTATATATATTCTTGATCAGCATCAATAGCCGAGTCGATCTAGCCATGTTCGTCTGTCTGTCCGTCCGCCTGCCCGTCTGTCCGTATGTATGAACGCAGGGATCTCAGAACCTATAAGAGCTAGAGACTTGAAATTTTAGATGTAGGTCCTCCTAGTGCCTGCGCAATCGAGTTTGTTTCCGATAATCGATAACTTACTCCGTTTCCAAGCAATCGATAAAAATCGATATCGTCATCCTGTTTTTTTTAGCAAATTGAGTAAATAAGAAAAGCTAGAGTCACCAAACATGATATGTTGCTTCTAGAATATTATATATATGTCAAGTATCTTTCATTTTGGACCTATCGCCACCTCCCCGCTACCACCTTAAATAGGATTCAGGGTATTCCCTAGTCGGGAGCTCCCGACTAGAACCTCTTACTAGTTTTTTTTTTTCATTTGCCCTCTACGTCAGTCCAAACACTTACGCCTCTTTTGTCTCTTTTCCGTGCTTAGCAGTTTGGATATATCTTCAATGCTGTCATTATCGCCTTCTCCAAGCGATTGTCCGAATATTACCCCTGGAGTAGTCCCAGACCCTGTATCTGAACCCTCCCCAGTAAGGCAACAGTTTTAGCACCGTCAGCATCTGGCCGCAAAAGCTCAGATTGTTAAAAGCAATCACGGTGTCTCTCTGGCCACACCAACTACTATACTATCTTGTTGCCCTTCGTAAGCAAGTTTTTGTGCCCTGGCTTTCGTCTGACACCACTTATGATTCATTGGCTGCCTATATTGCTAGCAAATCTTCTTCTAGCGTGTCAATTACTTAATTTAATTTCTCCACACCTCGTGAAACAACACCATTTAAAAAAAAAAGTTTAATATTAAGCGTTCCCAAACATTTGTGATCCTAAATTTTGGCATCCTCCTGTCACCCTTCCCGTTCCTTCGGTACAAGGTCCTATTGTTACTGCCCCAAAAAACGAACGCCGTCTTCCGACCTTGTTTCTATTCTTTATAAGAAAGTCAGAGGTCTCACTCAGAAGCTGAAAAATCTTTTTACGGCTAGATCTTCCTTCGATTAGGCTATAATCGCAGAGAAGTTCTTTCGAATGACTTTATAGACATGAATTTATAGACCTCTAGACATTTCGCTGCTTCAAATCAATTCAACTTGGATCTAGAATAGTATATATAAAAAAAATATCTTTCATTTTATACCTATCGCCACCTCCCCTCTACCAACACAAAGCTCTAAATCAAGTAAATAAAACAATTTGTATTGCAAATATTTTATATCACAATAAGATCTACTGTGCAATATTTCATCAAGATCGATTAAGAAACGCAAATGTAATTAAATTAAACGTGCATTAACTGAATGATGTGTTAACACACACACATTCATGCGCGTCTCTACTGAAATCTACCAACAGCATTGCAATTGTGATTATATTCCATGAAGTGTGTGTATGTGCTTTTATTTTTATTCGTTTTTATTTTTTGCATTAAGACTCAATTGTTGGTGTGGCTGTTGAATCGAGGCCGTGGCACAGTGAGTGGTCTGTTATGAGGTCGAGTCCTATCGAGGGACTTTTTTTTTATTTTGGTAATTGCGAGCGCGTAGCGTGGTCTGCATTTAGTGTTGATAAATGTGGGTTCAGAGTATTCCCTTGTCGGGGGCTCCCGATTAGAGCCTCTTGTTCACTTTAAAATTCGGGGAAAACTTGTATTATTTGCTTTACTCTATTTTTCATACACTGCCGCTCACTTGAATAGCGCCCCTAAATCTTTCAAAGTAAAAGCAAGATTTCTCATTAAAAAATAGCTTTCAAGCTTCATATCATTTTTGTTTTAATTATAATTAAGTAATGATAATTAAATATGTTATTTAATGATGGTTTTGGCGACCTTTCCATTTTATAAATGTTTAGTTGGCTGGCTCGAGGTCCTGGTTTGTTTTAATAAACCAATGAAACAATTTTATTGATTTTTGCTTCCAATATATTTCGGTTTCGCATCGGCAAACCGTGTTCAGGGCACTAACACAAGGTACAAAGAACAATTAACATTAAAAGATATTAAATTAAACAATAAATTGACACATTTAACCTACATTATTTTACACGTCTGCGCTTTTTTCGGTGTCCGTCTTGTAGTTTAGTCGAACAAACGACAAACGAACAAATCGAGCGATGTTCTTGACCAGGCCGGTGGATTCGCCTCAATAAGCTCAGATTTTGTAGAATATTGTTTCTCGGATTAATATACCTACCTTGCCAGCCATCCCCACCTATTTTCTATAACATTTAAGTCAGGGGAGTAAGGAGAACAGTTCATTAAAGTAATATTCTCACGATCCAGGCAAGCTTTGACGACTCTCGCGGTGTGTATTGAGGCATTTTCATATTGAAACTACCACTGCAAGGTTCCAAACAAGTTTCTCGCCTAAGGAAAAGCCTGTTTCATACAATGTATGACTCTGCGTTTAATTTGGTAGTCCAAAATTGGAGTTGGAGCGTCCAATAATATGAAATTGCTCCCCAAACCATTACGCCGCCCACTCGACTATGCAATCGGTCAAGTTTACTCTCTTAATTCCTTAACTCGTGAATGTAATAGTTATAGCCATCCGGGCCATCCAAATAAATTTTTTTTTCTCGTACGAGAATACAACTCGGTGCCACTCCCGCTGCATGGTCATATTGGCTCGGCAAAACAATCGCTGCTCCTTTCGAACACAGCTCAGTGGTGGTTTATTTTTTAGTTTTTGACGTTTAAGGTGTCTTGCCTTCGAAAAACCCCGTTTAACTGTAGAAACACAGGCAATAACACCCGATTTTTCCTTTATTTTAGGAGCAGAGTCATGATAGTTCCTTGCACACCTCAAAAAAGCTCTTTTATCAACCGCTGAAACTACGCAGGATTTTGGCATTTTCATATTATTTCCATAGCCATGTGGATTCCGCACAAAATTGCTTATGACTTTTCGACTTCCGTTGATATAATTTGCAATTTCGTGTAAAGAAATGCCACACTCTTTAAAAGCTACGATTTTGCCTCTCTCCTCTGACGTTATCGGCAGCATCGATAGCTTGCCTAGTGGGGGGCGATTTTTATTATCGGCCACGCCGATATCTTTTGTCATAGGGACAGAGTATCGGGGGGAAGCCCACAACGGCGCTCAAATTATGGAGGAGTGGCAACGCCGAGCTTGCGATCCACGGCGCCAGAAGGGGCGATCGCTACTGGCCGCCCGATTCGCTCCAATGACATGATAGGGAGAGTGGATCGCATGCCCTTGGATATGACCTTGGCCTTCATTTGGGCCGTTGACCCAGAAAAAATGCAGCTGTGCAGATGAGCAGCAACGGTGGCCGCCTCGCAAATGTATACGTGTGCCGAAATTCGGCACCTATGATGTTGCTGCCCAAATGTACAGCCGGGACATGGATTTTGTCAGCGGTCAACGAGGGGCGTGCTGTGCTCGAAAGCACATTAAAGGTTTTTTTCTTTTTTATACAGGCCCCGTACAAAAGTACCCGAAAGAAAAGTTTCTAGCCGGACAATTAAGCCGATATGTACTAAATATAAAAATAAATAAATATATGTATAGTACAAGAAATTTTGTTTTTGCATATAACAAAGAGTTATTTTAAAACTCGTGCCGTAACATTTAGAGTCGAATGAAAACATAAAACTTACGTGCAACCCGTGACAAATACACACAAAACAATAAGACATTTAATAAGACAAGACCGGCTCTCGGACCAAGAGGCCAACTGAGTCTCACCCAGGACAGCATTCGGCACATCAGCCATAGCACCGACGGGGCTCCCACGACGACGAAGCGGCCACCGGCCACCAAAACCGGGCTCTAACAGCGAAGAAGCGGGCACAGGCGAGACCACGCCCACTTCATCACTAGGTGAGTCCGTTCCAAGTTGTAAATGGCCGAGTCAGACATAGACTCCTAAAAGAGAAGATAATTTCTTTAAAATTGTTTTATTTAGTTTTGGGATAGGTCCCAAAAGTTATAGCATCTGTCATCTGGAAAGTAAAGAAAAAGGTGTTTTATGTATGTAGTGACATATCCATAGTCGCACCCACCCTTTAACATAACTTAGCACCCAAGCATAAGTATAAGTATAAGTATAAACATGTCTAATATTGTAAACAAAAAACCTGGTGATAACATCGACATTGGTCAAGATCAAACTGTCACCCCTTTGGTAGACATAAACAATTCACCCTAAATATCACGCCACTATCAATGTTCCCATCAGAGTACTATCCCACGCATAATTGCTGACGCAGCTCAAACTTCACTCAATTTTGAGCTCTCTCAAAGCGAAGTTTGCTAAGCGACCGCAACAGATAGATAAATCAGTTGATATTCGGGAGGCAAATCTGAATGTACTCGATATAAGAAGTAGCCGTTAGTGAAATTAAAGAATTTAATATATTTTTTTAAAGTAACTATACGTATAAAACTTAATTATATATATGTAAAGTATCTTTCATTTTATCGCTATCGCCACCTCTCCGCTACCACCGCAGAGCTATAAATCAAGTTAATAACCCAACTTGTATTGCCAACTAATTTAAGCCACAATTTAAATGCAATTGACTTTTTGAGAATACACAAATATTCTATGGTGCAATAAGATATACTGTAGAAAATTTCATTTAGATCGGTTTTTGTTTTGTTTTTCGGTATTTTGACTGCGCACGTGTTGCGACGCAATTTGCAAGAACTTGTATGTACATATGTACATGTACAGTGCACAGTGTACATTGTTCACATACACATTCAGGAGCGTCTGCTTCGAAATGCGGTTTTGGGTGTTAAACCAGGATCCATTTGAATTTTGTGGAAGCCTTTGGCTAGATTAATGGTTGTGAAATATTGACATTTTACAAGTTTGTCTAATATTTCATCCATGATCGGGTTAGGGTATTTTTCATTAATAGTTAGTTCATTGAGATTGCGGTAATCTAGACTAACCGGAATTTTTGCTTTCCAGATGCATCGTTTTTCTTTGGAACGATTATTACTGGTGAGCAGTAAGGGGATTTGGATTTACGTATGATATTTTGTTTAATCATATCGATTATTTGTTTATTTACTTCCTCATCGTATATTTGAGGATATTTATATGGACACTTGTAAATTGGGTCCTCATGTTTTGTTAGAATTTTGTGTTTAATTGTACTAGTGAAAGTCAAATTGTCACCTTCATGGTACTGGATATCACGAAATTCATGTAAAACATTTTTAATTTTTTCTTTTTCTTCTGAGTTTAGGTGCTCTAGCCTATACTCATTATTTTCTGTTAAATCGTTATTAATAGCGAAGTTAAATGGTCTGTCCTCTGTTGAGCGTGGATCAAGGCACTCTTGTGCGGTCATGTCCTCTTCGACCTCTTCGTGATTATATCTAAAGCAAAAGTTAAATTCTCCTAAGGTTACGGATCCTTGTGCAAGTTAATTCCAAGGTTTATTAAACGATGAAAAAATTATGTTTTTTGGGGAAGCAAGTCTTCCTTTTATAGATGTAAATTTGGAACTGAATAAACTTAAATTAATTCTAGCCCTAGTAACCTGTGGCTTAGCGGCAGCTGCGTTGGCAGCGGCGTCGCTGCTGATGTTGTTGGCCTGTTGGGCAATTCTTCTTGCAATTTTCGGCGGTTGCCAATCGGCGCGTGGAGGAAATGGCACAGACACCAAGTCAGCATTTTGCTGCACTTCTTATGAGGTGTTGCAATGCTTATTATTGGGACTGTATGAATTTATTTGTTGTTAGCTCTTCCCCCTTTGTCCTAAAGCGGTCATCAGAAGAAAGGTATGTTGTTGAACCTGAGCTTGTTGGCGTCTGTATTTTGAATTTGGATATGCGTTGGTTCTTTTCTGGGAATCTCTAGTACTTTGTTCAGTTGCAGTATTATCTTTTTCTTTTTTCTCTTCAATACGTGTAATACACAGGTAAGAAGGATGGCAACTGTGAACAGAGTTATGAAACCGACTCTATTGGCTATAGAGTGCGTCTGAAGTTTTTGCATGTTTTTATACCCTGAACCCATTAAAAATGGTATATTGTATTTGTGCAGAATGCAAATGTATGTAACATGCAGAAGGAAGCATCTCCGACCCCATAAAGTATATATATTCTTGATCAGCATCAATAGCCGAGTCGATCCAGCTATGTCCGTCTGTCTGTCTGTCTGTCTGTCCGTCCGTCCGTCCGTCCGTCCGTCCATCCGTCCGTCCGTCCGTATGTATGAACGCAGGGATCTCAGAACCTATAGAGCTAGAGACTTGAAATTTTAGATGTATGTGTTTGTTTGT
Source organism: Drosophila littoralis (assembly GCA_018903485.1). Taxonomy (NCBI): domain Eukaryota; kingdom Metazoa; phylum Arthropoda; class Insecta; order Diptera; family Drosophilidae; genus Drosophila; species Drosophila littoralis. The sequence goes on from JAEIGF010000597.1 coordinate 118,734, forward strand.
TTCCGATAATCGATAACTTACTCCGTTTCCAAGCAATCGATAAAAATCGATATCGATATCCAGTATTTTTTAGCAAATTGGGTAAATAATAATGGCTAGAGTCACCAAACTTGATATGTTGCTTCTAGAATATTATATATATGTTAAGTATCTTTCATTTTAGACCTATCGCCACCTCCCTGCTACCACCGCAGAGCTATAAATAAAGTTTATAGCCCAACTTGTATTGCCAACTAATTTAAGCCGCAATTTAAATGCAATTGACTTTTTGAGAATACACAAATATTCTATGGTGCAATAAGATATACTGTAGAAAATTTCATTAAGATCGGTTTTTGTTTTGTTTTTCGGTATTTTGACTGCGCACTGCTGCACGTGTTGCGACGCAATTTGCAAGAATTTGTATATACATGCACAGTGTACAGTGTACATTGTACACACACACATTCATGCGCGTCTGCTTCGAATTCTGTCTTCACTGCGGTTGTTTTCTGTGTGGCTATTTTTATTGCTTTTTTTTTCTCAATAATACTCAATTATTAGTGTGGATGTTGAGTAGAGGCAGTGGCAAGTGGTGCAGTCTGTCGCGAGTTCGAGTCCTACCGAGGAAAGTAAATATGCGGTCAGTTGCGAGTTCAAACCCTGCCAATGGAACTTTTTTTTTAAATTTATCTTTATTAATTCAAACGAGCTCCATTTGGTGTTCGAATAAGAGGGTTCAGGGTATTTCCTAGTCGGGAGCTCCCGACTAGAACCTCTTACTTGTTTTCTCTGCTGCAGTAGTCCGGGGCCTATGGGCTCAGGCGGTGCCGGTGCTGGTCATCGCACAATCAATTTTCTTTTCCAGGGCAATGCGCTTGTGTTTGTGCTGCAGCACTGCGGGGTGAGATGTTTTGGGTGCCTTAGAGATGGTCTGCTTCTTCTCTTGGCGGGCAATGGAGGCGCACAACGAAGCGACGTTTGTTTAATGTGATGCACCATAAGTTTTTGTAAAGTTTTTTTTTTTTAATTTAATATTTGTTACTTATTTTCCATTTAAAGCTGATTTTCACTTGTTCATTATGAACTGCACACAAACAACGGTGAATGACCGACAAGCGCTGTCACGGTCGCCATGTAGAAATAGAATATATAATAACTCAATTATTTGTTGGAGCTTCTGCTCCAATGCAATCTTTATTCTTTCGCTCTTTGTTTGTGAATAAAATCGCTTATAATCTTTACTTAGCTACTTCTTAGCTAAGACCGCGCGAACTGCGCTGCCAGCGACGCCGGCAGCGGAGCGGTTATTTTATGTGCCTATATATGTATGCAGCATTGACAGCCGCGCTGAGAGAGAGTATGTTATGTGCACTTATGTATGAAACGCCCACGCTGCTTTGTTGCCTACACACATATATGTGTGGTCATATTTCATATGTATGCACTTGAAATGTACATATGTAAACACTGCAACAAAGTGTTACAGTGTGACAGTTTGATATATTTTGAGTACAGTGTGTACTCTATATGTGCGCATATCACAGTAATAAAGAATAATAAATCTGTATAAGTTTAGTAAGAATGAAACAGGAATTTGAAGATTAAATTTGTTGAATGAATTTATACAAATAAGAAACAGAAATGTTATTAAACAAAGCGTGCTTTGATGTTTCTCGTATCAGCGCCAGCAAGCGCAAATTCCAAGAATTTCTTCATGCATGCACACACACACATTCATGCACGTCTGCTTCGAATACTATCAACAGCATTGCAATTGCTATTGTTTTCTGTGCTGCTATTTTAATTCGTTTTTTTTTCATAATAAGACTGAATAGTTGGTGTGGCCGTTGAGAAGAGGCGGTGGTAAGTGATGCGGTCAGTCACGAGTTTGAGTCCTACCGAGGAAACTATTTTATATTTATTCCTTTAACCCTTTGAAAATGTGTTAAAAGGGAATATTGTATTTGTGCAAAATGTAAATGTATGTAACAAGCAGATGGAAGCATCCCCGACCCCATAAAGTATATATATTCTTGATCAGCATCAATAGCCGAGTCGATCTAGCCATGTCCGTCTGTCTGACTGTCCGTCCGTCCGTCCGTCCGTATGTATGAACGCAAGGATATCATAAGTAGGTCTTCCTAGTGCCTACGCAGGTCGAGTTTCCGATAATCGATAACCTACTCCGTTTCCAAGCAATCGATAAAAATAAATATCGAAGTCCTGTTTTTTGGGCAAATTGGTAAATAATAAAAGCTAGAGTCACCAAACTTGAAATGTTGCTTCTAGAATATTAAATATACATATATCTAGTATCTTTCATTTTATACCTATCGCCTCCCCGTTACCACCAGAAAGCTATAAATCAAGTTAATAACCCAACTTGATTGCCAACCAATTAAGCCACAATTTAAATGCAATTGACTTTTTGAGAATTCACAAATATTCTATGGTACAATAAGATAAACTGTAGAAAATTTCATTAAGATCGGTTTTGTTTTTCGGTATTTTGACTGCGCACGTGTTTGCGACGCAAATTCCAAGAATTTCTGTATACATGTACACACAGACATTCATGCGAGTCTGCACCGAATTCTATCAACAGCATTGCAATTGCGATTGTGTTGTTTTCTGTGCTGCTATTTGTATTCGTTTTTTTCTCAATAAGACTCAATTATTAGGGTGGCTGTTGAGTAGAGGCAGTGGCAAGTGGTGATGTCTGTAGCGAGTTCGAGACCTACTACCCTGAACCCATTAAAACTGGGTAAAACGGGTATATTGTATTTGTGCAAAATGCAAATGTATGAAACAGGCAGAAGGAAGCATCTCCGACCCCATAAAGTATATATATTCTTGATCAGCATCAATAGCCGAGTCGATCCAGCCATGTCCGTCTGTCTGTCCGTCCTTCCGTCCGTCCGTATGTGTGAACGCAAGGATCTCAGAGCCTATAAGAGCTAGAGACTTGAAATTTTAGATGTAGGTGCTCCTAGTGCCTGCGCAGATCGAGTTTGTTTCCGATAATCGATAACTTACTCCGTTTCCAAGCAATCGATAAAAATCGATATCGACATCCTGTTATTTTTTAGCAAATTGGGGAAATAAGAAGAGCTAGAGTCACCAAACTTAATATGTTGCTTCTAGAATATTATATATATGTCAAGTATCTTTAATTTTATACCTATCTCCACCTCCCCTCTAACACTGCACAACTATAAATCAAGTTAATAACCCAACTTGTATTGCCAACTAATTTAAGCCACAATTTAAATGCAATTGACTTTTTGAGAATACACAAATATTCTATGCTGCAATAAGATATAGTGGAGAAAATTTAATTAAGATCGGTTTTTGTTTTGTTTTTCGGTATTTTGACTGCGCACTGCTGCGCACGTGTTGCGACGCAATTTGCAAGAATTTGTATATACATGTACAGTGAACAGTGTACATTGTACACACGCACATTCATGCGCGTCTGCTTCGAATTCTGTCTTCACTGCGGTTGTTTTCTGTGTGGATACTTTTATTGGTTTTTTTCTCAATAATACTCAATTATTAGTGTGGATGTTAAGTAGAGGCAGTGGCAAGTGGTGCAGTCTGTCGCGAGTTCGAGTCCTACCGAGGAAAGTAAATATGCGGTCAGTTGCGAGTTCAAACCCTGCCAATGGAACTTTTTTTTTTAAATTTATCTTTATTAATTCAAACGAGCTCCATTTGGTGTTCGAATAAGAGGGTTCAGGGTATTTCCTAGTCGGGAGCTCCCGACTAGAACCTCTTACTTGTTTTCTCTGCTGCAGTAGTCCGGGACCTATGGGCTCAGGCGGTGCCGGTGCTGGTCATCGCACAATCAATTTTTTTTTCCAGGGCAATGCGCCTGTGTTTGTGCTGCAGCACTGCGAGGTGAGATGTTTTGGGTGCCTTAGAGATGGTCTGCTTCTTCTCTTGGCGGGCAATGGAGGCGCACAACGAAGCGACGTTTGTTTAATGTGATGCACCATAAGTTTTTGTAAAGTTTTTTTTTTTTTTTAATTTAATATTTGTTACTTATTTTCCATTTAAAGCTGATTTTCACTTGTTCATTATGAACTGCACACAAACAACGGTGAATGACCGACAAGCGCTGTCACGGTCGCCATGTAGAAATAGAATATATAATAACTCAATTATTTGTTGGAGCTTCTGCTCCAATGCAATCTTTATTCTTTCGCTCTTTGTTTGTGAATAAAATCGCTTATAATCTTTACTTAGCTACTTCTTAGCTAAGACCGCGCGAACTGCGCTGCCAGCGACGCCGGCAGCGGAGCGGTTATTTTATGTGCCTATATATGTATGCAGCATTGACAGCCGCGCTGAGAGAGAGTATGTTATGTGCACTTATGTATGAAACGCCCACGCTGCTTTGTTGCCTACACACATATATGTGTGGTCATATTTCATATGTATGCACTTGAAATGTACATATGTAAACACTGCAACAAAGTGTTACAGTGTGACAGTTTGATATATTTTGAGTACAGTGTGTACTCTATATGTGCGCATATCACAGTAATAAAGAATAATAAATCTGTATAAGTTTAGTAAGAATGAAACAGGAATTTGAAGATTAAATTTGTTGAATGAATTTATACAAATAAGAAACAGAAATGTTATTAAACAAAGCGTGCTTTGATGTTTCTCGTATCAGCGCCAGCAAGCGCAAATTCCAAGAATTTCTTCATGCATGCACACACACACATTCATGCACGTCTGCTTCGAATACTATCAACAGCATTGCAATTGCTATTGTTTTCTGTGCTGCTATTTTAATTCGTTTTTTTTTTCATAATAAGACTGAATAGTTGGTGTGGCCGTTGAGAAGAGGCGGTAGTAAGTGATGCGGTCAGTCACGAGTTTGAGTCCTACCGAGGAAACTATTTTATATTTATTCCTTTAACCCTTTGAAAATGTGTTAAAAGGGTATATTGTATTTGTGCAAAATGTAAATGTATGTAACAAGCAGATGGAAGCGTCCCCGACCCCATAAAGTATATATATTCTTGATCAGCATCAATAGCCGAGTCGATCTAGCCATGTCCGTCTGTCTGACTGTTCGTCCGTCCGTCCGTCCGTATGTATGAACGCAAGGATATCATAAGTAGGTCTTCCTAGTGCCTACGCAGGTCGAGTTTCCGATAATCGATAACTTACTCCGTTTCCAAGCAATCGATAAAAATAAATATCGAAGTCCTGTTTTTTGGGCAAATTGGTAAATAATAAGAGCTAGAGTCACCAAACTTGAAATGTTGCTTCTAGAATATTATATATACATATATCTAGTATCTTTCATTTTATACCTATTCTCAATAATACTCAATTATTAGTGTGGATGTTGAGTAGCGGCAGTGGCAAGTGGTGCAGTCTGTCGCGAGTTCGATTCCTACCGGGGAAATTAAATATGCGGTCAGTTGCGAGTTCAAACCCTGCCAATGGAACTTTTTTTTTTTAATTTGTCTTTATTAATTCAAACGAGCTCCATTTGGTGTTCGAATAACAGGGTTCAGGGTATTCCCTAGTCGGGAGCTCCCGACTAGAACCTTTTACTTGTTTATATTGCTTTTATAAATTATCTTGTCATTTGTTGTTAGTATGGTTGTGTTCCTTTTTTTTTTTAACTTTTTCCTTTTTGTATCTGGGTGATAGTTTGGTACCTAATCTGGTATTAACTTTGACGAATATTTCTTGACGAATATTTCTTTCTGACCTGGTGTAAAGGTGCGTATGTCGTTGCGTTTTATGTTATGATTCTGCATGTCAGTCGATTGTTACTGTTTGAGTCTGTCAATGTTCTCTTTCCTAGCTTTTTCGTTTTGATCTGGGTCTGTAGTCATGTTTCTGCCGAAGAATATGTCTAATGGTCTCTTGTAAGTTGTCGAGTGTATAGTGTAGTTGTAGTGGTATATTGATTTGTTAAGAAGTTCTTCAAATGTTCTGTGTTCTTGTTTTCTTGTATTACATCTCATAATATCTGATAGTGTTGAATGAAATCACTGCGCTTTTGTAGGGTGGTGTTTTATAAACTTCTATACCTAATTGGTCCTGCATCATAAACGTGATTGAGGCTGAGTTAATGGATTTTTCGTTATCTATTACAACGGCTTTAGGTACGCCAAAATAAAATAGGATTTCATGAAGTGGTTTTTTAATGTCTTTTATTGCTCTAGATTTGATTATTCGTCCCTGGGCTAATTTTGAAAATTTATCTACTGCTGTTAGTACTAAGTTCTTTTCTGTCGTGTATATGTGAATTCTGTTATTCGTTGTTTAATTTTTGGGAAATAGAAAGTTTCGGACAATTGCATTTTGTTTTCTAGTGCGTTGCGGTGGGTTCTGTTGTGTGTAACCAATATCTTCTCATCTTGCTCTGTTTCATTTTTTAAATCTTTTACTTGAGACTCTGTGAATCTAATCTTGAAGTTACTAAAGTGTTGGGGATATATCTGTTGAATTTGGTTCATTATTTCCTCTGACTTTATTATTCCGTTAATTACAGATGGATTTAGATGAGCTTTCAATATTTGCGTAAGGTCGAGTTCTGAGAAGTTTGGTCAAGTTATTGTGTGTCTGTGGAATGTTGGGAATGGGATGTGAAACTTGTAATCAGTTTCGTTAGCTTTGCTAAGAAATATCTGGTTTTTAAACACGTTTATTGCGGCTTCTATGCTAGGTATCAAATTGTGACTTGAACTGTCAGCACTGTGCTGGGTGGAGGCTATTGATCCAATATTATTGATAACAGGGATTCGTGATAGCGCATCGGCCACCTGGCTTATAGAGGAGTTCATAGTCGAACTCTTCCAGGTAAGCTTTCCACCTTTTTATTCTTGCGTTGCCGTTCCAACTACTGAGAGAGTGGGTTTAGGGTTGATGGTCGGTATATATTTTTACTCTTGCTTTACCGTAAAGGTCGTTTTTGAGGGCTTGTAGGGCCCAAATTATTGCCAACATTCCTCTTTCATTGGTGGCGTAGTTCTCTTCTAATTTAGAGGGAGTTCTAGAGAGAAAACAAATGGGTCGCTTGTTCTGGGATAGAACAGCGCCAGTAGCAAAGTTGGATGCATCTGTTGTCAGATGAAATTCTTTGTTGAAGTCTGGGTAATGGAGTATTACCTCGTTTGAAACCATGGCGTTTTTAATTTTATTAAATGCTTCGATTGATTCTTCGTTGAGATTAATGAGCTTTTTAGCTGATTGATTTTTGGACACACGTCCATCTTTCCCTCTTAAAAGAGAGGTAAGGGGCTTTGCCAACTTAGCGAAGTCTTTAATAAATCTCCTATAATAGCTGGCAAGGCCAATAAAAGATCTTAAATCTTTGAGGGTTTTTGGAAGTGGGTATTTTCCTATTGTCTCTATCTTGTTAGGATTGGTTTCAATACCTTTGTCTGAGATGACAAATCCCAGGAACTCTACTCTGCTTTTAAAGAACTCACATTTGTCCAACTGAAATTTCATGTTGGCTTCCTGTAGAGTTCTGAATATGGCGCCAAGGTGACGGGCATGCGATTCATCATCTTTGCGAAAGATAATGATATCGTCAATATAAATTAAGCATATTTTTCCAATATGCTCGCGAAGGATATCGACAAGGGCTCTCTGGAAGATTGAGGGCGCATTCTTCAGTCCGAAGGGGAGTCGTGTAAACTCGTATTTTCCGTTGTTAACGGAGAAGGCTGTTTTTTCTGTCTGATTGTTTGAGGGGGATTTGGTGAAATCCACTTTTCAAATCTAAGACAGAGAATACTTTATTATTACCTAGCTGTGCCTCGTTGATTTATTGGGTATTTATCTGCGGTAGTTTCTTTGTTTAGTTTCGTATAGTCTATGACCATGCGATATTTCTTTTGCCCGGAGGCATCTAATTTTTTGGGAACAATCCACACAGGTGAATTATATGGGGATCGGGTGTGTCGGATTATTCCGTCCTCTAAAAGTTCCTTAATTTGGTTGTGTACTTCCTCTTTTAAAGACATTGGAAATTGGTAAAATTTCGAATATATTGGGGAATCGGTCTTGGTTCTGATTTCTGCTCTAACGTTAGTTGTATAAGTCAATTTTTTCGTCCGGATTGGCGAAGAGACTTGGGTGCATTTTAACAAGTTGATTTAGGCTATTTTTTTGTCCGATTGTCATGTGGTATGTCCGTGGTATTACCGTGTTTACTGCCTCGATTCTTTTCTGCTTAATGGGTATGCAAATATTATTCTTGATTATTAGTAGATTTTTGCTGCTTTGTATGACAGCATCTAATTCTTTAAGACTATCGTTACCTAATATGGCGTCAAATGATTTTAAGGTGGGTAAGAGAAAAAATTTTATTTTGATATCATTTCTATTAAAAAGATTAGCGAACTTATGGTGTGTAATTTTAATGCTTCCGCCGACTGTGACGGCTTCGAAGGGCTTTTCATTTGGGATAGGTTCAGACACGAATTTGGGTTGGACATAATTTCTGTTTGATCCTGTATCTATTAATATTTTGAATAATTTTCCGCTCCTCATCTTACATTCTATGTAAGGAAGGGAGGAGCTATTCATCCTAAAAAATTAATATCTGAATGTTCGTACTGGTTATTCTGTCCGTCATCTGCTTCTTCGATTTGTTGGATTTATTCATTTAATGGCTGTTCGTATTTGGTCTGCTGTTCGTAATTTAGCATTGATTGTACGTATTCTTCCATGGTCACATAGTTGTCAGTGTTTTCTGTCTCGGTCTTGTTGGTGGTGGAGGTCTTTTTCCTACTTCAAAGTTAGGTCTGTTCATGTAGTTTATCATCCTTGTGCGGATGCTTTGGTCCACGTCCATTGGCTCAGGACGTGGTTGGGGTTTTGGTGCAGAAGGTCTATTGGGTACGTAAACCTGTTGTGGTTGTGTCTGGTAAGTTCGTTGGTTAGGGTGTTGTGGAGTCGGTCCATTATTATTATAAGTCGGTGGTCCATAGTTTGTATTGGTTGGCCAAGGTGTATGAATCGGGAGTTGGGGTCTGAAGCTAATAGGTGGTGGCCTAAAGGTTTGGGCGGAAAAAGGCTGGGCTGTTCGAGGTGGCAGTATAGGTGGTGGTACATTTCTATTTTGGTTTCTGGCATGTGCCTGTTGATGCCTATTCAAAGCCATGTTAGTGCGATAGCATTGGTTCTCTAGTTTTAAACTGGCTCCTTTATTCCAAGGATCAGTGATAAATGTCCCTTCAAACCTCTGATGAAGGTATCTAATGCTTTATCTCTGTATATTTTTTTCATAAGGGTTTCGGGTTCCCTATTTAATTCCATGCAGCCTACTTTATTTAATATCAGTGACAAATGGTTGTAGACAACCTGGTAGAAATCTTCGACTGTCTGGTTGTTACCCTGTACTAACATTGTCATCTGGTATTCTAATGTTCCCAGATCTCTTTTGTCTGCGTAATGCAGCGTGAGACATTTGGAGATAGCGCTCCAATTTAAGGGAACATTATACGACTCGAGGGCCGTTTCAGTATTGCCAGTGATGATATGCAATATGCCGAAGTATTTCGGCGAACCAGCTTCAGCTGCATAGGCTGAGAGTATACGATCTACACTCTTTTTCCATGAGCTAAATTCCGCTGGATTACCGGAAAATTCTCTAAGACTTTTTACTATGTCCGGAACTCTGTCCAAGTCGTTCAAGTTGTGGTTGGCAGTTATCGTTTTGTCGTCTACGTCACTAAACTCCCTAGAGGGGTTAACTAATTGCTTTACTAACGTCAGCAATTGTTGTGCCAAAATCTGGCTAACCGTGGCTGCTATCACCTGCTCTGCGTTATTCGATATGCCTCTATTTTGTAGATGTTCGTTTTGTCTGTCGAGATGTCGTTGCTGTTGTCTGTTCAAGTTATGTCCGCCTACCTGTGGTTGATCTGATACTATTGGGGGCCTAACTAAATGGCTTTCATTAGCCATAAACAAGAGATATTACTAGTGTCTGGTTACGCAGCCAAATCAACTGGAGCGACCTCGCAACTGATAAGAGCAGCATCTTAATTTTATATTCTTATAATACTCGCTCTGCAAAGCAATTGCCTAAATTTCGCTCTTAAGAATTCAGTTACATAGAGCTGCCGCTCTTCGCTGTAACGATCGTTTTATTGCCCTAGCTTTACTTATGCGAAGGCCTCGATGCTGCGCATCGAGTTAGTTAAGTTCGTTCGCTTCATGCATTTGGTACGCATCGGCCACTTGCATTACTCAAAATTATAACTAATAATTGTCGCGTCGCTAAAATTGGCACGTACTAATTCGGGTTCGCTTGCCTATATATAAACTATTGTTCTTAAATAATAAGCACAGACCAATTCGGGTCTGCCTGCTTCTCGTAACTTTAAGAAATACAAAACAATTTTGAACACAAGAAATAAATAGTTAATTATTTCTATTTGTGAAAGCTATTGAAAAAGCTCAATAGCGCAACATTTTGGTGACCCCGACGTGATTTTTATTTTTGTTGTTGTAAGATTATTTGCTTTACATTAAAGCAATAATCTTAAAAGACACCACCTGGCATTTCGTTTTGTGCACTTTATATACATACATACTTATCGCCGTCGCCTTGCCTACTCTTTCGGTCGCTAAAAGTCTTTGCTCATTCGTGCGGTACTTATGTAAAAGCTATTGCCGTTGCTTCGTTACATAGCTTGACACTTGCGTTCGCCGAAGTTCTTATTGTACAACTATTGTTCTTTGAACGGTTTGCATGTACTAGCGATCACCGTTGTCAGTTACTCAGCTAGTTTCGCACGCGCTTTCTATCACGCTTCTAATGGCAACCGAAAATAATGCCTCTAATGCAGTGCCCTCTGCAAACAGGGTGACCTTTCTGAAGCGCAAAGCCATTTCAATTTATGACAGTTTGCAAACACTTCGAAATGCTCTAACTAATTCGCCACTTAGTGCAATTGATGAGTGCGGTCTTAGTGTTAGGCTGAAGCAAATCGAGCGGCTTCAGACCTCATTTGATATTACTCACACTAGCCTCGAAGAACTAGACTTTGATGAAATCGGTAACCAATTGCGTGAGGACTTCGACGAGTTAGCAGTTTCTATGGAAATTTCGGTTCGGAGTGAAATTGCGAAACGTGTCTCAATATTGCCCTGCTCAACATTTCGCGACCAATCTGTGCTGCCCTCGCAGACAGTTAGAGCTAAGGCACCGCCGACACTACCCTCAATAAAGTTGCCTACGTTCAGTGGTGGTTACACAGAATGGGCCGACTTTTATTCTATGTTCACAACCGTCATAGAAAATCATCCTGATCTAGCAGATATCGAAAAGCTGCAGCATCTTCGATCGTGCCTGAAGGATACAGCGCTGGACGCGATTCGATCATTGGAAATAACAAACAATAATTATGCCATAGCACTTAATTTATTGGAGAAAAGGTTTAATAATAGACGTTTGGTTTTTCAGGCACACATACTTGAGATATTGGGGCTCAAGAGGGTGGCAGGTGGATCGGCCGTGTCGCTAAGGGAGTTATCCGACCAATTCAACGCACATATTCTCGCGTTAAAGAGCATGGGCAACTCCGAACAAATCGCTGGATGCATCATTGTGCAGATTATTTTACAAAAGCTGGACCCAATATCACAAGCCAAATGGGAAGAAAGGCTAGAAGATTCGTCGTTCGTCAACTTAATACCATCGTGGGAGCATATGGCTACGTTTCTGGAGCAGAGATGCCGAACAATGGAAACCGTAAATTTTGCTATGGCAAGCTATGCCCCCTAGCCATCAGGTGGGAAAAACTAGAGCAATTAACACCAGTAGGTCGTCATTTATCGCCACTAACCACGACGCCCCTGTCTGCGTCTTTTGTGACAGCCCTGGTCATAATATATATAATTGTTCTCGATTTGGAAATTTGACCCCTGCATTACGGCTTAGGGAGGCAAAACGAGTTGCATTGTGCTTGAATTGCCTAAAGAAAGGTCATCAATTGCGATCATGCTGCTCTGGATGCTGTCGGACCTGCGGGGCGAAACATCATTCTCTGCTGCATTTAAATAATTCCGTATTTCCGTCTGGTCAGCTGACTGAGCCTGCAAATTCATCGCCGATAGCCCATGCCTCTTTCGCTAAGTCATCGCCATCTACCTCCACATCTCTTGTTGCCCAGTATTTCAGTAGTGATGTTGTCGTCTTGTCTACGGCTTTGATCTTTGTTAAAAATCGCTCCGGCACTTTGATACCTTGTCGTGCCCTTTTGGATTCTGGTTCTCAGCTTCACCTTATAACGTCGCGCCTTGCTCAACAGCTTCAGCTAAAGAAGCACAAGTCCTCAGCCATTGTCTCTGGTCTAGGAGATTCTCGTTTTGAAACAGAAGGAAACACGGTCACTATCACAATACAGTCTCAAGTCTCTGAATACTCAACATGCCTTACAGCTCTGGTAGCGCCTAACATAACTGATAGTCAACCGAGTTTTACTATCAACACGACGAATTGGAACATTCCCGATAACATAAAACTTGCAGATCCGTCTTTCTTTAAACCTCAACGCGTGGACTTGCTACTTGGAGGTAGCCTGTTTTACGACCTTCTCAGCGTCGGCCAGATAAGGCTTCTCCCAGGACTACCGTGTCTTCAAAAAACACGGCTTGGTTGGGTAGTTTCTGGAGGCGGACCACGCTTGAGTGGTTCTATGTTAATGGCAAAGCATACTGCGGGCAAACTTGAGTCAAGTTCTGAAGAACGTGCTGATGAATTGGTTCGAAGATTTTGGGAGATAGAATCCTGCTTGGAAAGTAAACCTACCACTTCAAAGGAAGAAAACATCTGTGAAGAACATTTCGTAAATACTCATATCAGATTGCCTAGTGGCCAATATTCAGTTCGTTTACCCTTCAAGCGAAGTTTGGAATGTCTGGGGACGTCATACCAACAAGCCTTTCGTCGGTTCCTGACCCTGGAACGCAAACTACAAAATCGTCCAGATCTGAAGATTCAATATTCAAACTTTCTAAAGGAATATTTGGATCTTGGTCATATGTCGCCTGTTGCTCCAGAGTCTATAGGACTTTGTCAATACTTTCTTCCTCATCACTGTGTCTTTAAAGAAGACAGTTCAACGACAAAATTGCGAGTCGTTTTCGACGGCTCAGCAGCTACCTCGTCAGGTTATTCATTAAATGAACTATTGATGGCTGGACCTGTTATTCAAAGCTCGCTGTTTCATATCCTTCTTCGCTTTCGTAATTTCCCGATCGCCCTAACAGGAGATATTGGAAAAATGTATCGCTGCGTACGCGTTTCAGCACCGGATGATTTTCTCCAATGCATTCTGTGGCGAGACTCGCCAGAACAGGATATAAAGATTTTTAAGCTGGATACAGTTACATACGGAACAAAGCCAGCTTCATTCCTCTCTATCCGTGCTATGCATCAGCTGTCTATGGATGAGGAAACTAATTTTCCAATTGGATCTCGGATTTTGCGGCGTGACTTCTACGTTGATGACCTCATTTCAGGGGTGATTCAATTCAAGAAGCAAAGGAAATTCTTAATCAGACGGCTGGAATCTTGGCAAGTGGGGGCTTCAAGTTGCGAAAGTGGTGCTCAAACAATGCTGCTGTACTGAAAGGGACACCCGTAGAGGACGGAGAATCTTCTCTAAAGTTTGATGATGGTAGCGACATCACCAAAACTCTTGGACTCGCTTGGGACTCAGCGTCGGATCGGTTGTTGTTTTCTTTTTCGTCCATTCAGCAGAGATCTAAACCATCCAAAAGATCAATACTATCGACCATAGCTCGCTTGTATGACCCGCTTGGACTCATAGGGCCGGTAATTGCCAAGGCTAAAATCTTTTTGCAGCAGATCTGGAAGGAGAAGCTTGAGTGGGACGAGAGCTTGCCATCATCACTAGCAACAGCTTGGCATGATCTTTGCTGCAGTTTTGAGAAGGCACAGTTTCTTGAATTTCCTCGACTCGTGTCAATACCTGCAGCAGAGTTAGAAGTTCACGGTTTCTGCGACGCCAGCATCGAAGCATATGGGGCCTGTGCCTACGTCCTTTCTCGACGAACATCAGCCAGTTGTCAGTTGTTGTGTTCCAAATCGGGTGTAGCTCCTCTGAAAACAATCACAGTTCCAAAGCTAGAGCTCTGTGGCGCCGTCTTATTATCTAATCTCATGCGTGAGATATCTAAAATGAATCTGTTCGATGGAAAATTCTACTGTTGGTCGGATTCTTCTGTATGCCTTTCCTGGATAAGGACCGAGCCCTGCAAGCTCAATGTGTTTGTGGCTAATCGCGTCACAGCAGTTCAAGAGCTAACTAATGGCATGGAATGGCGTTACGTGCCTACTTCACTCAACCCGGCAGACATACTCTCGAGAGGATCTACGCCCAGTGAATTAGATCAATCGTCATGTGGTTCAACGGCCCAGAATTTCTAGTTAAAAACAAATTGGACTGGCCTGCTTCTTGCTTGTCAGAAAGGACAGAACTCGAACTTAAAAAAGGGTCCTTATTGCGTCATCTCCCTTCGTTGATATAACTGCCACTTGTAAATACGTCAACTCATTTGATACAATGCAGCGTATATTCGGATATATTTATAAATTCATACACAGAAGCAGGCATCCTGGACTAACAGTGTCTGATATACAACATGGGACCCAACTCTTACTAAGGCTCGTCCAGAGAGCACACCTGTGGGAAGAGATCAAATCATTGCAATCGAGAAGAGTTGTTAAACCGTCCAGTTGTATAGCATCACTTAACCCTTTTTTGGATGATTTCGGCATTCTTAGAGTTGATGGGCGCTTGAAAAACTCTTCGCTGGATTTCGACGCTCGTCCACGGGCACTTCTTGCTCATATTCGGTTGCAGTATTGGCCGATTGGTGGAAGGAAGACCGTATCCAAGGTGGTTGGAAAATGTGTGAGATGCTTTCGTGCCAAGCCTCGATTAATAGAGCATATAATGGCTGATCTGCCCAAAGAACGTTTGACTGCTTGTCGAGCCTTTGAAGTCTCTGGCGTTGACTATTGTGGACCATTTTTCTATAAGCCAGACGTACGAAATAAAGCTCCAGTCAAATGGATCTGTCGACAGCTTCATTCTTGAATGCGCTTAAGAGGTTTATATCGACTCGAGGCAGGCCATCTCAGATATGGTCGGATAACGCTACCAACTTTGTCGGCGCCAAAAACGAGCTTCTGGATCTCAAGCGTCTATTCATAAGTCGCAATCATATTGAGTCAGTGCATAAATTTTGCATGGCTGATTCCATTGATTGGAAATTTATACCTCCTCGTTCACCGCATTTTGGCGGCCTTTGGGAAGCAGCAGTGAAGACAGCGAAACATCATTTTTATCGTGCTGTTGGATCTTGTGTTCTCAACTTCGAAGAGTTTCGCACCCTAGTCTGCCACATAGCATCGATAATTAATTCCAGGCCATTGTTTCCTCTTTCAGAAGATCCAGCAGATCTAGATGTGCTCACTCCAGCTCATTTCTTGATTGGTGGACCCACCTCATCGTTCGTTGAACCTGATGTGACGCACCTTCAATTCAATCGTCTGGATGGTTGGCAACGCGTAACATACCTCCAACAACTGTTTTGGTCTCGCTGGCGTGAAGAATACTTAACACTGCTTCAGCAGCGCTCCAAATGGCGAACTCCGAAACCAGGCCTATGCGTCAACGACATAGTCCTCGTAAAGGATGAAAATCTGCCGCCTCTAAGGTGGCCACTGGCGAGAATCACAGAGTTAATCGTGGGAAAGGATGGAGTCGCTCGAGTAGCCATTTTGCGCACCGCAACAGGAGAAACGAGAAGAGCTGCAAACAAGCTATGCCTATTGCCCATCAGGGAATCTGTTGAAAGCCCATGCCTTCCAACGGGGGGAGAATGTCTGGTTACGCAGCCAAAACAACTGGAGCGACCTCGCAACTGATAAGAGCAGCATCTTAATTTTATCTTATAATACTCGCTCTGCAAAGCAATTGCCTAAATTTCGCTCTTAAGAATTCAGTTACATAGAGCTGCCGCTCTTCGCTGTAACGATCGTTTTATTGCCCTAGCTTTACTTATGCGAAGGCCTCGATGCTGCGCATCGAGTTAGTTAAGTTCGTTCGCTTCATGCATTTGGTACGCATCGGCCACTTGCATTACTCAAAATTATAACTAATAATTGTCGCTTCGCTAAAATTGGCACGTACTAATTCGGGTTCGCTTGCCTATATATAAACTATTGTTCTTAAATAATAAGCACAGACCAATTCGGGTCTGCCTGCTTCTCGTAACTTTAAGAAATACAAAACAATTTTGAACACAAGAAATAAATAGTTAATTATTTCTATTTGTGAAAGCTATTGAAAAAGCTCAATAGCGCAACAACTAGTATTGTGTATTTTAGGATATTTTTGAAATATTTTTAAATCTAGTATTAGTTTTCTTATTCTATATTTTGATTGATTGATTTTGATTATTTTTGTTTTGTTTTTAAAACCAGTGGGTGGTTTCTTCCTTCTACTTTGGAGGGTCCCTTGGGAATCGCAAAGTTGGAATTTAGTTATACTACGTTTGTAGTCTTATGTTTGTTTATCGTTTTACACTTCTTCATCTAGCTTATTGTTCTATATTTTTGTTGGAGATGCTCAGAGAGTTTCTGAAAGAACAGCAGCCAAAACTTGGCAGGAGTTGAGGAACGCACTGATTGAAGAATATAAAGTGCAAACACCATTTAAAGGAACTCCTTCGACGCCTATACGACACGAATTACAAGGGAAACGTCCGTAAGTTCATCGAGGTTATCGAAAATAAATCTTATGTTATATTAAATAAGTTAGCTTTAGAAAATATACAAGACAATACGACACTTTATACAAATGCCATGAATAATGCATAATAATAATAATGAATAATGCCATGATCGACTTAAAACTAATAACGTTCTTGAAAATCAAAATAACAATCGTAGGAACATGGGAAATTATCAGCAGAATGCTAACCCAGCCACCAGTTCATCAGCAAGCCACGGAACAAACAGAAGAAATCCATTCATAAAATTGATTATGAATGACGAAGTTCTAAAATGTGTCATTGACACAGGTTCAACCATAAACCTAATGAAAACAAACCGCTTAAATTTTCCAATTTACAACGAAACACTAAAGGTTCACACCATAAATGGTGTTATTGAATTAAAACAAAGCATAAGATTAGGAGCAAGCAAAATTTGTCCGAGTAAACAAAAACTCTTTATTCACGACTTCTCAGAGCATTATGATGTTCTGATTGGGAGAGAATACCTTGAAGCATGTCAAGGGAAAATAGACTATGCACAAGGATCCGTAACCTTAGGAGAATTTAACTTTTGCTTTAGATATAATCACGAAGAGGTCGAAGAGGACATGACCGCACAAGAGTGCCTTGATCCACCCTCAACAGAGGACAGACCATTTAACTTCGCTATTAATAACGATTTAACAGAAAATAATGAGTATAGGCTAGAGCACCTAAACTCAGAAGAAAAAGAAAAAATTAAAAATGTTTTACATGAATTTCGTGATATCCAGTACCATGAAGGTGACAAGTTGACTTTCACTAGTACAATTGAACACAAAATTCTAACAAAACATGAGGACCCAATTTACAAGTGTCCATATAAATATCCTCAAATATACGATGAGGAAGTAAATAAACAAATAATCGATATGATTAAACAAAATATCATACGTAAATCCAAATCCCCTTACTGCTCACCAGTAATAATCGTTCCAAAGAAAAACGATGCATCTGGAAAGCAAAAATTCCGGTTAGTCTAGATTACCGCAATCTCAATGAACTAACTATTAATGAAAAATACCCTAACCCGATCATGGATGAAATATTAGACAAACTTGGAAAATGTCAATATTTCACAACCATTGATCTAGCCAAAGGCTTCCACCAAATTCAAATGGATCCTGGTTCAATATCCAAGACCGCATTTTCGACTAACCATGACCATTACGAGTACAGTCGCATGCCATTTGGTCTTAAGAATGCACCTGCAACGTTCCAAAGTTGTATGAACAATCTCTTAGAAGATATAATTTATAAGGATTGTCTGGTCTACTTAGACGACATTATAATTTTTTCCACTTTATTGGAGGAACACATTTTGTCGCTACAAAAAGTATTTGAGAAGCTTAGAGAAGCTAACTTAAAACTACAGTTAGATAAATGCGAGTTCATGAGAAAAGAAACTGAATTTCTCGGTCACATCATCACATATAAAACAAAATCCCAACAAAATACAAGCAATTGTCAAATTCCCAATTCCAAAAACCAAAAAAGAAATTAAATCATTTCTAGGATTATGTGGTTTCTATAGGAAATTTATTCAAAATTTCGCGAATATAGTAAGCCCTTAACACTTAAATTAAAAAAGGGAGCAAAAATCAATATAAATGACAAAGACTACGAATCAGCGTTTGAAAAGCTAAAAGTACTCATAACATCCGACCCAATTTTAATATAACCTAATTTCGAAAAACCATTTTCGTTAACTACAGACGCGAGTAATATGGCAATAGGACAAACGACGGCCCCCTTTCGCACTTTCGCAAGAGCTATGTAAGCAGAACTCTCAACGAGCATGAGATAAACTATTCAACGATTGAAAAAGAATAATTAGCAATCGCTTGAGCCACTAAATACTTTAGGTACTATCTTTTTGGTCGACAATTTCAAATCCTTAGGGATCACAGACCACTCGTCTGGTTAAATAACCTGAAAGAAACTAACATGAAATTACAACGATGGAAAATCAAGCTAAATGAGTTTGATTTCCAAATTAAATACGTCCCAGGAAAAAAAAAAAGAAAAGGAATCGAGAACGAAACAAAAATTACAAATTACTTGCATAAAACCTACATAAAAATTACATACAAAGACATAACTAACGCACATGCCAAAGAATTAATAAAAGAATATTTATGCACAAAGAAAAGTGTACTATACTTCCACAATGAAGCAGATTTTCCAATTTTTCAAGAAGCCTACTTAGAAATAATAAGTCCGAATAATTTAACAAAGGCAATGAAAACTAGTAACAAATTAATAGATCTTCAAACATTTGCAGAATTCAAGGAACTAATATTAAAAAAACACAAAGAATTATTACATCCAGGAATTGAAAAAACAATCAATTGGTTCAAAGAAAGCCACTATTTTCCAGATTATCAAAACTTAATTCAAAATCTAATAAACGAATGTGAGATTTGCAACATCGCAAAAACAGAACACAGGGATACAAAATTTTAACATAATAGGAGATAAACAATTTTTATCTTGCATTGATATCTACTCAAAATTTGCATCATTAATAGAAATAAAAAGTAGAGACTGGTTAGAAACCAAACGAGCTATAATACAAGTATTCAACCAAATGGGTAAACCCATCGAAATAAAAGCAGACAAAGACTCAGATTTTATGGGCACCGCTTTACAATTATGGTTAAAATCAGAAGCTGTAAATATTAATATAACCACTAGTAAAAATGGCATATCCGACGTAGAACGCTTTCATAAGACAGTTAACGAAAAATTAAGAATCATTAACAGCGACACAGACGTCGAAAATAAACTTACAAAATTTGAAACTATACTTTACACATACAATCATAAGACAAAACACAAAACGACTAACAGAACACCAGCGGACATATTCATATACGCAGGTACACCAGAGTATGACACTCAAGCTAATAAAGAAAAACTAATAATTAACCTCAACAAAAAACGAACAAATTATGAAATTGACACTAGATACAAGCATTCACCATTAGTTAAATCAAAGACAACAACCCCGTTCAAGAAAACAGGAGAACTAAGACAAATCGACGATAAACATTTTGAGGAAACAAACAGAGGCAGGAAGATGATACATTACAAAACCAAATTCAAAAAGAAAAAAAAAGCCTAATCAAAAAAATTAAATAACAATTAAGCAATAATGTTATAAAATCAGAACCATTTTCGTTTGCACAAACGAAACAAATTATAATTGAACACACAAAATTTAATAATGAATTCCAGATAATTACAATAACAATATTTGTAATCATATTAATAAGTTTAACATTAATAAGTATTTAACATATTAGTTCAAATTAATAATAAAATGTAAAAAACCAAAAGTACCAATTGAAAAAGAAGAAAATGTTACACTATACCCAAAATTAAACACCTGAGGACAGGCACTTTTCTAATGGTTGGGGGAGTGACATATCCATAGTCGCACCCACCCTTTCACATAACTTAGCACACAAGCATAAGTATAAGTATAAGTATAAACATGTCTAATATTGTAAACAAAAAACCTGGTGATAACATCGACATTGGTCAAGATCAAACTGTCACCCCTTTGGTACACATAAACAATTCACCCTAAATATCACGCCACTGTCAATGTTCCCATCAGAGTACTATCCCACGCATAATTGGTGACGCAGCTCAAACTTCACTCAATTTTGAGCTCTCTCAAAGCGAAGTTTGCTAAGCGACCGCAACAGATAGATAAATCAGTTCATATTCGGGACGCAAATCTGAATGTAATCGATATAAGAAGTAGCCGTTAGTGAAAATAAAGAATTGAAATATATTTTTTTAAAGTAACTATACTTGTAAAACTTAATTATATATACATATACAGATATATATTTATAGATAAAGAAATAAACTTTATATATATTTCCATCGCCCTTAACACCCCAGAGAGCTCTTTAGGTAGGCTAAGTGTAATTTAAGCGATTTAATTCCCACTGATTTACTTTTTTATACATATGTATATACAGTGTCTCACAGCTTATTTTATGCAGTACATACTCCCGAATTAAAAGGTATGTAGCAACAAAACTGTTATGAATTGAAGAAAGATTTTGGTACCATTTGAAAGTGCAATATGTCTAGTTTAATAAGGAGCTGCATTTTTTTTTACAAATATCGTTATTTAATACATTAAAAATTAAAAATCAAAAAATCCTGCATATTATAAATCACAGCTTATTTTATGCAGCTACTTGAGAATAGGATAACTTTACTTTTTATGGTAAAATTCATATTTTTAATACTTGGTATGATAGCCTTTGTTGTTTACAAATGATTTAAAGCGATTCTGCATTGATGCCACCAGCTATTGCGTTACTTCTGGTGTAATTTTTTGACCCTCAGCCTTTAGCGCCACTTTAAGGTTGTTTTTATTGGAAATGTTGTGTTTTCGAACGTTTTCTTCGAATATTGACCAAACATTTTCAATTACATTTATGTCTGGAGACTGGGCGGGCGGAGTCATCAAGTGTGGGCAGTTATAAGTAAGCCACAACTAAACTATACATGCTTTGTGTTTTGGCTCATTATACTGATACCAAAAATTCGACCGTCTGCAGATTTTCAGCACTTTGCAGTTAAATACCTTTTAAAATTTGAAAAAACATTAGTTTGTCCATCATACTCTCAATAAAAGTTAAGTTTCCAGTACCTCCAGCTGACATACAGGCCCAAACCAAAGACAATATAAACACTAAGATGAGTAACGCCCATACATTTGAATGCGACGCAAAATTTCTAGCCTGGCCTTTCATCTGGCCTTTGAGGCATCGTACGACATGCCTGCCGACTGACTGTTCGTTCTCCAAAGACCAGACAAACGAATGCCGAAGTCGCGGCATGCTGATGCTGACACGAGCAACGAAGTAAGTCGCCAGCCTGCCTTCAGCAAAGCTGGTCGTTGGTGCTTTGCGTCGCTTCGTTTTCGAAGTACATTGAGCGAAAAAGTTTAAAACTTACGATCGACGCAAAGTGCTTGTGCTTTATCCATTAAATGCATGCTTTATTTAAATGATATATTACTCCAGATACTAACGATTAATTTTACAGGAAAATTTAAGAAGTAAATCATTTTTATACAAGGCGCATCTTGTGCAAAAACTACGATAAGAAAATAGCACACATAGATTGATTTCACTTTTGTTTTTGAACAGTGTATGCTCGAGAAAAGTGCTTGTCTCAGCCAAAGGCGTGCAAGCGCCTTTGTTGTATGCGTGATTTATGCATGCCCAGCGGACCAAACTGTCTCAAATGATATCGCAAACTGGTCAAATGCGAGACTTTACCCGACAAAACTCTCGCAAACGCATCGGGAAACGATAGCAATATGAATCATATGTCGTTCAGTTTGTGGCAGTCAAAGTTTCATTTACGACTGTCGCAAGAAATACGACTAGCGAGCGTTTTGTGATATTTTTTTGCGAGCCTTTTCTGATATTTCTAACGAGTCTAATAAAATATTTCCTGCGATACGTTTTTGTAGGTAAGCAATATTAAAAAAGTCTCTTAAAAGATATAGCAAACGACTCGCATAAAATATGATTTACGAAACTTTTTTTCTCGTTTCATGCTCATTTCGTTCCCATTGTTGTTGTTGTTGTTTTTTTTTAATATTTATTTTCAATTCAAATTTTATTTAAAAAATTCATAACATTTTATTTGATTTAAAATTTAAACGCATTTCCTTGGCAATCTTATAATTATAAAAAAAGTTAATACATAAATAAAACAGTTTAATTTCAAACTATAAATGAAAGAAGAAATTATATTTTCATTTTTTGCATCACCTTTCCTAAGCGCGCCACTCTTTCCTGTGCGTATTGAAATATTGAATAATATTCTGAAAGGGATTAATAAAATAAAATAAAATAATAAACACTTTTATTTACTTACCTCGCTACAGAATTCCAATTTTCTTCACTTATAACACATGTCTGCTCGCTTCGACGGACAATAGAAAAGAGAGCAGTAATTTTTCAACCCCCTAAAACGGGCTGAGCATGAAACAACAACAAAAACAACACAGCATACGAATGCCACGTCGTTTTTACTCTCTCGCTCTCATGACAATGTTGCACTCTCTGAGCACGATTAACATTTGAAACAAAAACAACACACCATTCTCTCTACTGTGCACGCATTTTTATCGCAAGGATCTCACTGCAACGCTCGTGTGCGAGTGTTTTGCGATAAAAATATATCCCACTCGTTTTCTGCTCACATGCGAGCTCATTTGTGAGCATTTTGCGAGACTCTCGCTAAAGGCTCGCGTGTTGGTCCGCTGGGCGCATAAGAACTTTAAAGTATGTATGTATGTGTTGTTATTCACTGCTCTGGCTTTAGCTGGCAAGAAATTATTTTTGTTAGTTTTCTAGCGCTGATTACGACCTACCCCAATTTTGTATTCACATATGAATGCATTTTATGTACTGAGGTTGGCTCCGTAGAAAATATGTATTCCTAAGTTGATGCAAATATTTACATAATTTCTTTAAATTAAATTAATATTATTTTTATTCTCCACATATGAAATACAAGAGTGCTAAGAAATAGAAATCAAATATTAATTGTATTATTAAATATGAATTATGACCCCATATTTAGTTAGATATTTTATTAATTCAATTAAGATAATTGCGCTTGCAACTCTGTACCAAAAAGGGCGCCAAGCTTTGAGAATATGGAGCAATTAATAAAATGTATCTTTAAATACAATAAATTTGCACTTTTATTTCCTTCATTTATTTTGTATTACTTAAAAATAATAATAATTTAATTAATAATTTCAAATAAAAAAAATTACATAAATATTTGCATCGACTTAAAAATAATACAACATAATTGCTTGAACGGCCCTCATAAAGCCGAAGCTGAGAGCACATTCTATTTTTAGCTTTTTGGTTCTCTCGGCTGTGAGAGCGCAATGATACAGAATTCGTTTTCGTTCTCAATTTTCAAAAAATCAAGCTGCATAGACCATTTTGTTGTATGGCGTTATTCAGCTTAGTGTTTATATCGTCTTTGCCCAAACCATGAGGCTGTCACCGCCATGTTTAACGGTTGCTTTTAGGTTTTCATTGACACGCTAAGTTTTTGGTTTCCGTCAAACGTAAGACATCAGAAAATGATGAATTTTGACTCATCTGCGACTATCACACGGTTTTACAACTCTGGATCGTTTGAAAGGTTTTCTCTGGCGAAGCTGAGTCTGGAAAGCCTATTCCTTAAACTGATGAAAGGTTTTCTGCGGGCTACTTGGTCATTAAAATCATGATCGCACAGTACCCGGATGTATTTTGGATGTAAGTTTTACAGCGGAGAATCGCGTGCTGGCATTGATTGTCATTACAATGTGTCGCTTGCCACTCTCCTTGAAATTCGAGTTCAGAGCCTTTCTGTCTTTATATCGAACCCGATTCTCGTGAATGAAACGTTAAATGATTCCTTGGACTGTAGAGGCATTAATATTGACCATCTCTGTAATTTTTCCTTGAGGGTGACCGTTTTTAAAGTGGCTTATAACCAATTCTATTTGTTCAATTGTTGTTTGAGGACCCATTTTAAATATTCCCTAATATGGACACTTCAAGTGACAAATTTAGGAAAAAATGCTTGTAAAATCGTTTCTAGAAGCATAGCAAAGGCATAGAAAAATAAAGTACCAATAGGTGGTGCAACAGTATAATACCACTGCACACAGTTCTGCATAAAATAAGCTGTGACCTAAAATTTGCAGTATTTTTTGTTTTTTAATTTTTATGCTACTAAGTAAGTATATATTAATAAAAAAGCTCCTTATTAAACTAGGCATTTTGTACTTTCAAATGGTACCAATATGTTTATTTAATTCCTTATAGTTTCGTTGCTACATACCTTTTAATTCGGATGTATGTACTGCATAATAAGCTGTGAGCCACTGTATACGCAGCTTTCCAACATACCATTTTGTTTTCAACGTGGGGAGACAGCGTGTAGGGAGCCTATTGCTCACTTTTATAATAATGTATTTGTCCTCCAACGTGCTTCCGGTGGCAAATGGCCATAACTTTCGGTGACGTATTTGCTTTGTTTGTGGTTCTGCAAAAAATGCAAAATTTTAAAAATGAATAGCCATTGTCCATAACATAACATGACAATAAGAAAAATAAAGTGCCAGTAATATCCACTTGCACGAAATTATAAATAGCAACTTGGAGATATCCTGCAGGGGAATAAGAAATAATACTATATGTTAATAGCGATAAGAAATGCGGCCAATTATATACCATACCTGAAGAGAGAAATGTCCGGCTAAATTTTCATGGATGGGGAGAGTTGGCGTAACAGCCGGCACGGGCTGATGCAGGCCATCTGGTGGCCTACGAGAGGGAGACGAGTGAAGGTGATCGTCTCATGGTAGGGCGGGTACGCTGGGTCCGGAACCGGGACCCGATCTGGAAATTAAAGTGGTTTAATAGTGTTTTTTTGTTAATTTATACTAGTGTTTCACCTTTGTTGTTCACATTTACTTATCATAGCAGCTGTTTATGTTGTTCATGAGTTAGAAGTTCCGACTGTTCGATATTATCGAAGTTTTTGGTTGGTTTTTCCATAGTGTTGTGTAGGTCTGTTATGCTATTGACCGTCTGTTTTGTTGTTATCGATTGTGCGCACTGCGGGCCAGGGATGGGACTACACCCAGAGAAACCGAAGAGCCAGACGGCGCGGTCCACTGGGAAACAAGCAGATCCGTATCAATATAGCGCCCAATCTGAAGAATCACTCGGCTTCTTTGAAGTCTATGTGTTATTCAAAGAAAAATAAACAGGATACGAATGAAGGTACGGAGAAAATGACTCCCTTGGCTTTAGGATCCACACCGCTGGTGACTTATGTGGCACGAGTTAATGGCCCGTAATCGCGCAGCGGGTAGTGGAATCCGAGAAGCACAACGGAGGCAGAGATTACCAGTATATACAGTATTCAGCATGAGAAGTCTTTCTTTCTTGTAGTGGTTGATGGCGGTAAGTCACGTTCGCATGTTGGCGAATCGTTCGCGACCGTCCATGATAGCCTTGTTGTAGCCACAACGACAAAGGCATCATGTAAAAAAAAGGGTGATATTAGGGAAGTTTTGTTAGAGTTTGTTTATTGTGTAAAATTTTTTTTCTCTCACTCTGTGTTTACGTTTGGTGTGCGCTGGCCGTAGCTATCTGAGCTTCGGAGACAGGTGACCCAGGACGATATTCTTTCGATCCTGCGCCGCATCTGTCACACAGTACACCCTAAGGGTGCCCATAAGTGCGACAAACCAAATAACCTTCAAGGTAGCGTTCCTTGAATGCCGTTCGTCCGTTAAGCTGGCGAACTGAGCATTTGACGAACGCTTGAATGTTGTCCACTGTCCAGTGCGTAGATAAGTTAGCCCTAGTATTTAAAATTTATTAAACAAAAAAAAATTTTATTTGATCATTTATTTATTATTCATTATTAGTAAGATATGTAAGTGGGTGTTTATTTATTTATTTACTTAAAAGGAATTATTTGTGAAGTTTTTTTTTTGTAATAGGGATTAGTATGGCTGAGGAACAGGTGTCTGACTGGGGTTCTGAAGCTGACGGAGCGTCAGCACTGCCACCGCCACGTGAGAACACATCCCGACGGAGGGTCATCTGGTAGACTTGGAGGAGGAATTGGCCCAACAAGACAGACCTTCACGGGACCTGTAATTCCCAAAACCGGTGAAGGACTCAGTACTCACATCGTCAGCGAACGCGGCGATAGCTCAAATCCACCAAACATATCTGCATGCTCTGCCATCTGGAATCAGCGAATCCATCCGCAGGGAGATGCGAACAGGCTTCATGCAGATGATGAAGAGCATCATCGATGTGCTGAGGCCACCAGGGAGCCACGCCGAAGAGACTACCACTGCGCCGAAGCCTTCGCGACATGTCGTTGCGGGACCGCAAACGGGCGCCATCCCGAAAGAGCGAGAAGGGGTACAGCGTGGCCTTTCCACCACCGGTGACACCGAAGCCACAGACAGGGTGCGCGAGGAGCGGAGTACTCATCCAGCAGCCCAGTATACGATGCAGATGCTCAGGCGACGAACTGGCGTAACCCGAATAATCGCCATTTTCGAGTAGAGGACCGAAGAGGGGATGACTTTCAGCCGGAGGAAGCTTATGCCAACGTACGAGAAGCAGCGTACCTAAAGCTCGAGCGGTGGAACGTCAAGGTCGATAGCGAGGACGCCGTGAATTCTGTCGAGGACTTCGTGTTTCGGCTGGAGTTCCTGCAGAGGCAATATCAATGCCTGTGGAAGGAGGTCCTGACCGGCCGTGCCCGCGAGTGGTACTGGATGCACGTGCGACATTCTAGAGTCGATAGCTGGATGCAACTGCGGCACGCTCTTTTAGACAGGTTCCGGCGATATCAGATGGTGCACGAAGTGGACGACTTTATCCACCACATGCATCAACTCGCCGCGCGATTCCAGAAGCCGCTGAGAGACTGCGAACTGGTAAGGATTATAAAGCGTGGCTTGAAGGAGAGTTTGGCGAAATACATCTATGCCATGAATGTACTAACCGAGGACGAGCTGCGCCAAGAATGCATAGAAGTAGAGAGGCACATTGGTCGCAGAAGCCGGACTGCGTACGTGCAGCCGTCGCGTTACTCAAAAGGAACGAGGCCCACAGTTCACTAGGTTGAAGTACCACCACATCGTGCGCAAATGCCGCCTAGGGAACTAGAGGAGGCAGGACATCATCCCGGCTAGTGTGCTGGAACTGTAGGCAGTTCGACCGTGTCTTTAGAGACTGCCTATCTAAGGAGCGGAAGATATTCTGCTGCCGATGCGGGAAGCCGGACACATTCTGCTCCCAATGCGAGAATTGTCCGGGAAACCCCAGAGGGAGCGCGATGGTAGCGGGACAGACGCGTTCAGGGACGGCGACCGCGGAGAAGCTGGAGAGGAACACCTACCAAAGCCAATAGCCGTTGGAAAGGAGACGGATATTTGGGATAGGAGCCAGGATAAGTCTATTTATAAAGAGATAAACAGAGGAGGAACATTAAAGGGCTTACAATACGAAGAACGTGTACGTGCACACATGTCGGCCCGAAATAGAATTTTTGGTAAGCGACAGTTGGATGGAATGACGCTGTCCACTCGAAGAGTGGTGAAGGCTAGGGCGCGCTTCCGCAGACGCAGGATGTCGAAGCGCCAGGTCATTGAAGCGGTAAAACGGGAGGATAGTCTAGACCCGCGCGTATTATTCTAAGCGGGGGTCGCTGGGATCCAAGTGAAAGGTTTGTTAGACACAGGAGCCTCCGTAAATCTGCTGGGACGAGGTTGCCGGAAGTTTGTGTAGGAACTGCGATGGGAAGCGCACCCATACGCATCGATGGTAAGGACAGCGGCGGGTGTCAATCGCCCAATTTTAAGACGCATTGTTCTGCCCTTGAAATACGGAAGTAAGAAAGAAGAGATCGTATTTTACATGGGCCCGGACCTGTGACAGGAACTGTACCTGGGAATCGACTTCTGGAGGGCCTTCGAGATTGCCTAAGATTTGCTCGGCCCGGCCATAAAGTCCGAAGCACCTCTAGCGGCATCTGAGGTAACGATAACGAACCCAAAGGTGGCTTATTACCGAGACGACGACGACCGCGTGACAGATCCGGAAATGTGGAGCCTGGACAACGAGTAGAAGAGTCGGTTAGAAGGCGTGAAATGCAGATTTCTCAAATTTGAAAAGGATTGCCTAGGGAAAGCTCACCTGTTGCAGCATCGTATACAGCTGATCGAGGGAGTCGAACCCGTGAAGGATAGGCATTATCCGTTGTCACCGGCCAAACAGGAGATCGTGTGGGCGCAGGTGGATAAAATGCTAAATTTAAAGAGTGGAGTGACAGCCCCTGGAGCACCCGGAAGACGGTGGTGATGAGGCCTGGGAAGAACAGGTTTTGTTTAGACGCCAGAAAAATGAACAGTTTGACGGTAAAGGACGCTTACCCGCTTCCATGCATCGAGGGCATCTTGTCACGAATCGACGAAACTCACTTTATCTCAAGCGTCGACCTTAAGTTCGCGTTTCGAGATGGTGGAGAAGAGCATGGCGTGTACGGCGTTTACTGTTCCAGGGAGGCCGCTGTACCAGTTACGCCACATGCCATTCGGTCTCTGAAACGCCGCTCAACAATTATGCAGGCTCATGGACAAGGTAGTCCCGGCGAATCTGAGGTCCAACGTGTTCGTATACCTAGACGATTTGCTGATAATATCGGCAGATTTTCCGACGCACCTAAAATACCTGGAATTGGTGGCCGAGTGTCTGAAGAACGCGAACCTCACCATAGGAATGGCGAGGTCCAAATTCAGTTTCCGCAACCTAAACTACTTGGGTTTCATCATAGGCGGTGGGACATTGTGCATGGATCCGGGAAGAGTGGAGCCGATCCGGAACATCCCGAACCCAAGGACGGTCAAGGAACTACGTAGCTTCCTAGGTACGGCGGGGTGGTATCGCCGATTCATAAAGAACTTCGCGGAGATCTCAGTACCGTTGACTGATGCCTTAAAGAAAAGAATGGGTAAATTTGCGTTGAGCGACGAAGCCATAAAAGCCGTAGAAAGCTTGAAGTTAGCCCTCACCACAGCTCCGGTGCTAGTTCACGCGGATTTTAAAAGACCATTTTTTATCCAATACGTGGCATCTCACTACGGAGTAGGAGCCGTGTTGTTCCAGATGGACGACGAGCAGCAGGATCGCCTTCTTCTCGGGCAAACTCAACAAGCACCAGATTAATTATTCGGTGACCGTGAAAGAATGCCTAGCCGCCGAACTGGCCATACATCGATTCCGGCCATACGTAGAGATGATGCCGTTCACGGTAATCACCGATCACGCGAGTCTGTCTGGACGGTGCACGAGAGCCTTGAAGATGAAGTCGAAGGCACGAGTTGGAAGCTATGGGTGCCGGAGTCGCTGACTGCAGGACTCATTCAACGAGCACACGCGGACGAGACGACAGCTCATGGAGGCATAACAAAAACGCTGCACGCGCTGCGCCGGCGATTCTTTTAGCTATACAAGTTAGGGCTATACAAGTCAGGGACTACGTGCGGAAATGCGACATTTGCAAGGAGATCAAGGCACAAAACTACCGGATTCAGGTCGGAATTGGGGAGGAAGTGCGCACCGACCGCCCATTCCAGAAGATATACATCGACTTCTTGGAGAAGTATCCACGGCCGAAACGAGGGCATGCGTAGATATTCGTCGTCGTGGACCACTTTTCAAAGTTTACCTTTTTGAAAGCCATGAGGGAAGCCACCGCGGCGGAAGTCGTCAACTTCCTAGTCCACGAGGTGATCTTTAAATTTGGCGTGCCGGAAGTGATTCACTCGGATAATGGACGGCAATTTATTTCCAAATCATTCGATGCAATGGTCCAGGCGTTAGCCATTACGCATTTGCGTACCCCGTTCTACTCGCCTCAGAGTAATGCCGCCGAACGCGTGAACCGTACGTCTGCGATAAGAACATACTTGGGCCAGGATCACCGAAAATGGGACGCGTACCTACCAGAGGTAGAATATATATACATATACATATATATATTTACAAATAAAGAAATAAACTTTATATTTATTTCCATCGCCCTTAGCACCCCAGAGAGCTCTTTAGGTAGGCTAAGTGTAATTTAAGCGATTTAATTCCCACTGATTTACTTTCTTATATCTATATACGCAACTGTCCAACATACCAGTTTGTTTTCAGCGTGGTGACACATATATATCTATATATATAGTGACATATTCGCAACAATAGAATTTTGAACCACTGTTATTCAAAAGCTGCATTGCATGGTATAACCCACTGTATGTTTAAAAATTGAATAATCATAACAATAGCATGCCTTCTGCAGCAACATGCAAATAATGCTAACAGCAGCAAAACTCATAAGAGCAGAATGCCTTCTGCAGCCAATCTCAAATATTGGCAACAATCATTTATAAACAAAAACAGACCCACAGAGAAACGATAGCATAAACAAGCTGCAGCTGCGGTCCGTCTGCAAAAAGTCACGTACTCCAATTAGTACTTAGCATTAAATATAGCGTAAGCCAATTTTTGTTCTTCAGTCTTAATCCAGATATTCAACAAAATAAACCGATACAGATTCACTCTCGTGAAATAAAGTTTTTTTATTTCCATACTTATAACTACGTTATTGGCGAAGCCAGTAGGATAGCGTAACATTTTGTGAAACGAAATAATTTAAAGGTCGTGAGTGATTCGATCAATTAAAGAGAGTCTTATCCATACAACTGGTGTCTTCTCTGATCAACAAGTGTAATTGTGCACAGTATTACAATTAAATCGAACATATTTCAATTCCGGAATTCGCTGTCCGCAAAAGAACTTAACGTGTCTAAACAATTCAAGCAACGTATAAATCCAATTCGGTCGTTGTAACACATTGAATTTTGTGACACATAAACTAAAAACCCAAGTTTTAATCAAAAATGGAGCAATCAGAAGGTTCTCATGCTGCTGCACTTCCAGCAATGAATAAATTCAACGACCAGAATTTACACCAATTGCTTCAACAAATACGGAACGTGCCAGCCTTTGAGGGAGATCCCATAACCCTGGGTCCATTAATCAGAAGGATGGATTACCTGCATCAACTGTACTCTACTCACAATGAACGACAACAATGCATCATATTCGGGGCGATCGAGCTGCAGATATCCGGAGATGCCCAGAAGGTACCCAGAATGCTGCAAATCAACAACTGGCAACAACTCAGGGAGGCGTTAATCTACGAATACAAGACGCAAACACCCGTGGAAGAACTGCGAAGGTTATATAATACCAATTATCAAGGTAATTTACGCAAGTTTTGAAGTGAGGTAGAGGCTAAGATAATAATTATAACGGACAAATTATAATTAGAAGGGAATTTAGATAATTCCAGATTGTATAAGTTAACAACAAATAAATTCGTTCAGTCCCAATAAGAAGCATTGCAACACCTCATAAGAAGCGCAGCAAAATGCTGACTTGGTGTCTGTGCCATTTCCAGCCAATTGACAACCGCCGAAAATTCCAAGAAGAATTGCCCAAAGGGCCAACAACATCAGCAGCGACGCCGCTGACAACGCCGCTGCCGTTAAGCCAAAGGTTACTTGGGCTAGAATTAATTTAAGTTTATTCAGTTGCAAATTGACATCAATAAAAGGAAGACTTGCTTCCCCAAAAAAACATTTTTTTTTCATCGTTTAATAAACCTTGGAATTAACTGGCGCCCGAGCAGGGACCGGCACATGTTACGTGTTACAAAACGCTTTTACGTGCGCGTTAGTCAGTTATACGCGAAAACAAAACCAGTGCAACTCTCGGTAATTAAATTCAACGACTGGTGAAATTCGCGAAAGGCAATTAGAACTTAATTGTTTATTTGCCCATCGGTAGACAACACATCTTGTAAGGCCCGCCCGCAGGATACTCTCAACGAAGACTGGTCGCAGGATCCCCAGTAGATACCCAACGGCTTCAAAAAGGATGAAATCCGGACCGGCAGGGGAGGTTGGCACATCAGGAATAGTACTGTAATTTAGAAATTAAGTGAAGGACAAACAAACAAACAACTAACTCAAAAGTAAAATAGAATTATAAGAAAATAAATACAAAAATATTGTAGAACAATAAGCAAGATAAGGATGTGTAAAACGATAAAAAAATATAAAGACTACAAACGTAGTATAACTAAATTCCAACTTTGCGATTCCCAAGGGACCCTCCAAAGTAGAAGGAAGAAACCAGCCACTGGTTTTAAAAACAAAAGAAAAACGATCAAAATCAATCAATCAAAATATAGAATAAGAAAACTAATAATGGACGGCAATTTATTTCCAAATCATTCGATGCAATGGTCCAGGCGTTAGCCATTACGCATTTGCGTACCCCGTTCTACTCGCCTCAGAGTAATGCCGCCGAACGCGTGAACCGTACGTCTGCGATAAGAACATACTTGGGCCAGGATCACCGAAAATGGGACGCGTACCTACCAGAGGTAGAATATATATACATATACATATATATATTTACAAATAAAGAAATAAACTTTATATTTATTTCCATCGCCCTTAGCACCCCAGAGAGCTCTTTAGGTAGGCTAAGTGTAATTTAAGCGATTTAATTCCCACTGATTTACTTTCTTATATCTATATACGCAACTGTCCAACATACCAGTTTGTTTTCAGCGTGGTGACACATATATATCTATATATATAGTGACATATTCGCAACAATAGAATTTTGAACCACTGTTATTCAAAAGCTGCATTGCATGGTATAACCCACTGTATGTTTAAAAATTGAATAATCATAACAATAGCATGCCTTCTGCAGCAACATGCAAATAATGCTAACAGCAGCAAAACTCATAAGAGCAGAATGCCTTCTGCAGCCAATCTCAAATATTGGCAACAATCATTTATAAACAAAAACAGACCCACAGAGAAACGATAGCATAAACAAGCTGCAGCTGCGGTCCGTCTGCAAAAAGTCACGTACTCCAATTAGTACTTAGCATTAAATATAGCGTAAGCCAATTTTTGTTCTTCAGTCTTAATCCAGATATTCAACAAAATAAACCGATACAGATTCACTCTCGTGAAATAAAGTTTTTTTATTTCCATACTTATAACTACGTTATTGGCGAAGCCAGTAGGATAGCGTAACATTTTGTGAAACGAAATAATTTAAAGGTCGTGAGTGATTCGATCAATTAAAGAGAGTCTTATCCATACAACTGGTGTCTTCTCTGATCAACAAGTGTAATTGTGCACAGTATTACAATTAAATCGAACATATTTCAATTCCGGAATTCGCTGTCCGCAAAAGAACTTAACGTGTCTAAACAATTCAAGCAACGTATAAATCCAATTCGGTCGTTGTAACACATTGAATTTTGTGACACATAAACTAAAAAACCCAAGTTTTAATCAAAAATGGAGCAATCAGAAGGTTCTCATGCTGCTGCACTTCCAGCAATGAATAAATTCAACGACCAGAATTTACACCAATTGCTTCAACAAATACGGAACGTGCCAGCCTTTGAGGGAGATCCCATAACCCTGGGTCCATTAATCAGAAGGATGGATTACCTGCATCAACTGTACTCTACTCACAATGAACGACAACAATGCATCATATTCGGGGCGATCGAGCTGCAGATATCCGGAGATGCCCAGAAGGTACCCAGAATGCTGCAAATCAACAACTGGCAACAACTCAGGGAGGCGTTAATCTACGAATACAAGACGCAAACACCCGTGGAAGAACTGCGAAGGTTATATAATACCAATTATCAAGGTAATTTACGCAAGTTTTGAAGTGAGGTAGAGGCTAAGATAATAATTATAACGGACAAATTATAATGAGAAGGGAATTTAGATAATTCCAGATTGTATAAGTTAACAACAAATAAATTCGTTCAGTCCCAATAAGAAGCATTGCAACACCTCATAAGAAGCGCAGCAAAATGCTGACTTGGTGTCTGTGCCATTTCCAGCCAATTGACAACCGCCGAAAATTCCAAGAAGAATTGCCCAAAGGGCCAACAACATCAGCAGCGACGCCGCTGACAACGCCGCTGCCGTTAAGCCAAAGGTTACTTGGGCTAGAATTAATTTAAGTTTATTCAGTTGCAAATTGACATCAATAAAAGGAAGACTTGCTTCCCCAAAAAAACATTTTTTTTTCATCGTTTAATAAACCTTGGAATTAACTGGCGCCCGAGCAGGGACCGGCACATGTTACGTGTTACAAAACGCTTCTACGTGCGCGTTAGTCAGTTATACGCGAAAACAAAACCAGTGCAACTCTCGGTAATTAAATTCAACGACTGGTGAAATTCGCGAAAGGCAATTAGAACTTAATTGTTTATTTGCCCATCGGTAGACAACACATCTTGTAAGGCCCGCCCGCAGGATACTCTCAACGAAGACTGGTCGCAGGATCCCCAGTAGATACCCAACGGCTTCAAAAAGGATGAAATCCGGACCGGCAGGGGAGGTTGGCACATCAGGAATAGTACTGTAATTTAGAAATTAAGTGAAGGACAAACAAACAAACAACTAACTCAAAAGTAAAATAGAATTATAAGAAAATAAATACAAAAATATTGTAGAACAATAAGCAAGATAAGGATGTGTAAAACGATAAAAAAATATAAAGACTACAAACGTAGTATAACTAAATTCCAACTTTGCGATTCCCAAGGGACCCTCCAAAGTAGAAGGAAGAAACCAGCCACTGGTTTTAAAAACAAAAGAAAAACGATCAAAATCAATCAATCAAAATATAGAATAAGAAAACTAATACTAGATATAAAAATACTTCAAAAATATCCTAAAATACACAATACTAGTAATATCTCTTGTTTATGGCTAATGAAAGCAATTTAGTTAGGCCCCCAATAGTATCAGATCAACCACAGGTAGGCGGACATAACTTGAACAGACAACAGCAACGACATCTCGACAGACAAAACGAACATCTACAAAATAGAGGCATATCGAATAACGCAGAGCAGGTGATAGCAGCCACGGTTAGCCAGATTTTTGCACAACAATTGCCGACGATAGTAAAGCAATTAGTTAACCCCTCTAGGGAGTTTAGTGACGTAGACGACCAAACGATAACTGCCAACCACAACTTGAACGACTTGGACAGAGTTCCGGACATAGTAAAAAGTCTTAGAGAATTTTCCGGTAATCCAGCGGAATTTAGCTCATGGAAAAAGAGTGTAGATCGTATACTCTCAGCCTATGCAGCTGAAGCTGGTTCGCCGAAATACTTCGGCATATTGCATACAGTGAGAAACAAATTCACTGGCAATGCTGACACGGCCCTCGAGTCGTATAATGTTCCCTTAAATTGGAGCGCTATCTCCAAATGTCTCACGCTGCATTACGCAGACAAAAGAGATCTGGGAACATTACAATACCAGATGACAATGTTAGTACAGGGTAACAACCAGACAGTCGAAGATTTCTACCAGGTTGTCTACAACCATTTGTCACTGATATTAAATAAAGTAGGCTGCATGGAATTAAATAGGGAACCCGAAACCCTTATGAAAAAAATATACAGAGATAAAGCATTAGATACCTTCATCAGAGGTTTGAAGGGAGATTTATCACTGATCCTTGGAATAAAGGAGCCAGTTTAAAACTAGAGAACCAATGCTATCGCACTAACATGGCTTTAAATAGGCATCAACAGGCACATGCCAGAAACCAAAATAGAAATGTACCACCACCTATACTGCCACCTCGAACAGCCCAGCCTTCTTCCGCCCAAACCTTTAGGCCACCACCTATTAGCTTCAGGCCCCAACTCCCGATTCATACACCTTGGCCAAACAATACAAACTATGGACCACCGACTTATAATAATAATGGACCGACTCCACAACACCCTAACCAACGAACTTACCAGACACCACCACAACAGGTTTACGTACCCAATAGACCTTCTGCACCAAAACCCCAACCACGTCCTGAGCCAATGGACGTGGACCAAAGCATCCGCACAAGGATGATAAACTACATGAACAGACCCAACTTTGAAGTAGGAAAAAGACCTCCACCACCAACAAACGCCACGGACAAAAAAACAAAGAAACTTCAACATTCAAACAGGAGAAGAACAGACCGAGACAGAAAACACTGACAACTATGTGACCATGGAAGAATACGTACAATCAATGCTAAATTACGAACAGCAGACCATTAAATGAATAAATCCAACAAATCGAAGAAGCAGATGACGGACAGAATAACCGTACTGGTTACAGACTTTATTTTTTTTGGATGAATAGCTCCTCCCTTCCTTACATAGAATGTAAGATGAGGAGCGGAAAATTATTCAAAATATTAATAGATACAGTATCAAACAGAAATTATGTCCAACCCAAATTCGTGTCCGAACCTATCCCAAATGAAAAGGCCTTCGAAGCCGTCACAGTCGGCGGAAGCATTAAAATTACACACCATAAGTTCGCTAATCTTTTTAATAGAAATGATATCAAAATAAAATTTTTTCTCTTACCCACCTTAAAGTCATTTAACGCCATATTAGGTAACGATAGTCTTAAAGAATTAGATGCTGTCATACAAAGCAGCAAAAATCTACTAATAATCAAGAATAATATTTGCATACCCATTAAGCAGAAAAGAATCGAGGCAGTTAACACGGTAATACCACGGACAGACCACATGACAATCGGACAAAAAAATAGCCCAAATCAACTTGTTAAAATGCACCCAAGTCTCTTCGCCAATCCGGACGAAAAAATTGACTTATATAACTAACGTTAGAGCAGAAATCAGAACGAAAACCGATTCCCCAATATATTCGAAATTTTACCAATTTCCAATGTCTTTGAAAGACGAAGTACACAACCAAATTAAGGAACTTTTAGAGGACGGAATAATCCGACCCTCCCGATCCCCATATAATTCACCTGTGGATTTTTCCCAAAAAATTAGATGCCTCCGGGCAAAAGAAATATCGCATGGTCATAGACTATACGAAACTAAACAAAGAAACTACCGCAGATAAATACCCAATACCCGAAATCAACGAGGTATTGGCACAGCTAGGTAATAATAAAGTATTCTCTGTCTTAGATTTGAAAAGTGGATTTCACCAAATCACCCTCAAAGAATCAGACCATAGGAATGGCGAAGTCCAAATTCAGTTTCCGCAACCTAAACTACTTGGGTTTCATCATAGGCGGCGGGACATTGTGCATGGATCCGGGAAGAGTGGAGCCGATCCGGAACATCCCGAACCCAAGGACGGTCAAGGAACTACGTAGCTTCCTAGGTACGGCGGGGTGGTATCGCCGATTCATAAAGAACTTCGCGGAGATCTCAGTACCGTTGACTGATGCCTTAAAGAAAAGAATGGGTAAATTTGCGTTGAGCGACGAAGCCATAAAAGCCGTAGAAAGCTTGAAGTTAGCCCTCACCACAGCTCCGGTGTTAGTTCACGCGGATTTTAAAAGACCATTTTTTATCCAATACGTGGCATCTCACTACGGAGTAGGAGCCGTGTTGTTCCAGATGGACTACGAGCAACAGGATCGCCTTCTTCTCGGGCAAACTCAACAAGCACCAGATTAATTATTCGGTGACCGTGAAGGAATGCCTAGCCGCCGAACTGGCCATACATCAATTCCGGCCATACGTAGAGATGATGCCGTTCACGGTAATCACCGATCACGCGAGTCTGTCTGGACGGTGCACGAGAGCCTTGAAGATGAAGTCGAAGGCACGAGTTGGAAGCTATGGGTGCCGGAGTCGCTGACTGCAGGACTCATTCAACGAGCACACGCGGACGAGACGACAGCTCATGGAGGCATAACAAAAACGCTGCACGCGCTGCGCCGGCGATTCTTTTAGCTATACAAGTTAGGGCTATACAAGTCAGGGACTACGTGCGGAAATGCGACATTTGCAAGGAGATCAAGGCACAAAACTACCGGATTCAGGTCGGAATTGGGGAGGAAGTGCGCACCGACCGCCCATTCCAGAAGATATACATCGACTTCTTGGAGAAGTATCCACGGCCGAAACGAGGGCATGCGTAGATATTCGTCGTCGTGGACCACTTTTCAAAGTTTACCTTTTTGAAAGCCATGAGGGAAGCCACCGCGGCGGAAGTCGTCAACTTCCTAGTCCACGAGGTGATCTTTAAATTTGGCGTGCCGGAAGTGATTCACTCGGATAATGGACGGCAATTTATTTCCAAATCATTCGATGCAATGGTCCAGGCGTTAGCCATTACGCATTTGCGTACCCCGTTCTACTCGCCTCAGAGTAATGCCGCCGAACGCGTGAACCGTACGGTGCTGTCTGCGATAAGAACATACTTGGGCCAGGATCACCGAAAATGGGACGCGTACCTACCAGAGGTAGAATATATATACATATACATATATATTTACAAATAAAGAAATAAACTTTATATTTATTTCCATCGCCCTTAGCACCCCAGAGAGCTCTTTAGGTAGGCTAAGTGTAATTTAATTTAATTTAATTCCCACTGATTTACTTTCTTATATCTATATACGCAACTGTCCAACATACCAGTTTGTTTTCAGCGTGGTGACACATATATATCTATATATATAGTGACATATTCGCAACAATAGAATTTTGAACCACTGTTATTCAAAAGCTGCATTGCATGGTATAACCCACTGTATGTTTAAAAATTGAATAATCATAACAATAGCATGCCTTCTGCAGCAACATGCAAATAATGCTAACAGCAGCAAAACTCATAAGAGCAGAATGCCTTCTGCAGCCAATCTCAAATATTGGCAACAATCATTTATAAACAAAAACAGACCCACAGAGAAACGATAGCATAAACAAGCTGCAGCTGCGGTCCGTCTGCAAAAAGTCACGTACTCCAATTATTACTTAGCATTAAATATAGCGTAAGCCAATTTTTGTTCTTCAGTCTTAATCCAGATATTCAACAAAATAAACCGATACAGATCCACTCTCGTGAAATAAAGTTTTTTTATTTCCATACTTATAACTACGTTATTGGCGAAGCCAGTAGGATAGCGTAACATTTTGTGAAACGAAATAATTTAAAGGTCGTGAGTGATTCGATCAATTAAAGAGAGTCTTATCCATACAACTGGTGTCTTCTCTGATCAACAAGTGTAATTGTGCACAGTATTACAATTAAATCGAACATATTTCAATTCCGGAATTCGCTGTCCGCAAAAGAACTTAACGTGTCTAAACAATTCAAGCAACGTATAAATCCAATTCGGTCGTTGTAACACATTGAATTTTTGTGACACATAAACTAAAAAACCCAAGTTTTAATCAAAAATGGAGCAATCAGAAGGTTCTCATGCTGCTGCACTTCCAGCAATGAATAAATTCAACGACCAGAATTTACACCAATTGCTTCAACAAATACGGAACGTGCCAGCCTTTGAGGGAGATCCCATAACCCTGGGTCCATTAATCAGAAGGATGGATTACCTGCATCAACTGTACTCTACTCACAATGAACGAAAACAATGCATCATATTCGGGGCGATCGAGCTGCAGATATCCGGAGATGCCCAGAAGGTACCCAGAATGCTGCAAATCAACAACTGGCAACAACTCAGGGAGGCGTTAATCTACGAATACAAGACGCAAACACCCGTGGAAGAACTGCGAAGGTTATATAATACCAATTATCAAGGTAATTTACGCAAGTTTTGAAGTGAGGTAGAGGCTAAGATAATAATTATAACGGACAAATTATAATTAGAAGGGAATTTAGATAATTCCAGATTGTATAAGTTAACAACAAATAAATTAATACAGTCCCAATAAGAAGCATTGCAACACCTCATAAGAAGTGCAGCAAAATGCTGACTTGGTGTCTGTGCCATTTCCTGCCAATTGACAACCGCCGAAAATTCCAAGAAGAATTGCCCAAAGGGCCAACAACATCAGCAGCGACGCCGCTGACAACGCCGCTGCCGTTAAGCCACAGGTTACTTGGGCTAGAATTAATTTAAGTTTATTCAGTTGCAAATTGACATCACGTAGCTTCTACGTGCTACGGATACTCTCAACGAAGACTGGTCGCAGGATCCCCAGTAGATACCCAACGGCTTCAAAAAGGATGAAATCCGGACCGGCAGGGGAGGTTGGCACATCAGGAATAGTACTGTAAGTTAGAAATTAAGTGAAGGACAAACAAACAAACAACTAACTCAAAAGTAAAATAGAATTATAAGAAAAGAAATACAAAAATATTGTAGAACAATAAGCAAGATAAAGAAGTGTAAAACGATAAAAAAATATAAAGACTACAAACGTAGTATAACTAAATTCCAACTTTGCGATTCCCAAGGGACCCTCCAAAGTAGAAGGAAGAAACCAGCCACTGGTTTTAAAAACAAAAGAAAAACGATCAAAATCAATCAATCAAAATATAGAATAAGAAAACTAATACTAGATTTAAAAATATTTCAAAAATATCCTAAAATACACAATACTAGTAATATCTCTTGTTTATGGCTAATGAAAGCAATTTAGTTAGGCCCCCAATAGTATCAGATCAACCACAGGTAGGCGGACATAACTTGAACAGACAACAGCAACGACATCTCGACAGACAAAACGAACATCTACAAAATAGAGGCATATCGAATAACGCAGAGCAGGTGATAGCAGCCACGGTTAGCCAGATTTTTGCACAACAATTGTCGACGATAGTAAAGCAATTAGTTAACCCCTCTAGGGAGTTTAGTGACGTAGACGACCAAACGATAACTGCCAACCACAACTTGAACGACTTTGACAGAGTTCCGGACATAGTAAAAAGTCTTAGAGAATTTTCCGGTAATCCAGCGGAATTTAGCTCATGGAAAAAGAGTGTAGATCGTATACTCTCAGCCTATGCAGCTGAAGCTGGTTCGCCGAAATACTTCGGCATATTGCATACAGTGAGAAACAAATTCACTGGCAATGCTGACACGGCCCTCGAGTCGTATAATGTTCCCTTAAATTGGAGCGCTATCTCCAAATGTCTCACGCTGCATTACGCAGACAAAAGAGATCTGGGAACATTACAATACCAGATGACAATGTTAGTACAGGGTAACAACCAGACAGTCGAAGATTTCTACCAGGTTGTCTACAACCATTTGTCACTGATATTAAATAAAGTAGGCTGCATGGAATTAAATAGGGAACCCGAAACCCTTATGAAAAAAAATATACAGAGATAAAGCATTAGATACCTTCATCAGAGGTTTGAAGGGAGATTTATCACTGATCCTTGGAATAAAGGAGCCAGTTTAAAACTAGAGAACCAATGCTATCGCACTAACATGGCTTTAAATAGGCATCAACAGGCACATGCCAGAAACCAAAATAGAAATGTACCACCACCTATACTGCCACCTCGAACAGCCCAGCCTTCTTCCGCCCAAACCTTTAGGCCACCACCTATTAGCTTCAGGCCCCAACTCCCGATTCATACACCTTGGCCAAACAATACAAACTATGGACCACCGACTTATAATAATAATGGACCGACTCCACAACACCCTAACCAACGAACTTACCAGACACCACCACAACAGGTTTACGTACCCAATAGACCTTCTGCACCAAAACCCCAACCACGTCCTGAGCCAATGGACGTGGACCAAAGCATCCGCACAAGGATGATAAACTACATGAACAGACCTAACTTTGAAGTAGGAAAAAGACCTCCACCACCAACAAACGCCACGGACAAAAAAACAAAGAAACTTCAACATTCAAACAGGAGAAGAACAGACCGAGACAGAAAACACTGACAACTATGTGACCATGGAAGAATACGTACAATCAATGCTAAATTACGAACAGCAGACCATTAAATGAATAAATCCAACAAATCGAAGAAGCAGATGACGGACAGAATAACCGTACTGGTTACATTCAGACTTTCATTTTTTAGGATGAATAGCTCCTCCCTTCCTTACATAGAATGTAAGATGAGGAGCGGAAAATTATTCAAAATATTAATAGATACAGTATCAAACAGAAATTTGTCCAACCCAAATTCGTGTCCGAACCTATCCCAAATGAAAAGGCCTTCGAAGCCGTCACAGTCGGCGGAAGCATTAAAATTACACACCATAAGTTCGCTAATCTTTTTAATAGAAATGATATC
The DNA here is from genome assembly GCA_018903485.1 of Drosophila littoralis. Taxonomy (NCBI): domain Eukaryota; kingdom Metazoa; phylum Arthropoda; class Insecta; order Diptera; family Drosophilidae; genus Drosophila; species Drosophila littoralis. Next base: position 161,360 of record JAEIGF010000597.1, read on the forward strand.
AAAATAAAATTTTTTCTCTTACCCACCTTAAAATCATTTGACGCCATATTAGGTAACGATAGTCTTAAAGAATTAGATGCTGTCATACAAAGCAGCAAAAATCTACTAATAATCAAGAATAATATTTGCATACCCATTAAGCAGAAAAGAATCGAGGCAGTAAGCACGGTAATACCACGGACAGACCACATGACAATCGGACAAAAAAATAGCCCAAATCAACTTGTTAAAATGCACCCAAGTCTCTTCGCCAATCCGGACGAAAAAATTGACTTATACAACTAACGTTAGAGCAGAAATCAGAACGAAAACCGATTCCCCAATATATTCGAAATTTTACCAATTTCCAATGTCTTTAAAAGACGAAGTACACAACCAAATTAAGGAACTTTTAGAGGACGGAATAATCCGACCCTCCCGATCCCCATATAATTCACCTGTGTGGATTGTTCCCAAAAAATTAGATGCCTCCGGGCAAAAGAAATATCGCATGGTCATAGACTATACGAAACTAAACAAAGAAACTACCGCAGATAAATACCCAATACCCGAAATCAACGAGGTATTGGCACAGCTAGGTAATAATAAAGTATTCTCTGTCTTAGATTTGAAAAGTGGATTTCACCAAATCACCCTCAAAGAATCAGACATAGAAAAAACAGCCTTCTCCGTTAACAACGGAAAATACGAGTTTACACGACTCCCCTTCGGACTGAAGAATGCGCCCTCAATCTTCCAGAGAGCCCTTGACGATATCCTTCGCGAGCATATTGGAAAAATATGCTTCATTTATATTGAGGATATCATTATCTTTTGCAAGGATGATGAATCGCATGCGCGTCACCTTGGCGCCATATTCAGAACTCTACAGGAAGCCAACATGAAATGTCAGTTGGACAAATGTGAGTTCTTTAAAAGCAGAGTAGAGTTCCTGGGATTTGTCATCTCAGACAAAGGTATTGAAACCAATCCTAACAAGATAGAGACAATAGGAAAATACCCACTTCCAAAAACCCTCAAAGATTTAAGATCTTTTATTGGCCTTGCCAGCTATTATAGGAGATTTATTAAAGACTTCGCTAAGTTGGCAAAGCCCCTTACCTCTCTTTTAAGAGGGAAAGATAGACGTGTGTCCAAAAATCAATCAGCTCATTAATCTCAACGAATAATCAATCGAAGCATTTAATAAAATTAAAAACGGCATGGTTTCAAACGAGGTAATACTCCATTACCCAGACTTCAACAAAGAATTTCATCTGACAACAGATGCATCCAACTTTGCTATTGGCGCTGTTCTATCCCAGAACAAGCGACCCATTTGTTTTCTCTCTAGAACTCTCTCTAAAACAGAAGAGAAATGTTGGCAATAATTTGGCCCCTACAAGCCCTCAAAAACTACCTTTACGGTAAAGCAAGAGTAAAAATATACCGACCACTCTCTCAGTAGTTGGAACGCAAGAATAAAAAGGTGGAAAGCTTACATGAAAGAGTTCGACTATGAACTCCTCTATAAGCCAGGTAGGGATAATATTGTAGCGATAATATCGATGCGCTATCACAAATCCCTGTTATCAATAATATTGGATCAGTAGCCTCCACCCAGCACAGTGCTGACAGTTCAAGTCACAAATTAATACCTAGCATAGAAGCCGCAATAAACGTGTTTAAAAACCAGATATTTCTTAGCAAAGCTAACGAAACTGATTACAAGTTTCACATCCCATTCCCAACATTCCACAGACACACAATAACTTGACCAAACTTCTCAGAACTCGACCTTACGCAAATATTGAAAGCTCATCTAAATCCATCTGTAATTAACGGAATAATAACGTCAGAAGAAATAATGAACCAAATTCAACACTTTAGTAACTTCAAGATTAGATTCACACAGTCTCAAGTAAAAGATTTAACAAATGAAACAACAAATGAAGCAAGATAAGAAGATATTGGTTACACACAACAGAGCCCACCGCAACACACTAGAAAACAAAATGCAATTGTCCGAAACTTTCTATTTCCCAAAAATTAAACAACGAATAACAGAATTAGTCAAACAATGTCAAGTTTGTAAAGAAGAAAAATACGATAGACATACAACTAACCCAAAACTCAAAGAAACACCAATCCCCGAATACCCGGGACATACAATCCATATTGACATATACACGACAGAAAAGAACCTTGTACTAACAGCAGTAGATAAATTTTCAAAATTAGCCCAGGGACGAATAATCAAATCTAGAGCAATAGAAGACATTAAAAAACCACTCCATGAAATCCTATTTTATTTTGGCGTACCTAAAGCCGTTGTAATAGATAACGAAAAATCCCTTAACTCAGCCTCAATCACTTTTATGATGCAGGACCAATTAGGTATAGAAGTTAGTCAAACACCACCCTACAAAAGCGCAGGGAATGGTCAGGTAGAAAGATTTCATTCAACACTATCAGATATTATGAGATGTAATAAAAGTAAACAAGAACACAGAACATTTGAAGAACTTCTTAACAAATCAATATACGACTACAACTACACTATACACTCGACAACTTACAAGAGACCGTTAGACATATTCTTCGGCAGAAACATGACTACAGACCCAGATCAATACGAAAAAGCTAGGAAAGAGAACATTGACAGACTCAAACAGAAACAATCGACTGACATGCAGAATCATAACAAAAAACGCAACGACATACGCACCTATACACCAGGTCAAGAAATATTCATCAAAGTTAATACCAGATAAGGTACCAAACTATCACCCAGATACAAAAAGGAAAAAGTTAAAAAAAACGAGAAAGAAGGGCTATCTTCGGCATGCCGAAGATCTAATACCCTTGCAGACCCAACCTTTTAATGCCGAGAAAATGGTTAAGGCCGAGTTTGGTCAAGGTATATTGATAAACAAAAAATATATTAATCAAAAACCGATGTAAATAAGATTTTGCAAAAATGAAGGGAGCATAGTGAAATCTTTAAATGCCGCGTTTAATCGAAAAATCATGAAAAATAAAAATTCTCCATACTAAATTAATTTTCGACCGATCGTTCCTATGGCAGCTATATGATATAGTGGTCCGATCTTAATAGGATTTTGCATATATATGAGGAGCATAGTTAAACTAATAAATGCCGAGGTTGGTCAAGATATCTTGAAAAACAAAATTTTTTTCATACAAGATCCTACTTTTCGACAAATCGTTCCTATGGCAGCTATATGATATAGTGGTCCGATCTTAATAGGATTTCGCCTATATATGAGGAGCATAGTAAAACTAATAAATGTCGAGTTTGGTCAAGATATCTTGATAAACAAAAGGTTTTTTCATACAAAAACTTAATTTTCGACCGATCGTTCCTATGGCAGCTATATGATATAGTGGTCCGATCTTAATAGGATTTTGCATATATATGAGGAGCTTAGTAAAACTAATAAATGCCGAGTTTGGTCAAGATATCTTGACAAACAAAATGTTTTTTCATACAAAAACTTAATTTTCGACCGATCGTTCCTATGGCGGCTATATGATATAGTGGTCCGATCTTAATAGAACTTTGCATATATATGAGGAGCATGTTAAAACTAATAAATGTCGAGTTTGGTCAAGATATCTTGATAAACAAAATTGTTTATCATACAACAACTTAATTTTCGACCGATCGTTCCTATGGCAGCTATATGATATAGTGGTCCGATCCAGCTGGTTTTGACATATGTGCTGCGTGCAACAGAAAAAGGGACAAAGTTTCATTAAGATAGCTTTAAAACTGAGGGACTAGTTCGCATAGAAACAGACAGACGGACAGACGGACATGGCTATATCGACTCGGCTGTTGATGCTGATCAAGAATATATATACTTTATGGGGTCGGAGATGTCTCCTTCTATGGTTTACACATTTCACGACAAAATTATAATACCCTCTGCAAGGGTATAAAGAGGAACACAACCGTACTAACAACAACTGACAAGATAATCCATAAAAGCAATATAAACGAGAAAGAAGGGCTATCTTCGGCACGCCGAAGATTTAATACCCTTGCAGACCCAACCTTTTAATGCCGAGAAAATGGTTAAGGCCGAGTTTGGTCAAGGTATATTGATAAACAAAAAAAAGGCTTTTAATCAAAAACCGATGTAAATAAGATTTAGCAAAAATGAAGGGAGCATAGTGAAATCTTTAAATGCCGTGTTTAATGGCAAAATCATGAAAAACAAAAAATTCTCCATACAAAAACTTAATAATATGATATAGTGGTCCGATCTTAATAGGATTTTGCATATATATGAGGAGCATAGTAAAACTAATAAATGCCGAGTTTGGTTAAGATATCTTGAAAAACAAAATGTTTTTTCATACAAAAACTTAATTTTCGATAGATCGTTCCTATGGCAGCTATATGATATAGTGGTCCGATCTTAATAGGATTTTGCATATATATGAGGAGCTTAGTAAAACTAATAAATGCCGAGTTTGGTCAAGATATCTTGACAAACAAAATGTTTTTTCATACAAAAACTTAATTTTCGACCGATAGTTCCTATGGCGGCTATATTATATAGTGGTCCGATCTTAATAAAATTTTGCATATATATGAGGAGCATAGTAAAACTAATAAATGTCGAGTTTGGTCAAGATATCTTGATAAACAAAAGGTTTTTTCATACAAAAACTTAATTTTCGACCGATCGTTCCTATGGCAGCTATATGATATAGTGGTCCGATCTTAATAGGATTTTGCATATATATGAGGAGCTTAGTAAAACTAATAAATGTCGAGTTTGGTCAAGATATCTTGACAAACAAAATGTTTTTTCATACAAAAACTTAATTTTCGACCGATCGTTCCTATGGCGGCTATATGATATAGTGGTCCGATCTTAATAGAATTTTGCATATATATGAGGAGCATAGTAAAACTAATAAATGTCGAGTTTGGTCAAGATATCTTGATAAACAAAATGTTTTTTTCATACAAAAACTTAATTTTCGACCGATCGTTCCTATGGCAGCTATATGATATAGTGGTCCGATCCAGCTGGTTTTGACATATGTGCTGCGTGCAACAGAATTAGGGACTTCTGCAAAGTTTCATTAAGATAGCTTTAAAACTGAGGGACTAGTTCGCATAGAAACAGACAGACGGACAGACGGACAGACGGACAGACGGACAGACGGACAGACGGACAGACGGACAGACGGACATGGCTATATCGACTCGGCTGTTGATGCTGATCAAGAATATATATACTTTATGGGGTCGGAGATGTCTCCTTCTATGCGTTACACATTTCACGACAAAATTATAATACCCTCTGCAAGGGTATAAAAATACATAAAAATTACAGATTACTATTAATGATAATTTTAATAAAAACAACATGCCACCTTTAAATATTGAAGAAATGTTAGAATTTGCAGATGTGTCCATTTTGCATAATGGAACAACCTTGTTTTACATTGTAAAAATTTCAAATTTAGAAGAAATAGAGTGCAAAAATACTATTATAAAGCCAGTAGTGAAAAATAACAATATTATAAATTTAGAATTTAACAAACTTTTTCATTGTAATAAAACAATTTATGGCATAAACAACAATTGTAAAATATTTGTTGGCTGGCTCGAGGTCCGTGTTTGTAAAAACAAACAATGAAAACAAGTTTATTTAGTATTTGCTTCCGATATATTTCGGTTGCACATCGGCAAACCGTCTTCAGGGCACTAACACCAAGATACAAAAAACAATTAACAATTATAATACAATAAATTAAACATTTTTTCGATCATTTTACATACATTATTTTACACGTCTGCGCTTTTTGACGTGGAGATTGTTACTGAGGCTGTTTGGCTGTTTAAGAGGTGTCTGTACAAGTGAGCGCAATTTTCTGTGTCTGTCTTGTAGTTTAGTCGTTTGTTGGTTGGTGTGTTAATTATGTGTAGCATTTCCAATGTGTGTCGCTTGTTGTAGTGTTGTTCTTGTTGTAAGATTGTTGTTTCATCAAAATTTGGTATGTGGTTGCTTTTCATACAATGGGTCATAAGTGCTGTTTTCTGTATATTATTTTGATGTCTTAATTTGAAGTCCGATTTATGTTGACTAATCCTTGTTTTTAGCTTCGATTTTGTTGTACCTATGTAGATACTATTGCACTTGTTGTTATTTTCCCCGCCACATGACATAAATCGGACTTCAAATTAAGACATCAAAATAATATACAGAAAACAGCACTTATGACCCATTGTATGAAAAGCAACCACATACCAAATTTTGATGAAACAACAATCTTACAACAAGAACAACACTACAACAAGCGACACACATTGGAAATGCTACACATAATTAACACACCAACCAACAAACGACTAAACTACAAGACAGACACAGAAAATTGCGCTCACTTGTACAGACACCTCTTAAACAGCCAAACAGCCTCAGTAACAATCTCACGTCAAAAAGCGCAGACGTGTAAAATAATGTATGTAAAATGATCGAAAAAATGTTTAATTTATTGTATTATAATTGTTAATTGTTTTTTGTATCTTGGTGTTAGTGCCCTGAAGACGGTTTGCCGATGTGCAACCGAAATATATCGGAAGCATATACTAAATAAACTTGTTTTCATTGTTTGTTTTTACAAACACGGACCTCGAGCCAGCCAACAAATATTTTGAAATATGGAAAGGTCGCCAGAGCCATCAATAAACAATTGTAAAAGATATCATAATATTAAAATTTGTAACAAATCAAAAATTGTAAATTTAAACAATAGTAACTGTATACCTAAGTTAGTTAGTGGAGAGCAAGCTCTCTGTGGCTTTAGCATATCCATATCCTGGAGATCGAACGGTGGACTTATACTAGTGAACGACTTCAACGGCACTATTAGATGGCAAGAATAGGAGAAGCGTGTGAGAGGCACCTACATGATCAACTTCTAGAACGAAACCTTTTTCATCAACAAACAAGAGTTCAGCAACTTGAAGGTCACAGTCATGACCCCAGGAAGTCGCACAATACAAATAACCCCAATAGAAAACGAAAGAATTAAGATTCTTTCTTTCATAAAAAACATGCAAAAACTTCAGACGTACTCTATAGCCAATAGAGTCGGTTTCATAACTCTGTTCACAGTTGCCATCCTTCTTACCTGTGTATTACACGTATTGAAGAGAAAAAACAAAAATATAATACTGCAACTGAACAAAGAACTACAGATACCCAGAAAAGAGCCAACAACATACCTTTCTTCTGATGACCGCTTGAGGACAAACTTAAATCAAAGGGGGAAGAGTTAACAACAAATAAATTCATACAGTCTCAATAAGAAGCATTGCAACACCTCATAAGAAGTGCAGCAAAATGCTGACTTGGTGTCTGTGGCATTTCCTCCACGCGCCGATTGGCAACCGCCGAAAATTCCAAGAAGAATTGCCAAACGGGCCAACAACATCAGCACCGACGCCGCTGCCAACGCAGCTGCCGCTAAGCCACAGGTTACTAGGGCTAGAATTAATTTAAGTTTATTCAGTTGCAAATTGACATCATTAAAAGGAAGACTTTCTTCCCCAAAAAAACATAATTTTTTCATCGTTAAATAAACCTTGGAATTAACTTATACAAACGCTATGAATAATACTGTAAAATACGTAACTTATACGTAAAAAACTACCAGATAGACTCTTTATGTCACTCGCAAGATACGACATATCCACTATTTTGAAATTAAAACAAGTAGCACAAATGGAGGGCTACTATGAAGAAATTATTATAATAATAATAATAAAAATCAAAATACTAACAATGCTATAAATATTGCAAGAAATAATAAACCTCAATTTACTTCAAATTACATGACTAACAATAATCAAAGTCCCCATATTTCAAAACACCTTCAGAACAACCAAGCCTCTTTTAGCCAAAATAACCAACTAGTTCAAGAATTCAAACAGAATTTACAACGAGCACAAATAAATAACCCCATAAATCAAAATATTTGTCCAATTAGATATATACCAAATCAATCGTACAAGCGTATGCGAAAAAATACTAGTGGTTCGCAAAAAATGCAGGTTAATGAAAATTATCAACAACCAATATGATTCAGAATAACGAAATAAAATACGTGAATTTTCCAATTGGAGCTACGGGACAAGCCAGTACATAGAAATCACATTTAATAACAGACGCTACAGATGTCTCATTGACACTGGGTCGTCAATTAATATGATGAGGGAAACTTTTCTTAATATACCAGTTTATACAAGACCTACTTCGATTAGAACTATGCACCTAATAAACTCTTTAGGCAAGACCAAATGTTTTACATACACAATTTTTCACGTCATTATGACATGCTTTTAGGCAGAAATTTATTAAAGGCAAACAACGCCATTATTGATTACAGTCATGACAGTATAATAATTAGCGAGATATCGTTCAAGCATAAGAAATTTGTTTGGGATCTAAATGCAGAAAGTAAGCCAGGAAGTTATACACAAGAAGTTAATTACGCAATAAGTAATGAAATAACATCGGAACAAGATTACCGAGTTAATGAATGATGAAGAAAAAACAAAACTATTAAAATTATTTAAAAATTTCAGTGATATTCAATATAGAGAAGGTGACAATTTGATCTTCACGAGCATTGCTAAGCACGAAATTAATACACACCATGAAACACCAATTTACAGGAAACCATGCAGTTACCCTTTCGCTTTTGAACAAGAAGTCGAAAAGCAAATTAAAGATATGCTAACCCAAGGTATTATTCGGCATAGCCAGTCGCCTTATTGTAGTCTCTTATGGATAGTACCAAAAAAGGCAGACGCCTCAGGAAAAGCAAAATTTAGATTAGTTGTCGAGTACAGATTACGACATAACCATTAATGATAAATTTCCCATTCCAAACATGGACGAGATTTTCGGAAAATTAGGAAGATGCTCATATTTTGCAACAATAGATTTAGCAAAAGGTTTCCACCAAATTGAAATGGATCAAAAATCAAATAATAAAACTGTGTTTTCTACCAAATACGGACATTACGAGTATACTCAAATGCCATTTGGACTTAAAAACGCACCAGCAACATTTCAAAGCTGCATGAATCATGTTCTTCGTGATTTAATTAACAAGCATTGTCTTGTATATTTGGACTACATTATTGTCTTCTCCACATCACTTAATGAACATTTAAATTCAATAAATAACGTTTTTGAAAAATTAAGACAGGCAAATTTGAAACTTTAATTAGATAAGTGCGAATTTCTAAAAAAAATAAACAGAATTTTAGGCCACATTATAAGTCCAGAGGGGATACTGCCAAATAAACTAAAAGTAAAGGCAATACAAGAATTTCCTTTGCCTAAAACATCAAAGGAAATTAAATTATTTCTAGGTTTATGTGGTTATTATCGGAAGTTTATTCCAGATTTTGCAAAAATTTCAAAACCCATGACTCTTTATTTAAAGAAAGCAGCAAAAATTGATATTAAAAATTATGAAAATAATAAAGCATTTGAAAATTTAAAATTATTAATTATGAACGACCCAATATCAACATGTCCAGATTTTAATAAGAACTTTCAGGTAACAACCGACGCAAGTAATTTTGCAATAGGAGCTGTGTTGTCCCAAGATAACAAGCCAATTAGTTTCTCAAGTAGAACGCTAAACGAGCATGAACAAAATTACAGTACAAAAAAAAAGAGCTTTTAGCAATAATGTGGGCAGTAAAATATTTTTATATGTATTTATATATATATTATTTTATATGGCAGACCATTTGACATTTTAAGCGATCACAAGCCACTTGTTTGGCTAAACAACATTAATGAACCCAACATGAAATAACAACGTTGGCGTATCAAAGTTAGTGAATATAATTTCTCAATCAAATATTTAGAAGGAAACTTAAACCACGTAGCAGATGCCTTATCACGCATCAAAATTGAAGAAAATATGCTAGGCGAACAAGATATTAACACACGAGCTACAGAACATAGCGCTGAAGAAGATAACGAAAACTTAATACATTTAACAGAAAAACCATTGAATTATTATAGAAGGCAAATAGAAATGATTAGAACTGATACCGAAAAGGTAGAAGTAGAACCATATTTAAAAAAATTAAGGATAAAAATCGAATATTTAAACCGAAATATTGAAAAGGATAAAGAGATATTGATAAAACATTTGTGCAACAATTCAAGCGTATTATACATTGAATACGACTCAGACTATGAAATAATACAATACAGCATTTAAAGAAATTATGAACACTAAAACAACTCGAATATTACGAACAAATGTTAGACTGAAAGACATTAGGAGCTATGCAAAATTTAAAGAAATAATAATTAGCAACCACAAGAAACTTTTACATCCAGGCATCAAAAAGATGGTCAGACTTTTAAAGAAATATACTACTACCCACACTACCAAAATTTAATACAAAACATAATAAACGAATGTGAAGTTTGCAATCTAGCTAAGAATGATCACAGGAAAGAATCTTATAAATTTCAAATTACACCGTAAGTAGAAAATTGTAGAGAAACTTACGTAGAAGACATTTATTCAATAAAAAACCACAGCTAATTAACATGTATTGATTTATATTCAAAATTTGCAAATGTAATTGAGCTTAACGGCAAGGATTGGATGGAAGTCAAAAGAGGAGTCATTCAAATATTTAACAATATGGGAAAACCTACAACACTGAAGACAGATAGGGACAGTACTTTTATGAGACTAGCCCTGAAAGAATGGTAAAATAAGGAAAAAGTTGAAATTCAAATAACAACAAGGAAAATTGGTGTAGCGGATGTAGATAGACTACATAAGACAATTAATGAAAAAATGCTTTTAATAAATACTGACGATGACAGAAAAAATAGACTCATGAAATTGAGGTAATTTTATACACTTATAATCATAAGCTAAAACATAACCCTACTGGTAGAACTCCAGTTGACATTTTCATTTATGCAGGAACAGCTAATTATAATACCCAGAATATAAAAGAGACAAGAATAATTAATCTTAATAAAAACCGAAAGGATTTCAAAATAAATAAATACTTAGGAAGGCACCCATAGTTCACGTTAAATTACAAAACCCTGACAAACCCACTGGGAAAATAGAACAAATTGACGAAGATCATTTTGAAGAAACTAACAGAGGTCGAAAAATTAAACGTTATAAAACAAATTATCAAATACAAAAGAAGTTAAATAAGAGCAAATATTTACAGGAGGACGAAATTGCAAAACAGGACCTATAACTTTCATTTTTCTGGCACTAATGATGTCAACCCTATTACCAGGAAGTAATAACCAGTTTATAGATATTAACCCGATTAAATCAAATAATGGATACTTACTCTTTAAAATAGGCATGATAGACATACCAGATAATTACGAACACCATTGTCTCACAATAAATTTAACAAAGACAGAAGACACATATGACAAACTAATGTTACAGACAAACAAATATAAAGACTATAAAAAAAATATAAGGAATATAAAGAATACAAATTCAATATTTAACAGTAAAATTGCAAAGAGAAATAAACGGTATCCGAATAGTAAAAAGAAGTAAAAGAGGATTCCTTATTTTCTCAGGAACAACATACAAATACTTATTTGGTACTCTAGATAACAATGATAAAGAAGAACTTGAAGAAAAAATTAATTCAATAGTTCAAAACAGTATTCAAATAAACGAACTCAACCATGTAATTGAAACGGTTAACCAAGGAATAGAAATAGTAAACAAAGAAAGAGAAGAATCTTAACTACTGGTACTACTAGTATTCAACTTGCAACAATTTACCGAATATATTGAAGATTTAGAATTGGGAATGCAACTAACTAGATTGGGCATTTTTAATTCAAAATTATGAAAACACGACTATCTCACAAACGTTAATTCCGAAAAGCTACTTAACATAAAAGACATCTACATGGCTTAGGTCCGATACGAATGAAATTTTGATTATTTCACACATTCCTAGAGAAATAAATAAAACCCCATTTATACGAAATTCTACCCTACCCAGACGATGATCAAAATATTTTACAAGACGAAACCCAATACAAATACTACTCACATAATAATAATCTATACTACAAGGACAAGAAAAAGTTGACTATTAACCCATGCATATTTGTAATGGTCGCAGTTTTCCTATTTAAATTAAACCGCGTAAGCGATCCTAACAGCTTGCGTTTGTGTAACGACGCTATAGCGATCAGCTTTTGTCTGTCACGGGCAGCTGCGAATGATTCTGCCGCTGCTATAAACCGCCTGCATGCACGTTGGCAGCGCAGCTACCTTCAATCTAATCCGCGAAAGGAAAAAGCTCTGAGACCCTATATAAGCCTGTAGGTCCCGGATATAACCCTTTTTCTTTTCAAAATTACTTTACCATCGAAGGTTTGGCTACGGCGGTTCGGACATAGCCCCACCAAAAAATTAAACTAAAAGCAACAAGTTCGGGCATCAGTGGTTTAATTCGTTTAATTTAAATTCCAACTAAATTGAACCAAAAACAAAAATAAAAAAAAGGAAAACCCTAAAAGTGGCCGATTGGCGAAATATACATTTTTTGTTAGTGGATGATAAACTACGCCATCCGGCCACCAGCACCTGACCGGCATATATTTCTTTGTGCCAAGATCTGGTCACAGTTTTAACCAGTTCTTGCCTGCCTGCCGAAAGTAATTTTTGGAGGAATCAATCTTGCCGCCGCCGTCTCTGACATAAAAACCCACTATTTTTGAGGCAACCGCCACGTGTGCCCATTGGACGGCACTGTAATTTCTTGGGACGGCTATGTCATTTCTGCCCCATTAAATAGACGTCAGCCTCAACTGCGGATCAGCTGCCATTCCCTTGCTCATGCCAGCAAGAAAGGGCAGGCGCCGTTTCCACAGTCTGGAATCCGGAAGAGGGAGTAGCCTTTTGGGCACCATTGACGCGCCGCTGATCAGAAGCCCAGATGACATCGCCCATTAAGTTGGCCGGAGCGTGCAGATGCATGAAAATTGCTGTTAAATGTTTTTAGTAAAAAAAGTAGTTAATTAAATCTTGTGAGAGACTTCCAAAAGTTTGTGCAAAGTGCATTTATTAGGGCCCTCTCAAAACCTCGTGCAAGTGCAGTGAAAAATCAAAAAAAAAATGTACATCTATATATGTATATATCTTTATATATATAGAAAGAATTAATAGTATAAATCTATCCCCCTTCTTGTTGGGGTAGAGTCCAAAGTCATTTCTGAATTTTTTTTATATTTTTTTTTGGAATTTTTTCCACTTAGTTTCGGAGAGTATCTTCTAAGTACTCACAATTTAAAAACCCTCCTGTGCCATAATAAATAATCAAAACAATTTAAAGCCCCACAGAAGACAAAAGAAAACAAATGAAAGAAAAAAAAAAATCGAGGAATACATGTAAGTCTGTACCTTTTGTTTTGATTATATTTTCTTATTTTGGCACAGATAAGCACAGCCAAGCTGACATGCGCACCTGCTGAGCTTTTTACGACTTTCTGTTTCACATTACGCTTTAGCTCCGATCAATATGCTTATGACCGTGTCAGTCTGTTGAATGATTATCATCTTTGATTCTACCTACACCCCGCTCAAATATTAGCTGAAACAGAAGCAACATAAAAGAAAAGATTTTTAACAGATTCAAATATATGTACACAAATATGTATAATCGTATTCCCTGATCAGCTGGTTGCGCTGCGCTCCGATTTGCCCATGTGCTTCGAGCTTAACCTTCTGTTGCCCTTTTTTTTTTTCGACCATACAATTAACCATTAACTACAATTATATTGACTCTATTATAATACTTTTTTTTTGCTTTTGCCGATTACACTTTAATTCAATTTACTAATGTCATTTTTTTTTTCATTGCCTGGCCTTATTCTATAATTATTAAATGCACTTTAGCGAAATTTTGAGATTTTTTTTTATGTTTTGCTCAATAAGAAAAAAAATATTAACTGCATAGTTTATAAAATTAATTATTTTTGAAGAATATTTGAGCCATTGTAAAAATATTAACTGACTAGTTTTAGTTACTGAATTATTGTTGAATCATTAATGCCACTTGTACTAAGATGCAGATTATCTAACGGAAGGATTAAATTTCATTGAATAATGCTTTTGTTTATAATAAATATTAATTACGGATTTTGATTATGAATTGCTAAGTTTTCTTTCCTGGTGACATGGTGATATAATGTCGTAGAAGAATGTTTTTTTTGGGATCTTCAAAACCTTAAACGCTGAAGATCATGGCTGGAAGGGTATCGAACGCGAGAGTCAGCTTACATCCAAGACTTCGCCTCTACGGAATATATGTGCCCTAATGAAAGCTATTACCATTATATGGGCACTTTTAGTGCTCGTTAAGTTATGCCTGTTTGAGATTTTGTTTCTTCGGAGTATCGGTCTTCAATTTAGATTCTGTAGGGATCCTAAAATAAAATTGTGTATGCAGGTCGAGGCATGGCAAAAAGAACCCCCTCCACCCGAAAGAGCTAGGGAGCAAGAGGATCCCGCCCTGCCATGCTAACTCAACCACGAGGAGCCTCGGTGAATACTTCCCGAATTATTTTGTGAAGATTGGCTGCCAACCGCCGTCGCCGTTGCTACCCGATATGTATTGCTAGAGTAGCTTCACCATAGTACATGCTACATATTAGGTATAATAAAACAAACCAACACTAGTTGCAGATTTTCAAAAACACATCTTATAACACAAACTAACTATATTGAAACGAATATACTTATAACATGGAACTTACCCAAAATCACATTGGATCAAAACTGTATTACAAATTATATCTTAATTGAGGGAAATAACATAATAAAAATAAATAATTGCTCAGTAATACTTAATGAAATATCTATAAGCAATTTGAACTCAGGTTACACACAAAGTTTATACGTAAGAAATAATATTACTAAATTAAAACCACTTTCGTACATTCAAACAAAAGAATTAATTTTCGAACATACTAAAGAAATGAAAATATTCCAAATTATAATAATTACAGTATTTGTAATCACCATATGAATCATAATTATGTATCTAGCATATAAGTTTAAAAATATACCCAAACGAATATTTATTAAGAAACTGAATGTTATTGATGAGCAACCTTTACAACCCCCCTTTGAACTTGAAATTGAAAACAATGAACAAGAAAATTTAAGTATGTTACCAAAATTGTATGCAAATATTTAAATAACATTTTTTATTATACTTAACTTTTTTATATACCCCACACGCGTGAGGACACGCTTTATTTTTAGTGGGGAGGAGTGACATATTCACAACAACAGAATTTTGAACCACTGTTATTCATAACCAATGCATTGCATGGTATAACCAAAGACAATATAAACATATCGTCTTTGGTATAACCCACTGGATGTTTAATAATTGAATAATCATAACAATAGCATGCCTTCTGCAGCCAAATTCAAATTATGCTAACAGCAGCAAAAATCATAAGAGCAGAATGCCTTCTGCAGCCAATCTCAGATATTGGCAACAATCATTTATAAACAAAAACTGACCCACAGAGAAACGCTAGCATAAGCAAGCTGCAGCAGCGGTCCCTTTGCAAAAAGTCACGTACTCCAATTACTATTCAGCTTTAAATATAGCGTAAGCCAATTTTTCTCCTTCAGTCTTAATCCAGATATTCAACATTATAAACCGATACAGATTCACTCTCGTGCAATGTAACATACCAATAAAAAAAAAACTAAAAGAATTATACTTACCTGTAAAAGTGCCAGTAATATCCACTTGCACGAAATTATAAATGGCAACTAAATGTTAATAGCGATAAGAAATGCAACCAATTATCTACCGTACCTGAAGAGAGAAATGTCCGGCTAAATTTTCATGGATGGGGAGAGTTGGAATAACAGCCGGCACGGGCTGATGCAGGCCATCTGGTGGCCTACGAGAGGGAGACGAGTGAATGGTGATTGTCTCATGGTAGGGCGTTTTTCCATAGTGTTGTGTAGGTCTGTTTTGCTACAGACGTGTAGCTTTGTTGTTATCGACTGTGCGGACTGCGGGCCAGGGATGGGACTACACCCAGAGAAACCGAAGAGCCAGCCGGCGCGGTCCACTGGGAAACAAGCAGTGCCGTATCACGTCATTGTGTAATGGTTTTAAGCGTCCCAAATAAAGGAAATCTTCAAGTAAGTGTACTTGTTGCTTTCGAAATTGAACGAAAAGTGAAGATGAAAAATGGGGCGCTATTCAAATGAGCCAAAAATCTTTTAAAAATCCGGCGAATTCCCACTTATAATTCAAGTGAGCGGCAGTGTATTTGCGTTAAATAGGCGTCGTCAGAGATATCAATAATTAAAATAGATGAAGAGTGGGAAAATTATATTTTAAAGCTGAATACATTTTTATTGATATATGTAGATGTTTGTTCTGAGGAATGGTCTATGAAAGTTTCAAGCATGACGTTCCGAGTTAATTTTCCTGGCTTTTTAATTTAATAGTCACATAATTATAATTTGGTGCTGTTAAGCCAAGCTTGATTTGCAAGCGTGGCAGTATTATAACATCCCCGTTCACCAGAAACGCATTTTTAATACTATAATTTTCCAAAGTATGTACTTCTTGTTGTGGTCAGTGTTTCCTTGAATAATGCTTATGCGAGCTTGACTTGAAGACGATTACCTCTGTATTTGTAGGCTAAGGAGCAATTTTAAATGAAAATGAAGCCCTTGAGCAGGTAATTGCGAATAAATACATTAAACAATTCCTTCAATCCCAATAATTTCAAATGCACAAAAGTAACAGCCAGAACTTATTTTAAAACGGATAGAGCGTTACCATAGCGGTTGATTACGTGCGTCGAGCAGAAAACTTTCGAAGGTAATACTCCCTATTTTCTGCTCAGTACTGGCACATATAGCTTTTAATAACAGATATTTATCCAGATATCCTCATCTGGGCTGTACACCATAGTAATTGGGGGGAGCGGTTAAGTTCTCCGGTCCCCGAACTGCTTTAAGTCAACGTAAATAGTACACATGTAAATAACGCTAGATTGAAGCGCTGCCATATGCCACCCCCCTCCGATGCTGCAACGAAGTTACAAAATGTACATATTTTAGTTTCACATACTTTTTTTTTTATAAATTGTCTATGCACATATACTTATTTCCCTGAGGTATTGCAATAGTGCGATTTACTTACTTTCTATGTTGGGATCTTTGTAAATTGAATTTTGGTAATTTTTAACAAAAATTATTTATTTTTTCTGGTTCTTCGTTAATTTGTGTTGATATACTTTTGTTTTGTAAATCTTATTAGTATCTCATGATTAAATTCTTCTTGTATTTTTTTATTATTTGTATAATTCTTCTTTTCCTCTTTTAGTTTCTTAATGTCTCTGTCCATTCCACGTTCCTCGTTATGGTTTTAATGACTGAGCCTAATCCGTTAATTATATCTTTTCGATGCCTTTTGATAGTTATAAGTCTTTTAACTCTATTTTCTAATTGATTGAATTTTTCTTTGAGGACGTTATTTAATTCGTTTGTTTTTTTTTTCATCTTCAATAATCTGTTCTGAATTTATCTATGTATGCTACTTTCGTAATCTTGTAGTTAAATAACGTGTGATATGATTTTGAAAGAGTTAACTGTTCTTGTCGGTCCAAGGTTGATCTTTGCAATAGGTTTTGTCCGTTAATTAAAAGAAATTCAATATGTCATCCAGTGACCGTGGTCGATCTGTAAAGTTCGGTGGTTTATTTTTCTTTTGTCATTTATTTTCTTTTTATTCCCCTGAGTTTTGACTTGTGTATTGTTTTGGTTTCCAGTCGTGGTTAGTGTAACTCCTGAATCTCTTAACCTTTTTGTTTGCTAAATCTTGGTGTCACTTTGTTTAGTCGGTTTTTTTTTTTCTAAATACCGTTTTTTCTGTCTCGAATTCTTCAGGCTGGTTCCTATCTTTGTTCAATTTTTCTCTTCTAAGATTTGTTCTTGTGAGACGTGTTCTTGAATTTTTGGATATAACTCTTGTCTAAATTTTTAAGTTTTCTGAGGTAATCGTGTAACGTACACAAAGTTCATGTCTCTGTTGAATACGTGTGCTCGTCCGGTGAAAAGTTCGAATGAGGTATGTTGTGTGCCAGGGTGGATAACGCTATTGTAGGAAATCATTGTTTGTGTTAACACTTCTTCATGGTCTTTTGGCGTGTTAGTTTTGTTTTTCTTTTCTATTATGATTCTATATATTTTTGTCAATGTCGAATGTAGTCTTTTTACGGGGGCATTGCTCGATGACTGTTGGAATGATGTTACATGGAGTTGTACGTTGTACTGTTTACAAAAATCTTTGAAAAGATTTGAAGAGTATTCTGCTCCTCATTGTGGGCCTGTTGCAAATCGTGAAAATTTATCAATTATTGTGACCACGTACTTTCCATTGATTGTGTATAGGTCTGTGTGCATCATGTCACTAACCATACAATGCATAGATACTCCAAACAGCATTTTAATCGAAGCAGGTTTTTTCGCAACGAGTGAGCCCCATGGGTGTCTGAGACCGTTTTAGTGTGCCCAGATAAAGTAAGACTGCTGAGAGCAGCAGCCGAACGCCGGCCTCGAAAGCCGAACGTTCAGTATGAAGCCGCATCTCGCTCAGCGCACATCGTCGCTGCGGCTGATGTCTTTTCTTTATGTATGTATGTATGCCTGTTTTAAATGCTTACAGCCCAAATACATATGTATGTGTATACGCATTTGCCTCGCCCTCACTCATTGCTTTGCACACTTGTGTGCATCTCTTTCTCCCTGCATATCTTCTCACAAAACCCCGAGATCTACACACATACATACATACATATGTTTGTGTTGTGTGGATATGCACACAAGTAGATCACGGCGTTTGTCGCGAGCCAGAGGTTTTTCTTCAATTGTGTGCCCTTTGTGCCTGTGGTAGCAAAAGGAACACACATTCAAATGCTCTATCATATATTTCTTCGTCCAGTCAGGTAAAATGAGAAGAATCTGATCTATATTTATTAAATAAACAATTCATTGACCTAAATAAAATAAATATATTTATTTTCTATTTACTGTAGAGACTTATTTTGCTTAAAATAAAAATATATCTAAGTCGTATTTCTGCAAGGGTAATTCATCGTCGGCTTGTCGAAAAATTCTAAGAGAATACGAAAAATTGAACATTTTCAAATTTTGCGACTTGCTACTTGTGCACACGCACACTCTTTCGACGGAGCAGTCGTGTGATATTATAAAAGGGTTTGGCCTGTTTATCTGCAAATTTGCTATTTTCCATGCTTGTTGTAGGGGTAAGGGTACCTGAACGTTGGCATTTGTGCATGATAACTTTTTGGGCCTGCCAAACACGCATACTTACACACTTTTCTATATGGATGGAAGCATTTATGCGTTTGTGTGCGTGTTTGTTGCCTGCCTGCCGATGCAAATTTCATAAAATTTGAAGTTTTTGGCATTTCTTAACTTCGAGCTCTACACACACACCCATACACACACTCACAAATGCGTGTGAATGAGCCGATCAAGGGTTTGTCGTGAGACGAGATATTTTCATCAATGGGTGCGTAAATTTGTGCGACGGGCATGGTCTTTGTTTTTTTGGCTTGCCTGCGGTGGGCTTTATGAGATGCAGTCTCTTTTATGACATTTAACGCCTAAAATGTCCATAACTGCCAAAAAATTCTCAAGAATGCAATTGATCTGTTTATGCATTTATTGACATTGTATAGAATTTTGGTTAAAGGGTTTTATGGCAGGTCATTACAGTCGAAATGTCTAGCATGCGTCTGTATCCATAACAAAATGCAAACGAACGACAAGTGCGGCTTACCTATTTTTATTGACCCTTCACACATTTGTGCCTTTTGCGGCCGCAAGCCCACCGCAGGCAAGTCAAAAAAACAAAGACCATGCCCGTCGCACAAATTTACGCACCCATTGATGAAAATATCACGTCTCACGACAAACCCTTGATCGGCTCATTCACACGCATTTGTGAGTGTGTGTATGGGTGTGTGTGTAGAGCTCGAAGTTAAGAAATGCCAAAAACTTCAAATTTTATGAAATTTGCATCGGCAGGCAGGCAACAAACACGCACACAAACGCATAAATGCTTCCATCCATATAGAAAAGTGTGTAAGTATGCGTGTTTGGCAGGCCCAAAAAGTTATCATGCACAAATGCCAACGTTCAGGTACCCTTACCCCTACAACAAGCATGGAAAATAGCAAATTTGCAGATAAACAGGCCAAACCCTTTTATAATATCACACGACTGCTCCGTCGAAAGAGTGTGCGTGTGCACAAGTAGCAAGTCGCAAAATTTGAAAATGTTCAATTTTTCGTATTCTCTTAGAATTTTTCGACAAGCCGACGATGAATTACCCTTGCAGAAATACGACTTAGATATATTTTTATTTTAAGCAAAATAAGTCTCTACAGTAAATAGAAAATAAATATATTTATTTTATTTAGGTCAATGAATTGTTTATTTAATAAATATAGATCAGATTCTTCTCATTTTACCTGACTGGACGAAGAAATATATGATAGAGCATTTGAATGTGTGTTCCTTTTGCTACCACAGGCACAAAGGGCACACAATTGAAGAAAAACCTCTGGCTCGCGACAAACGCCGTGATCTACTTGTGTGCATATCCACACAATACAAACATATGTATGTATGTATGTGTGTAGATCTCGGGGTTTTGTGAGAAGATATGCAGGGAGAAAGAGATGCACACAAGTGTGCAAAGCAATGAGTGAGGGCGAGGCAAATGCGTATACACATACATATGTATTTGGGCTGTAAGCATTTAAAACAGGCATACATACATACATAAAGAAAAGACATCAGCCGCAGCGACGATGTGCGCTGAGCGAGATGCGGCTTCATACTGAACGTTCGGCTTTCGAGGCCGGCGTTCGGCTGCTGCTCTCAGCAGTCTTACTTTATCTGGGCACACTAAAACGGTCTCAGACACCCATGGGGCTCACTCGTTGCGAAAAAACCTGCTTCGATTAAAATGCTGTTTGGAGTATCTATGCATTGTATGGTTAGTGATCATGTCTAATGGTTTTTTAGGTGTTTCAGTTTCTTGATATTGTATTTTAGGTGGGTGTCGGTCGTATTTTAATATTTTGCAAGTGTCGCAGTTGTTAATCTGTCTGCCGTTATCAGGGCTATAAATTGATTCGTGCATCTAACAACTTTATAAATGTTGCTGAGTGCGAAAAATCCCGATTAACTTTTCTGAAATGTTTTTAAAATATCGTCTGGTACATAAATTGAACAAATTTTATTCGGTCTTAGTATGTTTTTTAGTATTTCTATCGTATTTTGTTCGATAAATTCGGGCTCGGTAATATTTCGTCTAAGTTTGTGCGTTAAGGGCATAGTCGTGAGAGTTTTGGTCTATTAAAAATATTGTTGAATATTGTGGTCGCCTATTGGTTTTTCCGATACATAAATGTGAATATCTAGTTCTTCTAAGCTGGAATGTATAGCAATTCGATTCGTGATCATTTATATGAGCTTCTATTTGAATTCTACTTTACGCGTCTGTCACTACATTCTATGATCCTTTTATATAGATGACTTCAAAATCGTATTCTAGTAACTGGAGTTTCAACCGAACCAACTTTGCATTAGGTTCTGTAAGGCTCATGAGCAAAGTTAATGGTCGATGGCTTGTTATAATTTTTAATTTATAATCTTAAAGGTAGGTTCTATAGTATTTAGTCGCCCAAATTATTGCTAACAGCTCGTTTTCGACGGTTGAGTAATTTTGTTATGTCTCGGACAATGTTCTGCTGGCGAAGGACACTGGTTTGTCTTTTCCTAATGTGCCCTGTGAAAGGGCTGCTCCTATCGCTACGTTGCTAGCGTCAGTAGTAAAAATAAATTGTTTTGAAAAATCCGGTTATTGGAGAATTGGGTCATTACACAATACACATACACGTTTTGCAAAACTCGAAAGTATTTATGTATTTTTTATTTAAAAATTTCTTGATTATGGCAATCTTTTTAGGGTTTTGTTTTATACCGTCACTAGTCACAATGTGTCCCAAGTAGTCTATTTATTTTTTTTTAAAGTCAGATTTGTCCGGTTGTATAATTGTTTTAGTTTTGCTTCTGTAATTTTATCAAATGATGTCAAAATTTCTTTATTACGTCTTGTAAGATGTTGTCCATAATTCTTTGAAATGTCGCGGGTGCATTTGTTAACCCGAAGAGCATTTTAGTGTACTCGTAGTGTCCACCTTCGGCCGAGAATGCAGTTTTTGCTTTGTCTTGCAGTGCCATCTCTATCTGATGGTAGCCACTTGCTAAGTCGAGTATCGAAAAGTATTGTGCCCTTCCTATTCTGTCAAGTACGTCGTTAATATTGGGCATGTGGTATTTATCTTTAATAGTTTTTTCCTTCGTTTCCTAAAGTCTACAACCAATCTCCATTATTTTCTTGGGAGGCATCTTGCGGACTTTTCAACATGATTCTATTTGTTGCTTGGGTAAATATCGGGTCAAGGAAGGAACTTGATGCTTCTGTATCTACTAAAAATTTAAGCAGTCTGCCAAATGGGGAATCAATTTTAATGTATGGATACGTGTCTTCTATATTGTATAGTTGATTGTTGGTGTATCTTTGTGTCTGGGTGCTACTCTTTTCGGGTTTTGGCATAATTGCCAGTCTATTGGAATTGTTATTCGAGTTATTGTTCCAGTTGTTATTTGGTCGTTGACCATTATTAGAGTTTGAGTTATATGGCTTCTTCTTCTTATTTGTATATTCTATTTGTTTGCCTCTTTGGTCTGTCTGACTTATATTTCCTGATGGTCTTGCCCTCTCCGATGTTATTGTCTACGTCTGCATTTTTGATATCTCTTTCTCGAATTTCTGCGTCATAAGCGTCTTTAAGAGATGTCGCTCTCATTGCCCTCAGAAATGCTCCTAAATCCTGTTACAAAAGGGTTCAAACATATTTCCATAAACGAATCTTTTTTTGCTTTTATAATACTATATTCTGATTCTATATTTTCTATCATGAAAGTGTGGTCTGTGCCTCTAATTAATAGTAGTATTTCTTCTATATTTGTAATAAATTCGTTAAGTGCCATAATATTCCCATCAAAAGGCGATAGGTAGCAAATCGCATCTGGGACGCGCTTAGATGCAAACACATCTTGGGGATTAGTCGGTGTTGGTTGGTGTGGGGGTGCTGTGTTCGATGCCATTGTTACCGCTACTTCATTTGTAATAGTCCTGAGTCTAGGTATGGCTTTTCGGGCAGTTACTTCTCTTATATCGGACAAACAGAATAAGTGCTATTCTTGCTCTATTTCTTGTTAAGGTTTTGCTTAACTTTTCCGACGACAAAGACTATTTCTATTGAGTTGTAACCGTTAAGCAGGCATTCGACAGAGTCTGGATAGATGGATTGCTCCAGAAAATCAAGTAGTCTTCCCGCCCTTTCTTTCTACTTCTGCGCGCTTATCTAATGAAGCGTAAGTTTGAAGTCAAAGTCAGGACAGCAATCTCTGCTGTTTGCAATATGAAGGCGGGTGTCCCTCAAGGCAGCGTACTGGGTCCCTTTCTCCACAATTTGCACACGGCAGACATCCCCGAGCACTATGTCGTCGACGCATAACGCTTGTGTTTGAGTACACCATTTAGCTCGCTGTCGTAATAAGGTGAGGTAGCCTTCAACCCATCGAGCCCAGAACATCTGTTGTAGCTGTGTCGCACGCTGCCAGCCATCCAAACGGTCGTAGTTAAATTTTGTCAAGTCTGGCTCGAAGATGGTTGTTGAAGGACCACCAAGCAATAGATGAACAGGAGTGAGGTTATCTAGATCTGTTTTCTGGAAGCGAGAGTAATGGGCTTGAGGTAACAATAGATTTGGCAAACAAGAGTAAGAAGCTGATCAGAGGTAAGTAGAGGACGGCCGACAGTGCGATAGAAATGGTGTTTGGACAATATCACTGCCGCCTCCCAAAGCCCACCAAAGTGCGGAGAACGGGGGGAATGAATTTCCACTCGATGTCATCGGCGAATCAGATCTGCCGAACAGCTTCCATGTGGGGATCGCTAGGCAAAAGACGTTTTAAATCAACCAGCTCATTCTTAGCTCGAACGAAGTTTGTTGCGTTGTTGGACCAAATCTGACTGGGTTTGCCACGAGTGGCGATGAATCGCTTGAGGGCACTCAAAAATGTAGCAGTTGATAGGTCCTTGCGGTGCATTGCCTTGCTGGTGAAGCAAATGAAGACGCTGACTTAGCACTTGATGGGCGGCCTCGTACGAACTACCGACTTGTAGAAGAAAGGTCCGCAATAATCGACTCCAGTTGCGGTGAATGCTCGAACGGCTTCCAGACGCTCCCTTGGAAGTCTTGCCATCACAGGCTCGACAAAACTGGGCCTCGCTCTGAAGCACCTCACACATCTACTGACTGCTTCAAAAACTGTTCTCAATCCACCAATCGGCCAATATTGAAGTCGAATTTTGGCTAGAAGTGCACGGGGACCAGTGTGTAGATTCCTCTCATGAAACTTAACGATGAGAGCTAATGTGATTGCATGACGCCGAGGCAATATAATGGGATATTGCGCATCATAGTCCACACATGAATTGCTAAGCCGGCCGCCAACACGGAGGAGGTCACCTTCATCCAGAAATGGTGCAAGAGATGCGATGGAGCTGGATTTTTTCACATTTCCATGAGAATGAATCTCCTTGATGTCATCCCACAAGTTCGCTCTTTATATAACGCGAAGAATAATCCGAGTGCCGTGATGAATGTCTGCAGTGTGCCTCTAGAAAGACTGTCAGCTGCATTGCTGTTCGTCGGAACATATCGCCACGACATACTGGCTGTGAGTTCTTGTATGACAGCCAAACGATTTGCCACGAAAAAATTTAATTTGAAGGCCTCATCTCTTATCTGAGATAGGACAACGGACGAATCGCACCAGCAATAAAACCTCCTTTTCAGAAATGCGAAGAACTCATCGGCTGTCGGGACATTGTCAATTCCTGTGGCCTCCTCCCACTTGGTCTGAGTCTGGGTGAGATTTGCTTTAAGCTGTCCAATGTCTGCAACGCACGCATATGCGAATTGACCTTGTCCGAGAACTCACAAGTTTTGAAACCGACTCCGAATCTACCCTCTTGAGCCAAGAATCTTATTGATGTTTGCCTGGAAAACAAGATGTTTATTACTAAATCTTCTATTAAGAATATCCAGAGCCACACGAGAATTGGCACCGGAAAACTTCAACGATCGAACCGAATCCAACGCAGGGCCAGATAAACATGAGCGGAGATGCTGCAACTTTTCCATATTTGACAGCTCGGTATCCTTGACTGACTCAAACATCGCGATGAAATCCGAATATAGCCACGGAAAACGTTGGTAATTTGAGCTCGGGCAAGCGCGTTATGTTGGCCAAGATCACGGTTGGTTTGGTAAATCCTCATGACGAAGAAAGGTTGGGTGGGACGGGCCGTTAGCTTGACGACTCTGAATATTTACGCAAACGGGAGCTTTAACCATGGTTGATTGCTCGTCAAAAACATCGCGTAATTTGCTGCCAATTTCATCGAAATTTATCTCATCTAGCGAGTTATGCGCAGCATTAAGGGCGGAATTAGTTTGTTCAATTAGGAATCGGCGCACTTCCAAGTCGTTGGCACCTGAGTTGTTAATATTATCCTCAATTTTATTAGATAACTCATTTTCAATACACTCGGCTCGCTCGAACCATGCCTGCATATCATTTGTGTTCTCGCCTTGCATAATTTTTTCACAAGTGGCAAATCAGAACACCAAAAGAGGAGCACACAAAATGCCGGCGAATAACCGCACAAAGGGGAGAGCGCGAAAGTCAACTAGAGGCGTCTATGTATTTACGAATATTCGGGAGCTGTAAATTGTCAGCTCACACAGGCGTTCTGCAATCGCGTAATTTTAACAATTTACGATAATTATACAATAATTATTATTGCCCTTGAATAATCACAATTTTAATTTTGCACTAGATTTATTTTGCTTTTATGCACTGCAATGTTAAATCTCGCCGGGGCCTCCAAATGTTGAGTTACTAATGTTTTTTAGCAACTGCAGTGTCGCTTCAAGATGGCCAAGGCCAACTGGCTACTAAGCCCCAACAGCCCATTGCCTCTTCGCTGCTAACGGGCAGTTTACAACGTCGTGGTGGCGCCAACTTGGAGATACGGTATCCAGGTTTGGGGCATTGCATCTTGTACAAATCGAAGACGGATTCAGACACTCCAAAACTTGGCCTTGCGAAGAATGGCCGGTGCTGACTGGCACGTCAGAAATTCTACCTTGCACAGAGTCCTCAAAATGAAGACTATAGACAGCCAAGTCGAAGCATTCGCCAATCGATACGGATACGGACGTTTGCAGCGGCACGGCAACCGGGTAGCAAAAGATCTCGGTGGGAGGTCGGGAGGGTCAAGTGAAGATCCTTTAGAGACCTCCTCAAACCACGATACGAGAAACTTAGGAATTTGTTTCTTGTATAATCTTAACTTACATCTTGGGAATGAATAGTGAATTGGCAGTTTTGAATTTGAAAAAAGGATATAATTTATTTATTATTATTATTTTTTATACCCTGAACCTATTTAGCTGTAGGTCCTCCTAGTCCATGCGCAGATCAAGTGTGTTTCCGATAATCGATAACTTATTCCGTTTCCAAGCAATCGGTAAAAATCGATATCGAAATCATGTTTTTTTTTTAACAAATTGGATATATAATAAGAGCTAGAGTCACCAATAGTGATATGTTTATTCTAGAATAGTATAAATTATCAAGTATCACCTCCCCGCTACTACCTCATAGCTATAAATGAAGTTAAAAACCCAGCTTGTGTTGCCCACCAATTTTAGCTACAATTTTACTGCAATTAACTTTTTGAGAATACACAAATATTCTAAGATACAATAAGATATACTGTAGAAAATTTCATTAAGATCGGTTAAGAAACACGTGTTTGCAACTAGCGCAAATTTAAAGAATTTCTGTAAGCATGTGCACACACACATTCATGCCCACTGCTTCAAATTCTATCAACAGCATTGCAATTGCGATTTTATTGCTTTCTGTGCTGCTATTTTAACTGGTTTATTTCTCAATGATTATAGGTGGGGATTTTGAGTTAAGGCAATGGCAAGTGGTGCGGTCTGTCGCGAGTTCGAGCCCCACCGGGGAACAATCTTTTTTTGTTTAGCTGGTGTGGCTGCTAAGTATAGTCGGCAGCAAGTAATGCGGTCCGAACCTTGCCAACCGATTTTTTTTTTATTTAATTAATCTTTGTTACTTCAAACGAGCGCATAGCGCGTGCTGCATTTGGTGTTGGAATAAGAGGGTTCAGGGTATTCTCTAGTTGGGAGCTCAGGACTAGAACCTCTTACTTGTTGTACAATTCAACAACTGAACACTAACAACTTCTTTAGGCTAAATTAAGCTACGGAGGCGAGGCGAGGCGAATTTTATTGCGCTATCGCTCCGCTGTAAGCCTAACTTTCACTAGACTTCAACATTTTATTAATTTTATTATGCCCAGATCTGCGCAATAAACTGACTTTGGGATGTCGGGAAGTGATTCTTTGCTCACAATATTGATGATATGTCGTGTCCTTTTTCCAAATATAATAAAATTCCCATCCGAAATAATTTGGGTTATGCAGCACCTTAGAGGCTAGTCTGTTGATTCAATCGTGTATGTTACAGATGCTTCGCTATGAATTGATGCTGCCAAGATATTTCGTAGTTTCGAAGTTTTTTGAACGTATGCCGCAGTGTTTCATTCAGCTCAATAGTAGTAGCTTCCCAATCATATCATTCCTGAATGGCTTTGATTTTTTAGGGCCTGTTTTTGCGCCCCGCTGGTTCCAATAAACTCGAGGTACTCAACACATTACTTGAAAAACTACGACTTCGCTTGCGCCACCCTTATGTTTGCTTCTAGAAGTTTTTAGCACCGAGTCAACATTCTTGTGTACGTCGTCGACATAAACGTAGCATGATCTGCAGATTTTTTCGCAGAACATGTCCGATGTCTCGCTAGAAGAATCTGCCAGCATTCTTCAATCAATTAATAATATATTATGTTGTAGGTCTATCCCGTCCCGCAAAAAAATACGGGTGGCTTCAAGACTTCAGATCTTGTCGTGAAGTACTAAGCTTTCGCTAAATTGGCCTGGGTTGTTTGACACCCTTTGTCTATTCGTTCGTGACGAGTCGTTTTTCTTTTCCCTAAACTCGTCGGTACCCTTCTCGAATGGAAACCTTGATTATCTAATATTGCCGTTTTAGAGCAGTTCTGAATTTCTTTGTTTATAAAATCTGGCAGGCCCATTGTAAATGGCAACATCATGGTGTAGATTTTGATAGTTGCGACAATGTGTTGTATGGTGTGACTCGTTGGAGTTTGCAAAAGCATTTGCCCTTTCTCTTAACACCTTTTGGAGCTTATGGAGCGATGGACTCGTCAATCTTTGTAAAATTATCGTTCGCACATCTGTGGTAAACGATCAGCTCAGATTCAGTCCCAAATTTAGTTTTAGGACCTGTTGGTTTTTAGGCATAGGTTAGACCGATAATTCCGTGAAATGTCGAAAGACCATTTAACAGGTGTTGTTGCCCCAAACATGGGTAACAAAGACTTTTCTTTAATGCTGTTAGTGCCGTGTATAGAATGCTCGGTGAGCGGTTTGTTGTCAGGTTACGTTTGTTGGCCTCTGGCAGTGCTTGACGTAATATCGATCAGATACTTTATCGTTACAAACGTGTACAAACGGTGGCAGGGGCTGAGGCTGCTGCTGTGGGAGTTCAGAGGTTTTTCTGCTTTGTGATACATATTCTACCATTTGCCGACTCTGCAGTGAGCTAATAGATCCTCCGAACGTTGTGATTGCAGTGTTTGTCAACTGTATTATTTGTTTTCATGTCTTTGAATTTATTTTTATCTGTCTATACCCTTATTGTATATGTCGGCGCATATGAAATTGGTGTGTGGTTATACATAGTACGTCACAATATTTGGTAGTTCCCAATGATTGGAAATGTCACATCAAATTGTATACTACGACAGTTCTAGACGCATTATTGTCGCTCTGCTTAGAACTTTCAGAGCGAGGCGACAATGTCGCCGAGTTTGGTTCGACGGGATACGAAGGGAAAAGGAAGAACGTTGAAGTTAGTTGCTGCCTGAGACGCATGGTATACGCATCGAAACTCGCTGCGCTCTAAAACTATATAGAATGGTGAATAATTCTCGCACTCCGCCATCAGTAGTGGGATCAGGCTCGCTACCTACATCATCAGGTGGGCGTCATCATTGATCATACAGCGTATAAACATTAGTTGTGTATCCGAGCCACGAGGAATGCTGCGTCAATTTGGTGAGCTAGTTCTATTTTATTTTGACTCTGGAGCTGAATGCGCACTCATAGAAGAGAGTTGTGCCAAAAAATTTCAGGAAAAATAATTAAAAATTTGATATTTTTAAATTACATTTGTGAAAATGCTGTGCATAGCACTATTCAAATCTGGATATGTCAAAATAATAATAATGAAAATAATGAACACCCTTTAGAAATATTATTTGAAGTAATGGATAAATTTCTATATTTGACGTATTGAGAGCAGCTTCAAATATAAGTGAGGCCTTGGAAAGGTTAAAGATTACTTTTGCAGTTCTCACAAAAGCTGGATTTTCGTTTAAAATAAGAAGTGCTATTTTCTTAAGTCAACTGTTCGTTATGAACATCATGAAGGAACGAAATCAGTTGAAAGCCAGAACATGAACAAATACTGAAATAATGTATTTGTATGCTTACACAGAAGCCAGTTTCTAATCGAGTTGCATACCGATGCAAGTGCTCGTGGATGTGGTGCCATCTTTTTACATAAAATTTACAACAAGTCCCATGTTTTTAAATATTACAATAAGTCTGTAATGGCACCTTTTAGGTCACGATACCATTCTTATGAATTGCAGACTCTTGTTGTTATGATGGCAATAAAATAATTTCGCCACTATTTGTTGGGCAGAAATGTTGTTGCTCTTACTGATTGCAACAGTAGTAAAGTAGTGTTTCAGCTGGGGTTGCATGACTCAGTCTTTCCAAGTCCACTCTACTAGACGTTTTTAATTCGCCGAGACGCAATGCTGAAAAGGGGGGAAGTTTTGGAAAAGGGAAAGGGTTAAATAGATTAGATTATTTAATCTAAAAACTGGCCCCACTGCACTGTAAATTCTTAACTATCTATCCCTAAGCTCGCGATCTCTTCGCGATTCTTTTTCTTTGTTTTTCGTCGTTACGTCGACACGTCCAGTACTTATGACTTATGACCAAATCAAAAGTGCTGTTGTCGATCAGCCCTGCTGCCTTACGACCCTTTTCTCGCCCTTTGAGACGTTTTTGCCGTGCGGCGAAAACTATCTTATTAAGCCTATTCGCTCCTCCGCTCCTCCTGTTTACATTTTTAGGAGTGAGGGTTGCCTATGATTATATTTCGTTCGTAATCGGCCTCTCTTAACTCAATAAATTTTCTTCTTCTGTTCTCTTAAATGATAAGTTTTATTCCATGTATTATTTAACTTCATATGTTTTCTTGACGGCGGGTGATCGTTACTTGACGACCATTAGTGATGGTCACCTTGTAGGCGACGTTGCGGGCTTGAGGTCGATTCGATTTCGACGTATTTTTGTCAGTTGTCCGTCCATGTAGGCGACGACACAGTCACGTACGTCGGGCGGAATCTTCCCGTCTGCTGTATGGACTGTCCATCCTGGCGGTGGTGGGACTTCTTCCGCGACGATGGGACACCACTTCTCCGTGGTAGGTCTCGTCGACGACATCCACTCCTCGAGGCTGGACTCCCAGCCTTTGATACCGTCGAACTGAACCTCCAAGGCCTTCCAGACTCGGTAGGGTTGGGGGAGATCCAGGATGACCCCTGTTATGGTGGTTGGCCTCGGAATCAACGGCGGTGGCGAATCGAGGCCGCTCAAGCCGTAAATATTGGGCACCAACGGCGGTGGTGAGCCGTACCAGTTTTCGTTTCCGGCTTTTGGGGACCGTGGGGGTGTCGAACCTCCCCACTCGTACTCCAGAGCCCGCTGCCATGGGTCGTCGTCGATGTTGCTTTGACGCTCCCATTCCATCTCGTCGCCAAAGCTTCGTGAATTTTCCATTTTAGCCTATAGTTATAAACAATTTACTTAACTCCTCTACCATTTCGTTTCCCTCCCCCTAGTATCGAATTCGGCCCGTCTATTGCACTACTAGGTTCCTATGGTGCAGCTTACAACGAATTTTCCTTTCTCCCTCTTTGGTTGGGCAAAGTTAGCTAAACGCACGATATTGGGCGACACGAATTACACGAACCAGTAGAGGCCGCCAAACTTCGGCGCTAGCTTTGCCGCGAGTCCGTCGGCGGCCTTTGACAGTTGATGCTGGCGTAGCCACACCTGCTCGTTCACTTTTTGCCGCCATTCTCTTCGATGCAAATGGTAGTGCCCGCCCTGGTCCTGGGAAGCACGCCGCAGGTTGTGACGGACGATGTTAAAAACTTCCCTCAGACGCCCGGCCTTTTCCCCTGGCGTTTGCTGAACAGTGGCGGACCCAGGCGTAACCTCGTCGTATAATGTAGCGGAGAGACGAGGCTCGCGACCTTGCACCAAGAAGGCCGGCGAATATCCGGTCGAGTCGCCACGATCGTGTTCACCGCCAACCCAATTTCGGGTAGCATCACGTCCCACGAGCTCTCATGTTCTTCGATCAATGTCTTGTCCGTCCGGTTCGTCCGGCCCTGTGTATTGCACCTCTACGCCGATAGAAGTCAGGAAAGCCTTGAATGCCCGGCTTGTGAACTGCACTCCGTTGTCGCATACAAACTTCCGATTGACTCCGAATCGACAGAGTATCCGTTCTCGAAAGCCCTATGCAAGTGTTCTGCCGACGCCCTCTTGAAGGGGACCACTTCCACCCACTTGCTGAATGCATCGTGAAATACCAGCAGCATAGTGTTCCCATGCTTCGAGCGTGGTAGGGAGCCCACGAAGTCGGCGCATAGGATGGACCACGGTTCCGTTACCTATCGCGTCAGCATTCGTCCTGCCGGCCTTACCTGTTCGAGATATCGTCTTTCTCATCCCTTGATGATCCGCCGTCGGGGCATTGTGACACTCCTGCAGGACTATCTGCCTCTGATTGCCGGCGACGCACAACTTCCACGGTACATAGTCCTCGTTGTCAGCTCTGTGTCCCAGGTGGCCGTTCTCGACAGCGTAGTCCGGGTACTTCTGTGGCTCCTTAGTGAGTTTTTCCAGCATGCATGCGGTCCATCCGCAGGGATGCTGCTCTTCCATGGCCTGACGGCATGCCTCTAAAGAATGTCGGGATAGCGCGTCAGCTACCACGTTCAAGTTCCCCCACCCACGCCAAACCGGAACTGTCGGAACTCTGAGGCCCATCGAGCGATCCTTTCAGACTCTCCATTGAGTTGAGCCACTTGAGTGCCATGTGGTCGGTAATGACGACGAACCTGTAAGCCTGCAAACAGCACCTCAACTTGCGGATTGACCAAACTATAGCCAGACATTTTTTCTCCGTGGCTGAATAGTTGATCTCCGCCTTCAGTAGCTTCCTACTGGCGTACCCAATGACTCGCTTCTCCTCGTCGATGGCTTGTGTATGGACGGCGCCGAGGCCATGATCGCTTGAGGCCGTTTGCAGCACGAATTTCTACTGAAATCCAGGTAGGCGACGATCGGCGCGGTCGTGAACCCACGACCATGGCTTCCCCTTTTTCAGGAGAGCGGTCATCGGCTGCACCACCGACGCAAAATTGGGCACAAAAATAGGCACTTCCGCAACTCCTTACATTTCGATGGGGCCGTCAGGGGGGGGTCCGTGCAGATTCTTTCACCATTCACCAATGCCCCAAATACACCAGCCTCTTCCAGAAGAACCGGAATTTCTCCCTGTTAAGCCTCAGGTTCGCTTTCCGCAGCCCTTGGAACACCTTTTTCAGTTTGGCCACGTGCTGTTCCTTTGTCGCGCCTATTACGATGATGTCCTCCAGGTAGGCGAAAGCGTGGGCGCTCAATTTTCGGCGCTATCATCGAATCCAATGCCCTCTGGAAAGCGGCGCACGCCGAGTGAAGACCGAAGGGCATCACCTTCCACTTGTATAGCACCCGGCCTGGGACCGTAAACGCGGTATACAGCCTGCTCCCTTCTTCCATGGGTATCTGCCAATATCCTTTCTTCAGATCCAGTTCTGGGTATGCGTCCGAAATCGAATGTGCATTGAGCTGCCTGAAATCGATGCATATTCGCCATTATCCGGTCTTTTTTTTCACCAGCACAATCGGCGCACTGTACGGCTCGATGGCTCCTGTCCGGAGAAATTCCTCAACCTGCTCGTTGATGACTCGCTGCATCGCCGGGTTCCTAGGTTAGTACCTCTGCTTGATGGGCTCGTTGTCCTTCATCACAATATGAAAGCAGGCTATGTGGGACGCCCTTCAGCCCCTCGAATCGCGCCAACTCCGGCTCCAAAAGCAAATGCGGACTTGGCTGCCGGTCTGCTGGCCAGACGACCTCACTGTTGGGACTCTCCTCTCCAGACCCTTCACCACTACTAGCCTCGTAACTAGCTCTCACGGCCGGGTTTTTCCCCGCGACTAGCTTGCCTACGACTCCTTCTGAGGTGCGAGGTTGATCCTCGTCCTCGTTAGATCCAGCCTCCCTTCCCAGCTTCGCGCTTTTAGGTGCTGATCCACGCGTGAGCTCCGAATCTCCGCCTCTGCTGACCCCCGTCGTCGCCTTAACATTTATCGTCGTTTTACCTTAACCCTTATTGAGTACTCCTTACGCTCCCGTTTAAACTCCTTTACTGGCGCTCTAGGCACACCCAGGTTGTCTGACCGCGACTCTAATGGCGTCCTAGATACATTGTGTGCGACCGCGCCTCCACCGACACCCTGGACACCCGACGTATCATCGTGCCTGTCGCACGGAGAAAGTCCGCCTAGAATCTCCTGGTCTAGCATTGACGCCATTATTAGTAGAGACACGCCGATCGCTTTGCTGATTTCCGCCTGCACCATCCGTGCTACATCTAGCCCTGATCCGTCCGCTAGCCGTATCCTAGTTTGCACCTCCCTTATCTCCACGTTCTTCGCCACCTTCGCCGCGCAGGCCCCACTGATGAAAGATGTGGTAATTCCTCCCTGCCGATTTTAATCGTCACCCCTCGACTCGCAAGATACTGCTTCCGGGCTCCGCTGACATCGCTGCCCACCCCTCTAGTACCGCATTGCGTACAAAAGACTACCTGAGGATTGGGACATTCTCTCCTAAAATGCCCCTCTTGCTCGCACCGAAAGCATATCGGTCGTCGCCTAGCCGTTCCCCCAGATTCTTGACCAATCATCCTGTTGCCAGCCTCTTCTCTTAGTACCGGTAGTGTCCCTGGAACTGCCCCACTGAGAGCCAACTCGCCGACTGGCGATAAAGCTACCCTGAACTGGTTGTTTGTGCCGGCTGTTCTCTGAGCTTGCTCGTCGCCTAGATACGTGCCCATGCTACTCCCTAATCGAGATCGCGAACCAGACGGGTACTTTATTCCTTCGTATTCGACAGCTAACTGTATGAGCTTCGACAGCGACGAGAAATCTTGTCTCCGCACATACAATTTATACTCTGGGGCTGCGTTGTCATTTATCCTACTTAGATCTCTCTCGGGTCTGAAGCCAGCGTGGTGCATCAACGCCCTTATACTGTTTGAATCTTTCGCCATCTCGTTGACGGCGAACCCTAGTTTCGTCCTCTAACAATTCGAAGTACCGCGGGCAAAAAAAATCTAAGAATCCCCCCTTGAACACATTCTATGAGACATCTCTTGGCCCACTTGTCATGAACCAACGAGCGGCTGCGCCGATCATGATCTCGTTCATCGGGATCACCGGAACTTCGAGCAGACCGGGAGTGCAGACGTGGGCCGGAGTCCGATTCGGGTTCGGGCTGGGCTTTCTGCTCTGAGGTCCGGGTATATTTGGCCTCTAGCTCGGCTAGCCGAGCCCATACTTTGACTGAGTGCGAGCCCCCAGAAACGAAGCTAGCTAACCAGCGACCCGCCCTAGGTCGCGCAGCCCGAACTCGCGAGTGATGCATTTTTTTTTTTCAACCGAGCCACAAAACAAAAAATCAAGTCGCAGTTTAGTTGACCACCCTAAAAAGTGACGCTGCGTACTGGCCTCACACTACAGTACCTTTTCGCTGCACTCATCTACTCTTTTACCGTGGTACTATGTTCACGCTCATCAGCCACTCTCACTTAATGTTTTTTATTTTTTGTTTCGTTGCACGCCGAGTCTTTCTGCTCCGTCGTTTTATATTTTTATACCCTGAACACTTTAAAAATGGGCAAAAGGGGTATAATGTTTTTGTGCAAAATGTATATGTATGTAACAGGCATATGGAAGCATCTCCTACGCCATAAAGTATATATATTCTTGATCAGCATCAATAGCCGAGTCGATCTAGCCATGTATGTCTGTCCGTCCGTCCGTATGTATGAACGCAAGGATATCAGAACCTATAAGAGCTAGAGACTTGACATGTTAGCTGTAGGTCCTCCTAGTGCCTACGCAGATCGAGTTTCTTTCCGATAATCGATAACTTACTCCGTTTCCAAGCAATCGATAAAAATCGATATCGATATACTGCTTTTTGAGCAAATTGGGTAAATAATAAGAGCTAGAGTCAGCAAACTTATGCATTAAAAGCGTACTGTTTATTAAAACACATTCATACGATTTGCGTTCTGTTTATTGAATGTCTTTTTGAATTTTTATATTGTCGTTCTTAGCCTAAGCTGCGCAATTTCGCTGCCAGTAAACGTCGCAGAGACGTTAGCTTATTATGTATTACTTATATGCTTATCGCTGATATTAGCAAAGCGCGAGACAGTATGTTATATATATATATATATATATATATATATATATTCTTTATATAACATAAAGAAGGTACGGCCGCGCATGCGAGACATGCTGACTCGGCACTTCTACTGCCCGTTACATACATGTGTGATCATATTACTCTTGCACTTGAATTATGCTTGGGACTTTGGTTTACGTAAACATTTCAGCAAAGTGCTACAATGTGTTTGATATTAAGGGCACTGGGTACAGTGGGTATTATATATAATAACGTAGTTATAAGTTTGTTTTGAAAAACTTTATTTCACGAGAGTGAATCTGTATCAGTTTATTATGTTGAATATCTGGATTATGACTGAAGAACAAAAATTGACTTACGCTATATTTAAAGCTGAATAGTAATTGGAGTACGTGACTTTTTGCAAAGGGACCGCTGCTGCAGCTTGCTTATGCTAGCGTTTCTCTGTGGGTCAGTTTTTGTTTATAAATGATTGTTGCCAATATCTGAGATTGGCTGCAGAAGGCATGCTATTGTTATGATTATTCAATTTTTAAACATCCAATTAAGACGATATGTTTATATTGTCTTTGGTTATACCATGCAATGCATTGGTTATAAATAACAGTGGTTCAAAATTCTGTTGTTGTGAATATGTCACTCCTCCCCACTAAAAATAAAGCGTGTCCTCACGCGTGTGGGGTATATAAAAAAGTTAAGTATAATAAACGAGAAAGAAGGGCTATCTTCGGCACGCCGAAGATTTAATACCCTTGCAGACCCAACCTTTTAATGCCGAGAAAATGGTTAAGGCCGAGTTTGGTCAAGGTATATTGATAAACAAAAAAAAGGCTTTTAATCAAAAACCGATGTAAATAAGATTTAGCAAAAATGAAGGGAGCATAGTGAAATCTTTAAATGCCGTGTTTAATGGCAAAATCATGAAAAACAAAAAATTCTCCATACAAAAACTTAATAATATGATATAGTGGTCCGATCTTAATAGGATTTTGCATATATATGAGGAGCATAGTAAAACTAATAAATGCCGAGTTTGGTTAAGATATCTTGAAAAACAAAATGTTTTTTCATACAAAAACTTAATTTTCGATAGATCGTTCCTATGGCAGCTATATGATATAGTGGTCCGATCTTAATAGGATTTTGCATATATATGAGGAGCTTAGTAAAACTAATAAATGCCGAGTTTGGTCAAGATATCTTGACAAACAAAATGTTTTTTCATACAAAAACTTAATTTTCGACCGATAGTTCCTATGGCGGCTATATTATATAGTGGTCCGATCTTAATAAAATTTTGCATATATATGAGGAGCATAGTAAAACTAATAAATGTCGAGTTTGGTCAAGATATCTTGATAAACAAAAGGTTTTTTCATACAAAAACTTAATTTTCGACCGATCGTTCCTATGGCAGCTATATGATATAGTGGTCCGATCTTAATAGGATTTTGCATATATATGAGGAGCTTAGTAAAACTAATAAATGTCGAGTTTGGTCAAGATATCTTGACAAACAAAATGTTTTTTCATACAAAAACTTAATTTTCGACCGATCGTTCCTATGGCGGCTATATGATATAGTGGTCCGATCTTAATAGAATTTTGCATATATATGAGGAGCATAGTAAAACTAATAAATGTCGAGTTTGGTCAAGATATCTTGATAAACAAAATGTTTTTTCATACAAAAACTTAATTTTCGACCGATCGTTCCTATGGCAGCTATATGATATAGTGGTCCGATCCAGCTGGTTTTGACATATGTGCTGCGTGCAACAGAATTAGGGACTTCTGCAAAGTTTCATTAAGATAGCTTTAAAACTGAGGGACTAGTTCGCATAGAAACAGACAGACGGACAGACGGACAGACGGACAGACGGACAGACGGACAGACGGACAGACGGACAGACGGACATGGCTATATCGACTCGGCTGTTGATGCTGATCAAGAATATATATACTTTATGGGGTCGGAGATGTCTCCTTCTATGCGTTACACATTTCACGACAAAATTATA
Source organism: Drosophila littoralis (assembly GCA_018903485.1). Classification (NCBI taxonomy): domain Eukaryota; kingdom Metazoa; phylum Arthropoda; class Insecta; order Diptera; family Drosophilidae; genus Drosophila; species Drosophila littoralis. The sequence continues at coordinate 199,498 of JAEIGF010000597.1, forward strand.
ATACCCTCTGCAAGGGTATAAAAATGTTATTTAAATATTTGCATACAATTTTGGTAACATACTTAAATTTTCTTGTTCATTGTTTTCAATTTCAAGTTCAAAGGGGGGTTGTACAGGTTGCTCATCAATAACATTCAGTTTCTTAATAAATATTCGTTTGGGTATATTTTTAAACTTATATGCTAGATACATAATTATGATTCATATGGTGATTACAAATACTGTAATTATTCTAATTTGGAATATTTTCATTTCTTTAGTATGTTCGAAAATTAATTCTTTTGTTTGAATGTACGAAAGTGGTTTTAATTTAGTAATATTATTTCTTACGTATAAACTTTGTGTGTAACCTGAGTTCAAATTGCTTATAGATATTTCATTAAGTATTACTGAGCAATTATTTATTTTTATTATGTTATTTCCCTCAATTAAGATATAATTTGTAATACAGTTTTGATCCAATGTGATTTTGGGTAAGTTCCATGTTATAAGTATATTCGTTTCAATATAGTTAGTGTGTGTTATAGGATGTGTTTTTGAAAATCTGCAACTAGTGTTGGTTTGTTTTATTATACCTAATATGTAGCATGTACTGTGGTGAAGCTACTCTAGCAATACATATCGGGTAGCAACGGCGACGGCGGTTGGCAGCCAATCTTCACAAAATAATTCGGGAAGTATTCACCGAGGCTCCTCGTGGTTGAGTTAGCATGGCAGGGCGGGATCCATTTGCTCCCTAGCTCTTTCGGGTGGGGGGGTTCTTTTTGCCATGTCTCGACCTGCATACACAATTTTATTTTAGGATCCCTACAGAATCTAAATTGAAGACCGATACTCCGAAGAAACAAAATCTCAAACAGGCATAACTTAACGAGCACTAAAAGTGCCCATATAATGGTAATAGCTTTCATTAGGGCATATATATTCCGTAGAGGCGAAGTCTTGGATGTAAGCTGACTCTCGCGTTCGATACCCTCCCAGCCATGATCTTCAGCGTTTAAGGTTTTGAAGATCCCAAAAAAAATATTCTTCTAAGACATTATATCACCATGTCACCAGGAAAGAAAACTTAGCAATTCATAATCAAAATCCGTAATTAATATTTATTATAAACAAAATCATTATTCAATGAAATTTAATCCTTCCGTTAGATAATCTGCATCTTAGTACAAGTGGCATTAATGATTCAACAATAATTCAGTAACTAAAACTAGTCAGTTAATATTTTTACAATGGCTCAAATATTCTTCAAAAATAATTAATTTTATAAACTATGCAGTTAATATTTTTTTTCTTATTGAGCAAAACATAAAAAAAAATCTCAAAATTCCGCTAAAGTGCATTTAATAATTATAGAATAAGGCCAGGCAATGAACAAAAAATGACATTAGTAAATTGAATTAAAGTGCAATCGGCAAAAGCAAAAAAAAAAGTATTATAATAGAGTCAACATAATTGTAGTTAATGGTTAATTGTATGGTCGAAAAAAAATATGGGCAACAGAAGGTTAAGCTCGAAGCACATGGGCAAATCGGAACGCAGCGCAACCAGCTGATCAGGGAATACGATTATACATATTTGTGTACATATATTTGAATCTGTTAAAAATCTTTTCTTTTATGTTGCTTCTGTTTCAGCTAATATTTGAGCGGGGTGTAGGTAGAATCAAAGATGATAATCATTCAACAGACTGACACGGTCATAAGCATATTGATCGGAGCTAAAGCGTAATGTGAAACAGAATGTCGTAAAAAGCTCAGCAGGTGCGCATGTCAGCTTGACTGTGCTTATCTGTGCCAAAATAAGAAAATATAATCAAAACAAAAGGTACAGACTTACATGTATTCCTCGATTTTTTTTTTTCTTTCATTTGTTTTCTTTTGTCTTCTGTGGGGCTTTAAATTGTTTTGATTATTTATTATGGCACAGGAGGGTTTTTAAATTGTGAGTACTTAGAAGATACTCTCCGAAACTAAGTGGAAAAAATTCCAAAAAAAATATAAAAAAATTCAGAAATGACTTTGGACTCTACCCCAACAAGAAGGGGGATAGATTTATACTATTAATTCTTTCTATATATATAAAGATATATACATATATAGATGTAAATTTTTTTTGATTTTTCACTGCACTTGCACGAGGTTTTGAGAGGGCCCTAATAAATGCACTTTGCACAAACTTTTGGAAGTCTCTCACAAGATTTAATTAACTACTTTTTTTACTAAAAACATTTAACAGCAATTTTCATGCATCTGCACGCTCCGGCCAACTTAATGGGCGATGTCATCTGGGCTTCTGATCAGCGGCGCGTCAATGGTGCCCAAAAGGCTACTCCCTCTTCCGGATTCCAGACTGTGGAAACGGCGCCTGCCCTTTCTTGCTGGCATGAGCAAGGGAATGGCAGCTGATCCGCAGTTGAGGCTGACGTCTATTTAATGGGGCAGAAATGACATAGCCGTCCCAAGAAATTACAGTGCCGTCCAATGGGCACACGTGGCGGTTGCCTCAAAAATAGTGGGTTTTTATGTCAGAGACGGCGGCGGCAAGATTGATTCCTCCAAAAATTACTTTCGGCAGGCAGGCAAGAACTGGTTAAAACTGTGACCAGATCTTGGCACAAAGAAATATATGCCGGTCAGGTGCTGGTGGCCGGATGGCGTAGTTTATCATCCACTAACAAAAAAATGTATATTTCGCCAATCGGCCACTTTTAGGGTTTTCCTTTTTTTTATTTTTGTTTTTGGTTCAATTTAGTTGGAATTTAAATTAAACGAATTAAACCACTGATGCCCGAACTTGTTGCTTTTAGTTTAATTTTTTGGTGGGGCTATGTCCGAACCGCCGTAGCCAAACCTTCGATGGTAAAGTAATTTTGAAAAGAAAAAGGGTTATATCCGGGACCTACAGGCTAATATAGGGTCTCAGAGCTTTTTCCTTTCGCGGATTAGATTGAAGGTAGCTGCGCTGCCAACGTGCATGCAGGCGGTTTATAGCAGCGGCAGAATCATTCGCAGCTGACCGTGACAGACAAAAGCTGATCGCTATGCGTCGTTACACAAACGCAAGCTGTTAGGATCGCTTACGCGGTTTAATTTAAATAGGAAAACTGCGACCATTACAAATATGCATGGGTTAATAGTCAACTTTTTCTTGTCCTTGTAGTATAGATTATTATTATGTGAGTAGTATTTGTATTGGGTTTCGTCTTGTAAAATATTTTGATCATCGTCTGGGTAGGGTAGAATTTCGTATAAATGGGGTTTTATTTATTTCTCTAGGAATGTGTGAAATAATCAAAATTTCATTCGTATCGGACCTAAGCCATGTAGATGTCTTTATGTTAAGTAGCTTTTCGGAATTAACGTTTGTGAGATAGTCGTGTTTTAATAATTTTGGATAAAAAATGCCAAATCTAGTTAGTTTCATTCCCAATTCTAAATCTTCAATATATTCGGTAAATTGTTGCAAGTTGAATACTAGTAGTTCCAGTAGTTAAGATACTTCTCTTTCTTCGCTTTTTATACCCTTGCAGAGGGTATTATAATTTTGTCGTGAAATGTGTAACACATAGAAGGAGACATCTCCGACCCCGTAAAGTATATATATTCTTGATCAGCATCAACAGCCGAGTCGATATAGCCATGTCCGTCTGCCCGTCTGCCCGTCTGTCTGTTTCTATGCGAACTAGTCTCTCAGTTTTAAAGCTATCTTAATGAAACTTTGCAGAAGTCCCCTTTTCTGTTGCACGCAGCACATATGTCAAAACCAGCTGGATCGGACCACTATAGCATATAGCTGCCATAGCAACGATCGGTCGAAAATTTAGTTCTTGTATGAAAAAACATTTTGTTTTTCAAGATATCTTGACCAAACTCGGCATTTATTAGCTTTACTATGCTCCTCATATATATGCAACATCCTATTAAGATCGGACCACTATATCACATAGCTGCCATAGGAACGATCGTTCGAAAATTTAGTTCTTGTATGAAAAAAATTTTGTTTATCAAGATATCTTGACCAAACTCGGCATTTATTAGTTTTACTAAGCTCCTCATATATATCCAAAATCCTATTAAGATCAGACCACTATATCATATAGCTGCCATAGGAACGATCGGTCGAAAATTAAGTTTTTGTATGAAAAAAAATTTTGTTTATCAAGATATCTTAACCAAACTCGGCATTTATTAGTTTTACTAAGCTCCTCATGTATATCCAAAATCCTATTAAGATCAGACCACTATATCATATAGCTGCCATAGGAACGATCGGTCGAAAATTAAGTTTTTGTATGAAAAAAAATTTTGTTTATCAAGATATCTTGACCAAACTCGGCATTTATTAGTTTTACTAAGCTCCCCATATATATGCAAAATCCTATTTAGATCGGACCACTATATCATATTATTAAGTTTTTGTATGGAGCATTTTTTGTTTTTCATGATTTTGCGATTAAACACGGCATTTAAAGATTTCACTATGCTCCCTTCATTTTTGCAAAATCTTATTTACATCGGATTTTGATTAAAAGCCTTTTTTTTTGTTTATCAATATACCTTGACCAAACTCGGCATTAAAAGGTTGGGTCTGCAAGGGTATTAGATCTTCGGCATGCCGAAGATAGCCCTTCTTTCTCGTTTTGTTTACTATTTCTATTCCTTGGTTAACCGCTTCAATTACATGGCTGAGTTCGTTTAGATGAATACTGTTTTGAGCTATTGAATTCATTTTTTCTTCAAGTTCTTCTTTATCATTATTATTTAGAGTTCCAAATAAGTATTTGTATGTTGTTCCTACGAAATTAAGTAATCCTCTTTTACTTCTTTTTACTATTCGGATACCGTTTATTATACCCTTGCAGAGGCTATTATAATTTTGTCGTGAAGTGTGTAACGCATAGAAGGAGACATCTCCGACCCCATAAAGTATATATATTCTTGATCAGCATCAACAGCCGCGTCGATATAGCCATATCCGTCTGTCTGTTTCTATGCGAACTAGTCACTCAGTTTTAAAGCTATTTTCATGAAACTTTGCAGAAGTCCGTCTTTCTGCTGCACGCAGCACATATGTGAAATCAGCTGGATCGGACCACTATAGCATATAGCTGCCATAGGAACGATCTATCGAAAATTTAGTTAATGTATGAAAAAAAATCTTGTTCATCAAGATATATTGACCAAACTTGACATTTATTCTCATATATATGCAAAATCCTATTAAGATCCGACCACTTTATCATATAGCTGCCATAGGAACGATCGGTCGAAAATTAAGTTTTTGTATGAAAAAACATTTTGTTTGTCAAGATATCTTGACCAAACTCGACAATTATTAGTTTTACTAAGCTCCTCATATATATCCCAAATCGTATTAAGATCGGACCACTATATCATATAGCTGCCATAGGAACGATCGGTCGAAAATTAAGTTTTTGTATGTAAAAACCTTTTGTTTATCAAGATATCTTGACCAAACTCGACATTTATTAGTTTTACTAAGCTCCTCATATATATGCAAAATCCTATTAAGATCGGACCACTATATCATATAGCTGCCATAGGAACGATCGGTCGAAAATTTAGTTTTTGTATGAAAAAAAATTTTGTTTATCAAGATATCTTGACCAAACTCGACATTTATTAGTTTTACTATGCTCCTCATATATATGCAAAATTCTATTAAGATCGGACCACTATATCATATAGCCGCCATAGGAACGATCGGTCGAAAATTAAGTTTTTGTATGAAAAAACATTTTGTTTGTCAAGATATCTTGACCAAACTCGGCATTTATTAGTTTTACTAAGCTCCTCATATATATACAAAATCCTATTAAGATCGGACCACTATATCATATAGCTGCCATTGGCGATCGGATGAAAATTAAGTTTTTGTATGTAAAAACCTTTTGTTTATCAAGATATCTTGACCAAACTCGACATTTATTAGTTTTACTAAGCTCCTCATATATATGCAAAATCCTATTAAGATCGGACCACTATATCATATAGCTGCCATAGGAACGATCGGTCGAAAATTAAGTTTTTGTATGAAAAAACCTTTTGTTTATCAAGATATCTTGACCAAACTCGACATTTATTAGTTTTACTATGCTCCTCATATATATGCAAAATTCTATTAAGATCGGACCACTATATCATATAGCCGCCATAGGAACGATCGGTCGAAAATTAAGTTTTTGTATGAAAAAACATTTTGTTTGTCAAGATATCTTGACCAAACTCGGCATTTATTAGTTTTACTAAGCTCCTCATATATATACAAAATCCTATTAAGATCGGACCACTATATCATATAGCTGCCATTGGCGATCGGATGAAAATTAAGTTTTTGTATGTAAAAACCTTTTGTTTATCAAGATATCTTGACCAAACTCGACATTTATTAGTTTTACTAAGCTCCTCATATATATGCAAAATCCTATTAAGATCGGACCACTATATCATATAGCTGCCATAGGAACGATCGGTCGAAAATTAAGTTTTTGTATGAAAAAACATTTTGTTTGTCAAGATATCTTGACCAAACTCGGCATTTATTAGTTTTACTAAGCTCCTCATATATATGCCAAATCCTATTAAGATCGGACCACTATATCATATAGCTGCCATAGGAACGATCTATCGAAAATTAAGTTTTTGTATGAAAAAACATTTTGTTTTTCAAGATATCTTAACCAAACTCGGCATTTATTAGTTTTACTATGCTCCTCATATATATGCAAAATCCTATTAAGATCGGACCACTATATCATATTATTAAGTTTTTGTATGGAGAATTTTTTGTTTTTCAAGATTTTGCGATTAAACACGGCATTTAAAGATTTCACTTTGCTCCCTTCATTTTTGCTAAATCTTATTTACATCGGTTTTTGATTAAAACCCTTTTTTTTTGTTTATCAATATACCTTGACCAAACTCGGCCTTAACCATTTTCTCGGCATTAAAAGGTTGGGTCTGCAAGGGTATTAGATCTTCGGCATGCCGAAGATAGCCCTTCTTTCTCGTTTAATACACTTTTCGGAGTAGTATAGTATTTCAATACAAAATCCTCCAGACTCGCTATTTTTATACCCTTGCAGAGGGTATTATAATTATGTCGTGAAGCGTGTAACGCATAGAAGGAGACATCTCCGACCCAATAAAGTATATATATTTTTGATCAGCATCAACAGCCGAGTCGAAATAGCCATGTCCGTCTGTCTGTTTCTATGCGAACTAGTCTCTCAGTTTTAAAGCTATTTTCATGAAACTTTGCAGAAGTCCCTTTTTCTGTTGCACGCAGCACATATGTAAAAACCAGCTGGATCGGACCACTATAGCATATAGCTGCCATGGGAACGATCGGTCGAAAATTAAGTTGTTGTAAGATAACAATTTTGTTTATCAAGATATATTGACCAAACTTGGCATTTATTAGTTTATTTATGCTTCTCATATATATGAAAAATCCTATTAATGTCGGACCACTATATCAAATAGCTGCCATAGGAACGATCAGTCGAAAATTAAGTTGTATGAAAAAAATCTTGTTTATCATGATATCTGGACCAATATCGCCATTTATGAGATTTCCTATGCTCCTCATTTATATGCAAAATCCTATTAAAATCGAATCACTATATCATATAGCTGCCATAGGAACGATCAGTCGAAAATTAAGTTGTTGTATGATAAACAATTTTGTTTTTCAAGATATCTTTACCAAACTCTTTATTAGCTTTATTATGCTCCTCATATATATGCAAAATCCTATTAATGTCGGACCACTCTATCATATAGCTGCCATAGGAACGATCGGTCGAAAATTAAGTTGTTGTATGGAAAACTTTTTTGTCATTCAAGATATTTCGATTAAACACGGCATTTAAAGAATTCACTACATTTTTTCGAAATCTTATTAACATCGGACTGCTATATCATATATCTGCTATAGGAACGATCGGTCGAAAACTAGGTTTTTGAATAAAAACCTTTTTTGTTTATCAAGATACCTTGACCAATCTCGGCATTAACTATTATCCCTGTGCTTCTTAGTTGCGGGCAAAGCACCATGAACATTATGAAAAGGTTGGGTCTGCAAGGGTATTAAATCTTCGGCGTGAAGGTAGCCTTTCTTTCTCGTTTCTCTTTGCAATTTTTCTGTTAAATATTGAATTTGTATTCTGTCTTTATATTTGTTTGACTGTAACATTAGTTTGTCATATGTGTCTTCTGTCTTTGTTAAATTTATTGTGAGACAATGGTGCTCGTAATTATCTGGTATGTCTATCATGCCTATTTCAAAGAGTAAGTATCCATTATTTGATTTAATCGGGTTAATATCTATAAGCTGGTTATTACTTCCCAGTAATAGGGTTGACATCATTAGTGCCAGAAAAATAAAAGTAATAGGTCCTGTTTTGGAATTTCGTCCTCCTGTAAATATTTGCTCTTATTTAACTTCTTTTGTTTTTGATAACTTGTTTTATAATGTTTAACCTCTGTTAATCTCTTCAAAATGATCTTCGTCAATTTGTTCTATTTTCCCAGTGGGTTTGTCAGGGTTTTGTAATTTAACGTGAACTATGGGTGCCTTCCTAAGTATTTATTTATTTTGAAATCCTTTCGGTTTTTATTAAGATTATTTATTCTTGTCTCTTTTATATTCTGGGTATTATAATTAGCTGTTCCTGCATAAATGAAAATGTCAACTGGAGTTCTACCAGTAGGGTTATGTTTTAGCTTATGATTATAAGTGTATAAAATTACCTCAATTTCATGAGTCTATTTTTTCTGTCATCGTCAGTATTTATTAAAAGCATTTTTTCATTAATTGTCTTATGTAGTCTATCTACATCCGCTACACCAATTTTCCTTGTTGTTATTTGAATTTCAACTTTTTCCTTATTTTACCATTCTTTCAGGGCTAGTCTCATAAAAGTACTGTCCCTATCTGTCTTCAGTGTTGTAGGTTTTCCCATATTGTTAAATATTTGAATGACTCCTCTTTTGACTTCCATCCAATCCTTGCCGTTAAGCTCAATTACATTTGCAAATTTTGAATATAAATCAATACATGTTAATTAGCTGTGGTTTTTTATTGAATAAATGTCTTCTACGTAAGTTTCTCTACAATTTTCTACTTACGGTGTAATTTGAAATTTATAAGATTCTTTCCTGTGATCATTCTTAGCTAGATTGCAAACTTCACATTCGTTTATTATGTTTTGTATTAAATTTTGGTAGTGTGGGTAGTAGTATATTTCTTTAAAAGTCTGACCATCTTTTCGATGCCTGGATGTAAAAGTTTCTTGTGGTTGCTAATTATTATTTCTTTAAATTTTGCATAGCTCCTAATGTCTTTCAGTTTAACATTTGTTCGTAATATTCGAGTTGTTTTAGTGTTCATAATTTCTTTAAATGCTGTATTGTATTATTTCATAGTCTGAGTCGTATTCAATGTATAATACGCTTGAATTGTTGCACAAATGTTTTATCAATATCTCTTTATCCTTTTCAATATTTCGGTTTAAATATTCGATTTTTATACCCTTGCAGAGGGTATTATAATTTTGTCGTGAAATGTGTAACGCATAGAAGGAGACATCTCCGACCCCATAAAGTATATAAGTTAATTCCAAGGTTTATTCAACGATGAAAAAAATATGTTTTTTGTGGAAGCAAGTCTTCCTTTTATTGATGTCAATTTGCAACTGAATAAACTTAAATTAATTCTAGCCCTAGTAACCTGTGGCTTAGCGGCAGCGGCGTTGGCAGCGGCGTCGCTGCTGATGTTGTTGGCCCGTTGGGCAATTCTTCTTGGAATTTTTGGCGGTTGCCAGTCGGCGCGTGGAGGAAATGGCACAGACACCAAGTCAGCATTTTGCTGCACTTCTTATGAGGTGTTGCAATGCTTCTTATTGGGACTGTGTGAATTTATTTGTTGTTAACTCTTCCCCCTTTGATTTAAGCTTGTCCTCAAGCGGTCATCAGAAGAAAGGTATGTTGTTGAACCTGAGGTTGTTGGCGTCTGTATTTTGTATTTGGATATGCGTAGGTTCTTTTCTGGGGATCTCTAGTTCTTTGCTCAGTTGCAGTATTATATTTTTCTTTTTTCTCTTCAATACGTGTAATACACAGGTAAGAAGGATGGCAACTGTGAACAGAGTTATGAAGCCGACTCTATTGGCTATAGAGTGCGTCTGAAGTTTTTGCATGTTTTTTATGTTGTTGATGTGCAGTTCTTCCAATGCTTCCAGAGAAAGAATCTTAATTCTTTCGTTTTCTATTGGGGTTATTTGTATTGTGGGATTTCCTAGGGTCATGACTGTGACCTCCAAGTTGCTGAACTCTTGTTTGTTGATGAATAAGGTTTCATTCCAGAAGTTGATCATGTAGGTGCCTCTCACACGTTTCTCCTCTTCTTGCCATCTAATAGTGCCGTTGAAGTCGTTCACTAGTATAAGTCCATCGTCGATTTCTTCGATCTCCGGGATATGGTCTGCATTGCTAAAGCCACAGAGCGCTTGCTCTCCACTAACTAACTTAGGTATACAGTTATTATTGTTTAAGTTTACAATTTTTGATTTGTTACAAATTTTAATATTATGATATCTTTTACAATTGTTGTTTATGCCATAAATTGTTTTATTACAATGAAACAGTTCGTTAAATTCTAAATTTATAATATTGTTATTTTTCACTACTGGCTTTAGGATGGTATTTTTGCATTCTATTTCTTCTAAATTTGGAATTTTTACAATGTAAAACAAGGTTGTTCCATTTTGCAAAATGGACACATCTGCAAATTCTAACATTTCTTCAATATTTAAAGGTGGCATGTTGCTTTTATTAAAATTATCATTTATAGTAATCTGTAATTTTTATGTATTTTTTATATTGCTTTTGTGGATTATCTTGTCAGTTGTTGTTAGTACGGTTGTGTTCCTATTTTCCTTAACTATTTCTTTTTTGTATCTGGGTGATAGTTTGGTACCTAATCTGGTATTAATTTTGACGAATATTTCTTGACCTGGTGTATAGGTGCGTATGTTGTTGCGTTTTTTGTTATGATTCTGCATGTCAGTCGATTGTTTCAGTTTGAGTCTGTCAATGTTCTCTTTCCTAGCTTTTTCGTATTGATCTGGGTCTGTAGTCATGTTTCTGCCGAAGAATATGTCTAATGGTCTCTTGTTAGTTGTCGAGTGTATAGTGTAGTTGTAGTCGTATATTGATTTGTTAAGGAGTTCTTCAAATGTTCTATGTTCTTGTTTTCTTTTATTACATCTCATAATATCTGATAGTGTTGAATGAAATCTTTCTACCTGACCATTCACTGCGCTTTTGTAGGGTGGTGTTTTATAAACTTCTATACCTAATTAGTCCTGCATCATAAAAGTGATTGAGGCTGAGTTAAGGGATTTTTCGTTATCTATTACAACGGCTTTAGGTACGCCAAAATAAAATAGGATTTCATGAAGTGGTTTTTTAATGTCTTCTATTGCTCTAGATTTGATTATTCGTCCCTGGGCTAATTTTGAAAATTTATCTACTGCTGTTAGTACTAAGTTCTTTTCTGTCGTGTATATGTCAATATGGATTGTATGTCCTGGGTATTCGGGGATTGGTGTTTCTGTGAGTTTTGGGTTAGTTGGATGTCTATCGTATTTTTCTTCTTTACAGACTTGACACTGTTTGACTAATTCTGTTATTCGTTGTTTCATTTTTGGGAAATAGAAAGTTTCGGACAATTGTATTTTGTTTTCTAGTGCGTTGCGGTGTGCTCTGTTGTGTGTAGCCAATATCTTCTCATCTTGCTCTGTTTCATTTGTTAAATCTTTTACTTGAGACTGCGTGAATCTAATCTTGAAGTTACTAAAGTGTTGGGGATATATCTGCTGAATTTGGTTCATTATTTCTTCTGAGGTTATTATTCCGTTAATAACGGATGGGTTTAGATGAGCTTTCAATATTTGCGTAAGGTCGTGTTCTGAGAAGTTTGGTCGAGTTATTGTGTGTCTGTGGAATGTTGGGAATGGAATGTGAAACTTGTAATCAGTTTTGTTATCTTTGCTGAGAAATATCTGGTTTTTAAAGACGTTTATTGGGGCTTCTATGCTAGGTATTAAATTGTGACTTGAACTGTCAGCACTGTGCTGGGTGGAGGCTACTGATCCAATATTATTGATAACAGGGATTCGTGATAGCGCATCGGCTACAATATTATCCCTACCTGGCTTATAGAGGAGTTCATAGTCGAACTCTTCCAGGTAAGCTTTCCACCTTTTTATCCTTTCGTTGCCATTCCAACTACTGAGAGAGTGAGTTAAGGGTTGATGGTCGGTATATATTTTTACTCTTGCTTTACCGTAAAGGTAGTTTTTGAGGGCTTTTAGGGCCCAAATTATTGCCAACATTTCCCTTTCATTGGTGGCGTAGTTCTCTTCTGTTTTAGAGAGAGTTCTAGATAGAAAACAAATGGGTCGCTTGTTCTGGGATAGAACAGCGCCAATAGCAAAGTTGGATGCATCTGTTGTCAGATGAAACTCTTTGCTGAAGTCCGGGTAATGGAGTATTACCTCGTTTGAAACCATGGCGTTTTTAATTTTATTAAATGCTTCGATTGATTCTTCGTTGAGATTAATGAGCTTTTTAGCTGATTGATTTTTGGACACACGTCCATCTTCCCCTCTTAAAAGAGAGGTAAGGGGCTTTGCCAACTTAGCGAAGTCTTTTATGAATCGCCTATAATAGCTGGCAAGGCCAATAAAAGATCTTAAATCTTTGAGGGTTTTTGGAAGTGGGTACTTTCCTATTGTTTCTATCTTGTTAGGATTGGTTTCAATACCTTTGTCTGAGATGACAAATCCCAGGAACTCTACTCTGTTTTTAAAGAACTCACATTTGTCCAACTGACATTTCATGTTGGCTTCCTGTAGAGTTCTGAATATGGCGCTAAGGTGACGCGCATGCGATTCATCATCCTTGCTAAAGATAATGATATCGTCAATATAAATGAAGCATATTTTCCCAATATGCTCGCGAAGGATATCGTCTAGGGCTCTCTGGAAGATTGAGGGCGCATTTTTCAGACCGAAGGGGAGTCGTGTAAACTCGTATTTTCCGTTGTTAACGGAGAAGGCTGTTTTTTCTATGTCTGATTCTTTGAGGGGGATTTGATGAAATCCACTTTTCAAGTCTAGAACAGAGAATACCTTATTATTACCTAGCTGTGCCAATACCTCGTTGATTTCGGGTATTGGGTATTTGTCTGCGGTAGTTTCTTTATTTAATTTCCTATAGTCTATGACCATGCGATATTTTTTCTTTCCGGAGGCATCTAATTTTTTGGGGACAATCCACACAGGTGAATTATACGGGGATCGGGAGGGTCGGATTATTCCGTCCTCTAAAAGTTCCTTGATTTGGTTGTGTACTTCGTCTTTTAAAGACATTGGAAATTGGTAAAATTTCGAATATACTGGGGAATCGGTTTTGGTTCTGATTTCTGCTCTAACGTTAGTTGTATAAGTCAATTTTCGTCCGGATTGGCGAAGAGACTTGGGTGCATTTTAATAAGCTGATTTAGGCTATTCCTTTGTTCGTTTGTCATGTGGTCTGTCCGTGGTATTACCGTGTTTACTGCCTCGATTCTTTTCTGCTTAATGGGTATGCAAATATTATTCTTGATTATTAGTAGATTTTTGCTGCTTTGTATGACAGCATCTAAATCTTTAAGACTATCGTTACCTAATATGGCGTCAAATGATTTTAAAGTGGGTAAGAGAAAGAATTTTATTTTGATATCATTTCTATTAAAAAGATTAGCGAACTTATGGTGTGTAATTTTAATGCTTCCGCCGACTGTGACGGCTTCGAAAGGCTTTTCATTTGGGATAGGTTCGGACACGAATTTGGGTTGGACATAATTTCTGTTTGATCCTGTATCTATTAGTATTTTGAGTAATTTTCCGCTCCCCATCTTAAATTCTATGTAAGGAAGAGAGGAGCTTTTTATCCTAAAAAATTAATGTCTGAATGTTCGTACTGGTTATTCTGTCCGTCATCTGCTTCTTCGATTTGTTGGGTATATTCATTTAATGGCTGTTCGTATTCGTCCTGCTGTTCGTAATTTAGCATTGATTGTACGTATTCCTCCATGGTCACATAGTTGTCAGTGTTTTCTGTCTCGGTCTGTTCTTCTCCTGTTTGTATGTTGAAGTTTCTTTGTTTTTTGTCCGTGGCGTTTGTTGGTGGTGGGGGTCTTTTTCCTACTTCAAAGTTGGGTCTGTTCATGTAGTTTATCATTCTTGTGCGGATGCTTTGGTCCACGTCCATTGGTTCAGGACGGGGTTGGGGTTTTGGTGCAGAAGGTCTATTGGGTACGTAAACCTGTTGTTGTTGTGTCTGGTAAGTTCGTTGGTTAGGGTGTTGTGGAGTCGGTCCATTATTGTTATAAGTCGGTGGTCCATAGTTTGTATTGGTTGGCCAAGGTGTATGAATCGGGAGTTGGGGCCTGAAGCTAATAGGTGGTGGCCTAAAGGTTTGGGCGAAAGAAGGCTGGGCTGTTCGAGGTGGCAGTATAGGTGGTGGTACATTTCTATTTTGGTTTCTGGCATGTGCTTGTTGATTCCTATTCAAAGCCATGTTAGTGCGATAGCTTTGATTCTCTAGTTTTAAACAATAATGAAGGGCTGAAGGTAGATCTGCTGGCTCCTTTATTCCAAGGATCCGTGGTAAATCTCCCTTCAAACCTCTAATGAAGGTATCTAATGCTTTATCTCTGTATATTTTTGTCATAAGGGTTTCGGATTCCCTATTTAATTCCATGCAGCCTACTTTATTTAATATCAGCGACAAGTGGTTGTAGACAACCTGGTAGAAATCTTCTACTGTCTGGTTGTTACCCTGCACTAACATTGTCATCTGATATTCTAATGTTCCCAGATCTCTTTTGTCCGCGTAGTGCAGCGTGAGACATTTGGAGATAGCGCTCCAATTTAAGGGAACATTATACGACTCGAGGGCCGTGTCAGCATTGCCAGTGATTTTATTTCTCACTGTATGCAATATGCCGAAGTATTTCGGCGAACCTATTTCGGCTGCATAGGCTGAGAGTATACGATCTACACTCTTTTTCCATGAGCTAAATTCCGCTGGATTACCGGAAAATTCTCTAAGGCTTTTTACTATGTCCGGAACTCTGTCCAAGTCGTTCAAGTTGTGGTTGGCAGTTATCGTTTGGTCGTCTACGTCACTAAACTCCCTAGAGGGGTTCACTAATTGCCTTACTAACGTCGGCAATTGTTGTGCCAAAATCTGGCTAACCGTGGCTGCTATCACCTGCTCTGCGTTATTCGCCATGCCTCTATTTTGTAGATGTTCGTTTTGTCTGTCGAGATGTCGTTGCTGTTGTCTGTTCAAGTTATGTCCGCCTACCTGTGGTTGATCTGATACTATTGGGGGCCTAACTAAATTGCTTTCATTAGCCATAAACAGGAGATATTACTAATATTGTGTATTTTTAGGATATTTTTGAAATAATTTTAAATCTAGTATTAGTTTTCTTATTCTATATTTTGTTTGATTGATTTTGATCGTTTTTGTTTTCTTTTTAAAACCAGTGGCTGGTTTCTTCCTTCTACTTTGGAGGGTCCCTTGGGAATCGCAAAGTTGGAATTTAGTTATACTACGTTTGTAGTCTTTATGTTTGTTTATCGTTTTACACTTCTTTATCTTGCTTATTGTTCTACAATATTTTTGTATTTCTTTTCTTATAATTCTATTTCACTTTTTGTGTTAGTTGTTTTGTTTGTTTGTCTTTCACTTAATTTCTAACTTACAGTACTATTCCTGATGTGGCAACCTCCCTGCCGGTCCGGATTTCATCCTTTTTGAAGCCTTTGGGTATCTACTGGGGATCCTGCGACCAGTCTTCGTTGAGAGTATCCTGCGGGCGGGCCTTACAAGATGTGTTGTCCACCGATGGGCAAATAAACAATTAAGTTCTAATTGCCTTTCGCGAATTTCACCAGTCGTTGAATTTAATTACCGAGAGTTGCACTGGTTTTGTTTTCGCGTATAACTGACTAACGCGCACGTAGAAGCGTTTTGTAACACGTAACACGAGCCGGTCCCTGCTCGGGCGCCAGTTAATTCCAAGGTTTATTCAACGATGAAAAAAATATGTTTTTTGTGGAAGCAAGTCTTCCTTTTATTGATGTCAATTTGCAACTGAATAAACTTAAATTAATTCTAGCCCTAGTAACCTGTGGCTTAGCGGCAGCGGCGTTGGCAGCGGCGTCGCTGCTGATGTTGTTGGCCCGTTGGGCAATTCTTCTTGGAATTTTTGGCGGTTGCCAGTCGGCGCGTGGAGGAAATGGCACAGACACCAAGTCAGCATTTTGCTGCACTTCTTATGAGGTGTTGCAATGCTTCTTATTGGGACTGTGTGAATTTATTTGTTGTTAACTTATATATTCTTGATCAGCATCAACAGCCGAGTCGATATAGCCATGTCCGTCTGTCCGTCTGTCCGTCTGTCCGTCCGTCCGTCTGTCCGTCTGTCCGTCTGTCCGTCTGTCTGTTTCTATGCGAACTAGTCCCTCAGTTTTAAAGCTATCTTAATGAAACTTTGCAGAAGTCCCTATTTCTGTTGCACGCAGCACATATGTCAAAACCAGCTGGATCGGACCACTATATCATATAGCTGCCATAGGAACGATCGGTCGAAAATTAAGTTTTTGTATGAAAAAACCTTTTGTTTATCAAGATATCTTGACCAAACTCGACATTTATTAGTTTTACTATGCTCCTCATATATATGCAAAATTCTATTAAGATCGGACCACTATATCATATAGCCGCCATAGGAACGATCGGTCGAAAATTAAGTTTTTGTATGAAAAAACATTTTGTTTGTCAAGATATCTTGACCAAACTCGGCATTTATTAGTTTTACTAAGCTCCTCATATATATGCAAAATCCTATTAAGAGCGGACCACTATATCATATAGCTGCCATAGGAACGATCGGTCGAAAATTAAGTTTTTGTATGAAAAAACATTTTGTTTGTCAAGATATCTTGACCAAACTCGGCATTTATTAGTTTTACTAAGCTCCTCATATATATGCAAAATCCTATTAAGATCGGACCACTATATCATATAGCTGCCATAGGAACGATCGGTCGAAAATTAAGTTTTTGTATGAAAAAACATTTTGTTTGTCAAGATATCTTGACCAAACTCGGCATTTATTAGTTTTACTATGCTCCTCATATATATGCAAAATCCTATTAAGATCGGACCACTATATCATAAAGCTGCCATAGGAACGATCGGTCGAAAATTAAGTTTTTGTATGAAAAAACCTTTTGTTTATCAAGATATCTTGACCAAACTCGATATTTATTAGTTTTACTATGCTCCTCATATATATGCAAAATTCTATTAAGATCGGACTACTATGTCATATAGCCGCCATAGGAACGATCGGTCGAAAATTAAGTTTTTGTATGAAAAAACATTTTGTTTGTCAAGATATCTTGACCAAACTCGGCATTTATTAGTTTTACTAAGCTCCTCATATATATGCAAAATCCTATTAAGATCGGACCACTATATCATATAGCTGCCATAGGAACGATCGATCGAAAATTAAGTTTTTGTATGAAAAAACATTTTGTTTTTCAAGATATCTTAACCAAACTCGGCATTTATTAGTTTTACTATGCTCCTCATATATATGCAAAATCCTATTAAGATCGGACCACTATATCATATTATTAAGTTTTTGTATGGAGAATTTTTTGTTTTTCATGATTTTGCGATTAAACACGGCATTTAAAGATTTCACTATGCTTCCTTCATTTTTGCTAAATCTTATTTACATCGGTTTTTGATTAAAAGCCTTTTTTTTGTTTATCAATATACCCTGACCAAACTCGGCCTTAACCATTTTCTCGGCATTAAAAGGTTGGGTCTGCAAGGGTATTAGATCTTCGGCATGCCGAAGATAGCCCTTCTTTCTCGTTATCCTTAATTTTTATACCCTTGCAGAGGGTATTATAATTTTGTCGTGAAATTTGTAACGCATAGAAGGAGACATCTCCGACCCCATAAAGTATATATATTCTTGATCAGCATCAACAGCCGAGTCGATATAGCCATGTCCGTCTGTCCGTCTGTCTGTTTCTATGCGAACTAGTCCCTCAGTTTTAAAGCTATCTTAATGAAACTTTGCAGAAGTCCCTAATTCTGTTGCACGCAGCACATATGTCAAAACCAGCTGGATCGGACCACTATATCATATAGCTGCCATAGGAACGATCGGTCGAAAATTAAGTTTTTGTATGAAAAAACATTTTGTTTATCAAGATATCTTGACCAAACTCGACATTTATTAGTTTTACTATGCTCCTCATATATATGCAAAATTCTATTAAGATCGGACCACTATATCATATAGCCGCCATAGGAACGATCGGTCGAAAATTAAGTTTTTGTATGAAAAAACATTTTGTTTGTCAAGATATCTTGACCAAACTCGGCATTTATTAGTTTTACTAAGCTCCTCATATATATGCCAAATCCTATTAAGATCGGACCACTATATCATATAGCTGCCATAGGAACGATCTATCGAAAATTAAGTTTTTGTATGAAAAAACATTTTGTTTTTCAAGATATCTTAACCAAACTCGGCATTTATTAGTTTTACTATGCTCCTCATATATATGCAAAATCCTATTAAGATCGGACCACTATATCATATTATTAAGTTTTTGTATGGAGAATTTTTTGTTTTTCATGATTTTGCCATTAAACACGGCATTTAAAGATTTCACTATGCTCCCTTCATTTTTGCTAAATCTTATTTACATCGGTTTTTGATTAAAAGCCTTTTTTTTGTTTATCAATATACCTTGACCAAACTCGGCCTTAACCATTTTCTCGGCATTAAAAGGTTGGGTCTGCAAGGGTATTAAATCTTCGGCGTGCCGAAGATAGCCCTTCTTTCTCGTTTTAAATATGGTTCTACTTCTACCTTTTCGGTATCAGTTCTAATCATTTCTATTTGCCTTCTATAATAATTCAATGGTTTTTCTGTTAAATGTATTAAGTTTTCGTTATCTTCTTCAGCGCTATGTTCTGTAGCTCGTGTGTTAATATCTTGTTCGCCTAGCATATTTTCTTAAATTTTGATGCGTGATAAGGCATCTGCTACGTGGTTTAAGTTTCCTTCTAAATATTTGATTGAGAAATTATATTCACTAACTTTGATACGCCAACGTTGTTATTTCATGTTGGGTTCATTAATGTTGTTTAGCCAAACAAGTGGCTTGTGATCGCTTAAAATGTCAAATGGTCTGCCATATAAAATAATATATATATAAATACATATAAAAATATTTTACTGCCCACACTATTGCTAAAAGCTCTTTTTTTTTGTACTGTAATTTTGTTCATGCTCGTTTAGCGTTCTACTTGAGAAACTAATTGGCTTGTTATCTTGGGACAACACAGCTCCTATTGCAAAATTACTTGCGTCGGTTGTTACCTGGAAGTTCCTTTTAAAATCTGGACATGTTAATATTGGGTCGTTCATAATTAATAATTTTAATTTTTCAAATGCTTTATTATATTCATCTTTTGTAATATCAATTTTTGCTGCTTTCTTGAAGTAAAGAGTCATGGGTTTTGCAATTTTTGCAAAATCGGGAATAAACTTTCGATAATAACCACATAAACCTAGAAATGATTTAATTTCCTTTGATGTTTTTGGCAAAGGAAATTCTTGTATTGCCTTTACTTTTAGTTTATTTGGCCGTATCCCCTCTGGACTTATAATGTGGCCTAAAAAATGCTGTTTCCTTTTTTTGAAATTCGCACCTATCTAATTGAAGTTTCAAATTTGCCTGTCTTAATTTTTCAAAAACTTTAGTTATTGAATTTAAATGTTCATCAAGTGATGTGGAGAAGACAATAATGTAGTCCAAATATACAAGACAATGCTTGTTAATTAAATCACGAAGAACATGATTCATGCAGCTTTGAAATGTTTCTGGTGCGTTTTTAAGTCCAAAGGGCATTTGGTAGAAAACGCTGGTTTATTAATTGATTTCTGATCCATTTCAATTTGATGGAAACCTTTTGCTAAATCTATTGTTGTAAAATATGAGCATCTTCCTAATTTTCCCAAAATCTCGTCCATGTTTGGAATGGGAAATTTATCATTAATTGTTATGTCGTTCAACCCTCTGTAATTTTTGTTTTTTTTTTTTCTGAGGCGTCTGCCTTTTTTGGTACTATCCATAAGAGACTACAATAAGGCGACTGGCTATGCCGAATAATACCTTGGGTAAGCATATCTTTAATTTGCTTTTCGACTTCTTGTTCAAAAGCGAAAGGGTAACCGTATGGTTTCCTGTGAATTAGATTTTCATGGTATTTATCGTGCTTAACAATACTCGTGAAGGGCAAGTTGTCACCTTCTCGATATTGAATATCACTGAAATTCTTAAATAATTTTAATAGTTTTGTTTTTTCTTCAGCATTTAGATGATCAGCTCGGTAATCTTGTCCCGATGTTATTTCATTACTTATTGCGTAATTAATTCTTGTCTATAACTTTCTGGCTTTAAATGTGCTTCAAAGTTTTTTTCTGCATTTGGATCCCAAACTAATTTCTTATGCTTGAACGATCTCTCTTATACTATCATGACTGTATCAATAATGGAGCGGTTTGCCTTTAATAAATTTCTGAATAAAAGCAATTCATAATGAGATGAAAAATCGTGCATGTAAAATATCTGGTCTTGCCTAAAGAGTTTATTAGGTGCAGTGGATACATAATGATTTAGTTTTGATAACCCTGTTATAGTTCTAATCGAAGTAAGTCTTGTATAAACTGGTATATTAAAAAAATTTTCCCTCATCATATTTATTGACGACCCAGTGTCAATGAGACATCTGTAGCGTCTGTTATTAAATGTGATTTCTATGTACTGGCTTGTCCCGAAGCTCCAATTGAAAAATTAACGTCTTTTATTTCGATATTTTGAATTTCCTCGTGTTGGTTGTTTTGACAACCAAACTCTTCTTGTACGTAATTACCCTGATAGTTGTCTGATTGTTGATAATTTTCATCAACCTGCATTTTTTGGAAACCCCTTGTATTTTCTCACATACGCTAGTACGATTGATTTGGTATATATGTATCTACCTGGAGAAATGTTTTGATTTATAGGGATATTTATTTGTGCTCGTTGTAAATTCTGTTTGAATTCTTGAACTAGTTGGTTATTTTGGTCATAATAGGCTTGGTTGTTCTGAGGGTGTTGTGAAAAATTGGGACTTTGATTATTGTTAGTCATGTAATTTGAAGTAAATTGAGGTTTATTATTTCTTGTAATATTTATAGCATTGTTAGTATTTTGAATTTTATTATTATTACTATAATAATTTTCTTCATAGTAGCCCTCCATTTGTGCTACTTGTTTTAATTTCAAAATAGTGGATATGTCGTATCTTGCGAGTGACATAAAGAGTCTAACTAGTAGTTTTTAATGTATTAAGTTTTTTACAGTATTATTCATAGCGTTGTTATACAATCTGTTATAATCTAAATTCCCTTCTAATTCTAATTCGTCCGTTATAATTATTATCTTAGCCTCTACCTTACTACAAAACTTGCGTTAATTACCTTGATAATTGGTATTACATAACCTTCGCAGTAGTTCTTCCACGGATGTTTGCGTCTTGTATTCGGAGATTAAAGCCTCCTTGAGTTGTTGCCGGTTGTTGATTTGCAGCATTCTGGGTACCTTCTGGGCATCTCCGGATATCTGCAGCTGGATCGCCCCGAATATGATGCATTGTTGTCGTTCATTGTGAGTAGAGTACAGTTGAAGCATTTAATCCATCCTTCTGATGAATGGACCCAGGGTTATAGGATCTCCCTCAAAGGCTGGCACGTTCCGTATTTGTTGAAGCAATTGGTGTAAATTCTGGTCGTTGAATTTATTCATTGCTGGAAGTGCAGCAGCATGAGAACCTTCTGGTTGCTCCATTTATTAACGAGAAAGAAGGGATATCTTCGGCATGCTGAAGATCTAATACCCTTGCAGACCCAACCTTTTAATGCCGAGAAAATGGTTAAGGCCGAGTTTGGTCAAGGTATATTGATAAACAAAAAAAAAGGGTTTTAATCAAAAACCGATGTAAATAAGATTTAGCAAAAATGAAGGGAGCATAGTGAAATCTTTAAATGCCGTGTTTAATCGTTTAATAAAGTATATATATTCTTGATCAGCATCAACAGCCGAGTCGATATAGCTATGTCCGTCTGTCCGTCTGTCTGTTTCTATGCGAACTAGTCTCTCAGTTTTAAAGCTATCTTAATGAAACTTTGCAGAAGTCCCTTTTTCTGTTGCACGCAGCACATATGTCAAAACCAGCTGGATCGGACCACTATAGCATATAGCTGCCATAGAAACGATCGGTCGAAAATTAAGTTTTTGTATAAAAAAACATTTTGTTTTTCAAGATATCTTAACCAAACTCGGCATATATTAGTTTTACTATGCTCCTCATATATATCCAAAATCGTATTAAGATCGGACCACTATATCATATAGCTGCCATAGGAACGATCGGTCGATAATGTAGTTCTTGTATGAAAAAACATTTTCTTTTTCAAGATATCTTGACCAAACTCGGCATTTATTAGCTTTACTATGCTCCTCATATATGTGCAAAATCCTATTAAGATCGGACCACTATATCATATAGCTACCATAGGAACGATCGGTCGAAAATTTAGTACTTGTATAAAAAAAATTTTGTTTATCATGATATCTTGACCAAACTCGGCATTTATTAGTTTTACTTAGCTCCTCATATATATCCAAAATCCTATTAAGATCAGACCACTATATCATATAGCTGCCATAGGAACGATCGGTCGATAATGTAGTTCTTGTATGAAAAAAATTGTGTTTATCAAGATATCTTAATCAAACTTGGCGTTTATTAGTTTTACTATGCTCCTCATATATATGCAAAATCGTATTAAGATCAGACCACTATATCATATAGCTGCCATAGGAACGATCTGTCGAAAAGTAGGATCTTGTATGAAAAACATTTTGTTTTTCAAGATATCTTGACTAAACTTGGCATTTATTAGTTTCACTATGCTCCCCATATATATGCAAAATCCTATTTAGATCGGACCACTATATCATATTATTAAGTTTTTGTATGGAGCATTTTTTGTTTTTCATGATTTTGCGATTAAACACGGCATTTAAAGATTTCACTATGCTCCCTTCATTTTTGCAAAATCTTATTTACATCGGTTTGTGATTAAAACCCTTTTTTTTTGTTTATCAATATACCTTGACCAAACTCGGCCTTAACCATTTTCTCGGCATTAAAAGGTTGGGTCTGCAAGGGTATTAGATCTTCGGCATGCCGAAGATAGCCCTTCTTTCTCGTTAAACATACAGTTAGTTATACCAAAGACAATATAAGCACTAAGATGAGTTACGCCCATACATTTGAATGCGAAGCAAAATTTCTAGCCTGGCCTTTCATCTGGCCTTTGAGGCTTTGTACGGCATGCCTGCCAACTGACTGTTCGTTCTCCAAAAACCAGACAAACGAATGCCGAAGTCGCGGCTTGCTGATGCTGACACGACCAACGAAGTTAGTCGCCAGCCTACCTTCAGCAAAGCTGGTCGATGGTGCTTTGCGTCGCTTCGTTTTCGAAGTACATTGAGCGAAAAAGTTTGAAACTTACGATCGACGCAAAGTGCTTGTGCTTTATCCATGAAATGCATGCTTTATTTAAATGATTTATTACTCTAGATACTAACGATTAATTTTACAGGAAAATTTAAGAATTAAATAATTTTTACACATGGCGCATCTTGTGCAATAACTACGATAAGAAAATAGCACACATAGACTGATTTCACTATTGTTTTTGAACAGTGTTTGCTCGAGAAAAGTTCTTGTCTCTTATTTGGAGTAGGTCATGCATGATCAGCGCTAGGAAACTAACAAAATTAATTTCTTGCCAGCTAAAGCCAGAGCAGTGAATAACAACACATACATACATACATACTTTAAAGTTCAAATGCATGCATAATTCACGCATACAACCAAAAGTGCTTGCACGGCCCTGATAGAGCTGAAGCTGAGATTACATTCTATTTTTAGCTTTTTCGCTCTCTCGGCTGTGAGAGCGCAATGATACAGATTTCGTTTGCGTTCTCAATTTTTAAAAAAATCAAGCAGCATAGAAACATTTTGTTGTATGGCGTTACTCATCTTAGTGTTTATATCGTCTTTGGTTATACCATGCAATGCAGCTTTTGAATAACAGTGGTTCAAAATTCTGTTGTTCTGAATATGTCACAATATGTATATTTGGTACATTATATTACATCTCGCTTCTTTTGAAAAATAACGTAAGTACAGTATAATGTGCTTAGCTGCCTCGAGTACTTTGCACGGACATTAGAGGCAGCTATCCTAAAAAGGCAGTTAACTTAATTTTTTTCCTAAAAGTGAATCGATTTCATAGTAACATTTTTTTTTTTAAGTTGCACTGAAGTCTTTTTAGCAGTACTAAGTTAAATAAATTAATTTGATAGTTCTTATTAACTTTATGTTATTAAATTACATTTATTTCAATTGCAATATAGTTTATTGTATACATAAGAAAAACAAATCAAAAATCAAATCATCTGATCATAGATGGCGCAGTTAACTTAAATGATATTCATAGAAATTGGCAAAAAATTACTGCCGATAGGAGGCGCATAAGTGCAAAAGGCTGTTAAGTTTTTGCGCTTAACGTAATTAATTTCATACAAAATTGGCTCTTATTAGCGAAAAGAAAATTTCAGGCAGCTATCTTACCGATGCAGCTAAGTATCGAGGCAGCTAAGCACATTATACTGTATATGAAGTTATTTTGTTAGTGTATAGCAAATATTACCTAAATATATATACATATAAATTTTTTGAAAAGTGTAATTAAAGTTATATGTAGTTTTTATACCCTGAACACATTAAAAATGGGTAAAAGGGGTATATTGTATATGTGATCAGCATCAATAGCCGAGTCGATCTAGATCAGAACCTATAAGAGCTAGAGACTTGAAATTTTAGATGTAGGTGCTCCTAGTGCCTGCGCAGTTCGATTTTGTTTCCGATAATCGATAACTTACTCCGTTTCCAGGCAATCGATAAAAATCCTGTTTTTTGAGCAAATTGGATGAATAATAAGAGCTAGAGTCACCAAACTTGATATGTTGCTTCTAGAATATTACACATATATCAAGAATCTTTCATTTTATACCTATCTCCACCTCCCCACTACCACCGCAGAGCTATAAATCAAGTTAATAGCCCAACTTGTATTTCCAACCAATGTAAGCCACTATTTAAATGCAATTGACTTTTTAAGAATACAATAAGATATACTGTAGAAAATTTCATTAAAATCGGGTTTGGTTTTGTTTTACGGTATTTTGACTGCGCACGTGTTGCGTCGCAATTTGCAAGAATTTATATATATGTACATACTTGTACAGTGTACAGTGTACAGTGTACATTGAACACACACACATTCATGCGCGTCTGCTTCGAATTCTCTCTTGACTGCGATTGTTAGTAGATAGGGAATGTATGTTCTGGCACAGGAAGTGACGTCACCGTGGTGGGGAATGTATGTTCTGGCACAGTAAGTGGCGCCACGTTTGCTTCCTTTTTTTTATCAGGGTCAAGTGTTTTTACGCAAGGGAAAGGGTTGGCGGGGGCGGGGGGTGTTATGGATCAAGTGATTTTATGCAAGGGAAAGGGGGGGGGGGGGTACTTAGTTTATATTTTTGTGCGCGCGCGTAAGTGGTTGCTCATGAGGAAGGGGGGCGGGGGGTCTTATGTGCTCATTTTTGTGTGGGAAGCAAGATCACATAGAGGAGGAGGGGGAGTAAGTTGGTGTCGCGTGCGCAAGACGGGAAGGGGGGGGTGGAAGGGGAATTGGATGGACATGAGGAAACGGACGGGGTGTTATGTTTCCATTTGTGTGTTTGTGTGTGTGGGGAGCAAGTTCACATTTGTTTACGCTGGATGTGATTGGAATGGAAGGGGAGAAGGGGAGAGGGAGTGGGTTGGCAACGCATGCCCAAGATCATGAATATTTGTGTGTGTGTGTGGGTGGGTGTCTGCAGCTTGAGTGTGGGAAACAGACTATAACTAGAGTTTTTTAAATAAAACATATAAAAGATTATTATAATTTTTTTTTTATTATAACAGCTACATATATCGGGTCTGGCTTCTGTTGCATCATCGAAAGACCATGGACAAGATAACAAATGTACCCCAAATTGAGATTCATTGAGATCACAATATGACCGCTACAGTAGGTAGCTTCTAAACGAATCCAGAAAATTCAGCTCTTCATTTAAGACAACATCCTGAAAATCTTCTGTAAACGCTTCAATTTTATTAATAATTGAGCGGAACAATGAAATTGATACGTCCATTGCAGCTTGCCGTGGAAGAATTACTAATCTTTAAATAAAACACAAACATTAATCATTATTTTGATAAAACAATTTTATTATTTATATTTTATTATACATATTATATATATATATATAATGATGGTTTTGGCGACCTTTCCATTTTATAAATGTTTAGTTGGCTGGCTCGAGGTCCGGGTTTGTTTTAATAAACCAATGAAACAATTTTGTTGATTTTTGCTTCCGATATATTTCGGTTGCGCATCGGCAAACCGTCTTCAGAGCAATTATTTTACACGTCTGCGCTTTATGACGTGGGGATCTAAAGTTTAATAAAATTGTTTCATTGGTTTATTAAAACAAACCCGGACCTCGAGCCAGCCAACTAAACATTTATATTATATATATATATTTATACAAATTTTTTTTTTGGAGATGTTTTTTTATTAGTAGATATCATTATTCAATGGTTTAAAGTAGTCCGATATCAAATATGCCCTCTTGATAGCTGTGATATCGTAATAGTACAGATATATGCCCGCTTGATAGCTGCACACATCATACTGATTTGAATTGGAACCACACTTTTTATAGCCGCTGATTTGATCAGATGAAAGCACTGGAGCATTTACATATATAATCATTATAGTCTTCGACGCTTGTTTTTAGCATATATTGTAAGATGTCTTTTTCCTGACATCCGTACGTAATTATACGTTTGCCTTTAGTTTTTTCGCGAAGCCATTGTTTAGTTGAGTTGCAATCGTCCTCACCGATCTCCCACGAGAGCACTGCATCTGCCCGTAAATAGCTTTGTTGAAGCTTGTTTAAGTCCCTAAAGGGATATGGAGGTTTTATTCGAAATACTCGATCGAGCATGGTGTCCGGTGTAAAGAAGATTGCGATTTCTTTTACAATAATCTCACATTGTTTTCCGCCAGAAAATGTAAGATATATGACAGCGGTATTAATTTTCTTGGGATCGCTACGAATACATCCGATCGCTATATGACTATGCGCTGAACTAAAGAGGTTAACTGTGAATACTCAACCAAGCGGTCATGGATAAGTAGACAGTAAGCACCACATGTTGAAGTATTTCCTGTTGCTAAGTCTATAGAAATTCGAACATCAATGGGTCCGGTTTTAACTGTCTGATATGATAAGTCCACAACAACAATGGGGGCATTTTGTTCAAATTCTTTAGGTGTTTAGCAGTGTTTGAGGTTCTTTCATATAATAGCTTTCTTGAAATTTAGCACACATATCATACAAAACAGCAAATCGTCCACGCTCAAAATTTAAATCATCGTATGGATATGTTTCTGAGTTCAAATGAACTTTTAAATTTAATAAATTGTTTGTAATCATTTTTCCTTCCGAAATAAATACGAAAAGTGCAAATCGAGGACGTTCTCTATTAGCTGTTAGCTTTACATTCCAAGTGTGTTGAGCGCCATCTGTGAGTGATGGATTCATATAACAGTCCCAACTGCGGAATGCTATTGGGAGAGAACTTCCACTTTTAACCACATTAAACATTTGCAGTTTTGCTTGATCATTTAGTATTATATGGGGAATTTTCCAGGTTATTTTGAAAATATTGAGTTTATACTCAACGGTGCCAACCTTAGTTTGTAATACGCCACTCATATTCTTATTCATGAGCAGTATCAGCTCATGTTTACAATTTAATAGGATTTTGTTATAGTCTTCAGCAAACCCGAGTAAACATTTTAGAGGTACATTAAAATTAAAAACCCCTTATCACTTATTTTCGATAGTTCGCGACTTTCACCTCTAAACCATCCAGCGTTCTCAAGCATTTCACTCTCTAATGTATTTAAAGAAACATAGTTTTTTATAGTTGAAGTAACTCCAACCAATCGAGTGCGATCAATTTCACTTCCATTTAGTTCATATCGAATTTCATCAAATAAATATGCCATGCAGTTATTTTTAAGTTTGCCTGTAGCAACTGATGTATCAGCAGCCGTAGTAGCCGTAGCAACCGAACCTTCTATGCTGATGAAACTTTCATGTGGTAAAACATACAAATCTTGGTTTTGAATTGTAATTCGACCTTCATCGTTAACATTGAATGATTGAGATAGGGTGTATAAGAATGATATTCCTTTTCCTTATACAATCATCGGAATAAGGTTTTTCACGAACATTTAAAATGCTGTTGTTTGCCATTGTTTTCTAACTTTAAAACCTAGAGATTTTAAGAATATTTTATTTGCTGGTGTAAGTGCTCTCCTAGTTGACCCTCGCCCTACTGTGGAATATGAGCGACTATTTCGTATTACTGGCTTCCACACGTTTTTATTATTGTAAATTATCATTCTCGTGGTCTCAAATGTAAGCGAAGAGTTACTTCTTCTTCACGCAAGTTAATCAAGTCACCGTCTTGATCAATTATTTGTATCGTAAATGTGTTTATCTCTCTGGTGTTTAATGACAAGTAAGGTTGTGTGGGATCTCATTCATTTTATATCCCGGTACAACGTTGAGAGCAAATTCATGAACCGTATGCGATGGTTTACATATGATCCGTTAATAATATTACACTCCAATCGAATTGTATTCAATTTAAAAATATTAACCCCTAAATCTTAAGTATGAGTAACGTTCGGTACTAGAACTCTTTTTTTAAATCCAAGTAATTGACCAATCGAATGATTTTTATTAAAATGTATTGGCAAACTTTTACTCATCACCTTCACTTGAAGTGTATTGTTATTGCTTTCAATTGTGAGATCAGAGTGATGAGTAATAAGTTTTCGTTCTATCAAATTATCTATGATGAAATCAACAATGTCATCAAGCTCGTATGATCCTACAGGTATTTCAATCGTATGTTTCCCAAAATGATATAGATGTGGGTGTGTATTACTCAAGGCAGGCCACTGTCCACTTTCGACGTACTCATACCAACAACGAGATCCCTAGACAACAACCATTCAACACACAACGAAGGCGAATTCGCCAGCCGCCGAATCCGCTAAAACAGAAGACGAAAACGTGCACGATGCAAAGAAGAGCAGCGTGCCGAAAACGACGAAGACGGGAGTTGCAGTTCGGCCTTAGACGAGAGAGGTTGTGAGAGCTGTTTCCAAAAGAGAAAAGACGACGATACGCTGATCCGATCACTTAAATTCAACTATTTGTAACTTTAAACATTACAATAATATTTGTATAACATTAGCCAAAATAAAACCCCACATATTTGGGAGCTCGTCCCGGATTAAAAGAAGTAAAGTGGTTAAAGGGCTCATCAAAGACGATTAACGAAGTAAAGTGAAGTGATAGTGAACATTTTTGTAGACAACGTAAGAAGTGGAAAGCTGCAAAATTGTTTTCAGAGGTGTAAAAGAGGAAGGACTGAAGTGTTGAAATTGTGTGAGATATAAAAGATAGTACTATTTTTTTTTCTCCACATCTTATTTGTAAAATGGCAAATTTAAACGAGTTAATTCCAAGAAGTCTGAAAGCAGCGACAAAGACAAATATTTGTGCATTGCACAAATTTGTTTTTGAAGCCGAGGGTGACAGGAATAACAGACGCCGTCTGCGTGAATTTAGTGGTTTTAAATATAATGAAAACGACGCAACATTTTTGGCAAAAAGCGTATACATACAAGAAAAATTGTCTGAACATGACCTTGTATCGATTTGCACAGTGTTGGGAATAAACCACAGTGTTGAAAACATTCCGTTACATATTTTTCGAAATTTGCTCGCCGGCCAACTGCTTCGGCACAACAATAGCGCAGACGCGGAAAGCAGCCATGAAGAAAATGAAGACCTTGAGAGCGACGCGCACGGATTTGACGATTTCGCACACGACGAAGAAGAAGTAGCAGAAGAAGCAACGGTTGAAAACGAACGAGCAGGCGCAGCTCGAAGCACAAAGCGAAACGACGATTGCCGACAACGCGTCAACGAATTGCAAACACAACGCTTTGCTATAAGTTTCCGCGACGTGGAAGAGTCCGTTCGAGTATTTGATGGTAGTGATGAAATGTCTATAGAAGTATGGCTGGCAGAATTCGAAGAACAAGCTTTGCTTATGTGTTGGAGTGATTTGCAAACGCTCATTTTCGCAAAGAAATCATTGCGAGGCATTGCGAAATTATTTGTTTTGAGCGAAAAGCATCTCAATTCATGGGTTGCTCTGAAGAGTGCATTGTTGAGCGAATTCAAATCTGAAGTGAACAGCAAGCAAATACACTCACAGTTGACTGAGAGCAAGCGTCGAAATGGTGAGAGCGCCTACGAATATTTCTATCGCATGAGAGACATTGCATCTCGTGGAAATGTGGAGGACGAAGCACTCATGCAATACGTGATCGATGGTATAGATGATTTTTCCAATAACAAATCGATTTTATATGGTGCAAAAAACATGAACGAGTTTAAAAACAAATTAAAAGACTATGAAAAATTGAGTGGAAAAAATAAGAAAAGTGATAAAATTGACAAAGAGAAAAAGGTGCAAATGATGCACAGTGGTACGCACAGAGAAAAAAAAGAAATCAATTGTTTTAGTTGTGGAGAAAAGGGGCATTTAGCCAACAATTGCATAAATAAACAAAAAGGAAGAAAATGTTTTAATTGTAACCAGTTCGGACACATATCGAAATATTGTAAGGAAAAATGTGAAAATCAAAATGAAGTCAAATCAAATATTCGTGTTGTAAAGAACAAAACTGCTCTAACGTCAAAAGAAGTTTTTTTCAAAAACAAGAAGTGCTTAGCATTGTTTGATACCGGTAGCAAGTTTAATGTTTTACGTGAAGATCTTTATAAGGAACTTTCCCTTCCAAAATTAAAAGACTGTAACGTGTATTTGATTGGTTTTGGTAATGATCGTAACGCTAATAAAATAAAGCCGATTGGGCAGTTTAATAATACGGTTCACATTGATAAAAATGAGTATGTTTTGAATTTTTATGTGGTAACGCAAAGTTGTATGGACGTTAAACTAATAATTGGAGAAGAACTTTGTTTGTATGCGGAAATATCATTTAATCGCAACGGTGTAAGCGTACGAAAGACATATGAAGAAAACGATAGTGACGAAAGTAGTATAATGAAAATTGATGCGGTAATTGATAATGATCAAGTCGATATAAACACTCAGATTGGTGATGTTACAAAAAACAAAGTACTTGAGATGGTTCAAAACTATAATCCGGAAAACTTTAAAACAACAAATGTCGAGATGAAAATAATTTTAAAAGATGAAACTCCAATTTTTTCGCGGCCAAGAAGATTTGCATTTACAGAGGCTCGCATCATTGAATCGCAGGTTGATGAATGGCTGAAAAATGGTATTATTGAAGAGTCAGATTCGGAGTTTACGAGTCCAGTGGTTCTCGTAAAAAAGACTGATGGCACACCACGACTCTGTATCGATTACAGAAGAATAAATAAGGTAATCATAAAAGATCATTTCCCATTGCCACTAATAGATGATCAGCTCGATCGCCTGCAAGAGGCTTTGATATTTAGCACAATCGACTTGAAGAATGGTTTCTTCCATGTGCCAGTAGCCGAGGACAGTAAGAAGTACACCTCATTTGTTACGCAGAGCGGACAATATCAGTTCCGCAAAGTGCCTTTTGGCTTATCAAATTCACCTGGAATATTCCAACGGCACATTAATGCAATTTTTAGACCGCTATCTCGTAGAAATATTGCACTACCCTACGTAGACGACGTAATCATACCGGCTAAAGACGAAAAAGAGGCATTGGAAAATCTGATAGAAGTCATGAATACCTGTAAAGAGTACGGGCTTGAGCTGAATTTAAAAAAGTGTCATTTTTTACAAACCAGAATCCAGTTTTTGGGTCATATTATAGAATTCAAAAAGTTGTACCCGACACCGCATAAAATTGAAGCTGTTTCAAAATTCAAGACGCCACAGACACTAAAGCAGCTTGAAAGTTTTTTAGGCCTTACTGGTTATTTCCGAAAATTTATCCAGAATTATGCCATTATTTCAAAGCCCTTATCAGATTTGACAAAATGCAACACAAAATTTATGATTGGTCCTAAAGAAGAAAGCGATATCGAAACCCTGAAAAAATGTTTGACCTCTAACCCGGTATTAGCTATATACAATCAAAAATACGAGACCGAAGTACATACTGATGCATCAATAGACGGTTTTGGAGCTGTGCTCATGCAAAAGTCACCAGACGATCGACAGTTGCATCCAGTATACTTCATGAGTAAGAAAACGACGGACGCACAGCGAAAATATTCAAGTTATGAGCTTGAGATATTAGCTGTCATCGATGCGTTAAACAAGTTTCGAGTTTACCTTTTAGGCATCCCATTTAAGTTGATCACAGACTGCAATGCATTTACAAAGACGTTAGAAAAGCAGAATCTGTGCACAAGGTTGGTGTTGTTTTTACAAGAGTTTAACTATGAAGTCGAGCACCGATCCGGTTCACGCATGAAACATGTAGATGCGCTCTCGAGATATCCAATAATGACAATAAATGATGAAAGCATATCGATTCGGATAGGGAATGCACAAAAACAAGATGACCAATTGAAATCAATCATAAAAATAATCGATGACGTAAAGAAGAATTATGAAGATTATTTCATAAAGGCAGGCATTCTTTACAAGCTAGTCGACGATGTTGAACTCATAGTAGTTCCAAGGGATATGCAAAGACAAATTATCAGTAAAGCTCACGATAGAGGGCATTTCGCCATAAAAAAGACAAAAGAGTTGATATGCAAAGAGTATTTTATACCGAATGTTGAAGAAAAAATTAAGAAATATATTGACTGCTGCATACCCTGCATTCTTACAAATCGTAAGCGAGGGAAACAAGAAGGTTTGTTACATCCATTGCAAAAAGAAGATGTCCCATTGCAAACATATCACATTGATTTTTTGGGTCCACTGGAATCGACACACAAGGATTATAAACACATATTAGCTGTAATCGATGCTTTTACTAATATTTGTTGGCTTTATCCCACAAAGTCGACTACAGCAAATGAAGTCATTTCGAAGTTGCGCTGCCAGAGCGTAGTATTTGGAAATCCAGCCTGTATAATTTCTGACCGCGGCTCAGCATTTACAGCTCAAGACTTTTTGAAATACTGTGGCGAAGAAAATATAAAACTCATCAAGTCGACTACTGGACTACCCCGAGTGAATGGACAGGTGGAACGACTTAATGCAGTCATTATATCTGTACTGTCAAAACTAAGTATCGAAGACCCAACGAAATGGTATAAACATGTAGAAAAAGTGCAAAGGGCTATAAACTCGACGTATACCAGGAGCATTGACACCACTCCTTTTGATCTTTTGATGGGAGTCAAGATGCGAACCAAAGATGATCACCATCTGCATGAAATGTTAAGAAAAGAGTCCGCAGTTGCATTCAACGAAGTCCGCAACGAACTAAGAGCCAGAGCGAAAACTCAAATTTTAAATCTACAAACCGAAAATAAAAAGACGTATAACTTACGACGCAAAGCAGCAAGAAAATACAACGTTGGCGACTTTGTTACCATTAAGGGACCGTAATTTTAATTAATTAATTAATTTTGGGACCGTACCAAATTGTTAAAGTGAAGCACAACAATGCCTATGATGTAAAAAAAGTTGGTAACTCCGATGGCCCAAATAACTCTTCGACTTGTGCAGAGTATCTAAAGCCATGGTCGATTCCCGAAAACTACGATGACGACGACAGTGTATTCGAGGCGAATACATAAGCAGGATGGCCGAATGTGGGTGTGTATTACTCAAGGCAGGCCATTGTCCACTTTCGACGTACTCATACCAACAACGAGATCCCTAGACAACAACCATTCAACACACAACGAAGGCGAATTCGCCAGCCGCCGAATCCGCTAAAACAGAAGACGAAAACGTGCACGATGCAAAGAAGAGCAGCGTGCCGAAAACGACGAAGACGGGAGTTGCAGTTCGGCCTTAGACGAGAGAGGTTGTGAGAGCTGTTTCCAAACGAGAAAAGACGACGATACGCTGATCCGATCACTTAATCCAACTATTTGTAACTTTAAACATTACAATAATATTTGTATAACATTAGCCAAAATAAAACCCCACATATTTGGGAGCTCGTCCCGGATTAAAAGAAGTAAAGTGGTTAAAGGGCTCATCAAAGACGATTAACGAAGTAAAGTGAAGTGATAGTGAACATTTTTGTAGACAACGTAAGAAGTGGAAAGCTGCAAAATTGTTTTCAGAGGTGTAAAAGAGGACGGACTGAAGTGTTGAAATTGTGTGAGATATAAAAGATAGTACTATTTTTTTTTCTCCACATCTTATTTGTAAAATGGCAAATTTAAACGAGTTAATTCCAAGGAGTCTGAAAGCAGCGACAAAGACAAATATTTGTGCATTGCACAAATTTGTTTTTGAAGCCGAAGGTGACAGGAATAACTGACGCCGTCTGCGTGAATTTAGTGGTTTTAAATATAATGAAAACGACGCAACATTTTTGGCAAAAAGCGTATACATACAAGAAAAATTGTCTGAACATGACCTTGTATCGATTTGCACAGTGTTGGGAATAAACCACAGCGTTGAAAACATTCCGTTACATATTTTTCGAAATTTGCTCGCCGGCCAACTGCTTCGGCACAACAATAACGCAGACGAGGAAAGCAGCGATGAAGAAAATGAAGACCTTGAGAGCGGCGCGCACGGATTTGACGATTTCGCACACGACGAAGAAGAAGTAGCAGAAGAAGCAACGGTTGAAAACGAACGAGCAGGCGCAGCTCGAAGCACAAAGCGAAACGACGATTGCCGACAACGCGTCAACGAATTGCAAACACAACGCTTTGCTATAAGTTTCCGCGACGTGGAAGAGTCCGTTCGAGTATTTGATGGTAGTGATGAAATGTCTATAGAAGTATGGCTGGCAGAATTCGAAGAACAAGCTTTGCTTATGTGTTGGAGTGATTTGCAAACGCTCATTTTCGCAAAGAAATCATTTCGAGGCATTGCGAAATTATTTGTTTTGAGCGAAAAGCATCTCAATTCATGGGTTGCTCTGAAGAGTGCATTGTTGAGCGAATTCAAATCTGAAGGGAACAGCAAGCAAATACACTCACAGTTGACTGAGAGCAAGCGTCGAAATGGTGAGAGCGCCTACGAATATTTCTATCGCATGAGAGACATTGCATCTCGTGGAAATGTGGAGGACGAAGCACTCATGCAATACGTGATCGATGGTATAGATGATTTTTCCAATAACAAATCGATTTTATATGGTGCAAAAAACATGAACGAGTTTGAAAACAAATTAAAAGACTATGAAAAATTGAGTGGAAAAAATAAGAAAAGTGATAAAATTGACAAAGAGAAAAAGGTGCAAATGATGCACAGTGGTACGCACAGAGAAAAAAAAGAAATCAATTGTTTTAGTTGTGGAGAAAAGGGGCATTTAGCCAACAATTGCATAAATAAACAAAAAGGAAGAAAATGTTTTAATTGTAACCAGTTCGGGCACATATCGAAATATTGTAAGGAAAAATGTGAAAATCAAAATGAAGTCAAATCAAATATTCGTGTTGTAAAGAACAAAACTGCTCTAACGTCAAAAGAAGTTTTTTTCAAAAACAAGAAGTGCTTAGCATTGTTTGATACCGGTAGCAAGTTTAATGTTTTACGTGAAGATCTTTATAAGGAACTTTCCCTTCCAAAATTAAAAGACTGTAACGTGTATTTGATTGGTTTTGGTAATGATCGTAACTCTAATAAAATAAAGCCGATTGGGCAGTTTAATAATACGGTTCACATTGATAAAAATGAGTATGTTTTGAATTTTTACGTGGTAACGCAAAGTTGTATGGACGTTAAACTAATAATTGGAGAAGAACTTTGTTTGTATGCGGAAATATCATTTAATCGCAACGGTGTAAGCGTACGAAAGACATATGAAGAAAACGATAGTGACGAAAGTAGTATAATGAAAATTGATGCGGTAATTGATAATGATCAAGTCGATATAAACACTCAGATTGGTGATGT
Source organism: Drosophila littoralis (assembly GCA_018903485.1). NCBI lineage: Eukaryota > Metazoa > Arthropoda > Insecta > Diptera > Drosophilidae > Drosophila > Drosophila littoralis. The sequence continues at coordinate 236,100 of JAEIGF010000597.1, forward strand.
TACAAAAAACAAAGTACTTGAGATGGTTCAAAACTATAATCCGGAAAACTTTAAAACAACAAATGTCGAGATGAAAATAATTTTAAAAGATGAAACTCCAATTTTTTCGCGGCCAAGAAGATTTGCATTTACAGAGGCTCGCATCATTGAATCGCAGGTTGATGAATGGCTGAAAAATGGTATTATTGAAGAGTCAGATTCGGAGTTTACGAGTCCAGTGGTTCTCGTAAAAAAGACTGATGGCACACCACGACTCTGTATCGATTACAGAAGAATAAATAAGGTAATCATAAAAGATCATTTCCCATTGCCACTAATAGATGATCAGCTCGATCGCCTGCAAGAGGCTTTGATATTTAGCACAATCGACTTGAAGAATGGTTTCTTCCATGTGCCAGTAGCCGAGGACAGTAAGATGTACACCTCATTTGTTACGCAGAGCGGACAATATCAGTTCCGCAAAGTGCCTTTTGGCTTATCAAATTCACCTGGAATATTCCAACGGCACATTCATGCAATTTTTAGACCGCTATCTCGTAGAAATATTGCACTACCCTACGTAGACGACGTAATCATACCGGCTAAAGACGAAAAAGAGGCATTGGAAAATCTGATAGAAGTCATGAATACCTGTAAAGAGTACGGGCTTGAGCTGAATTTAAAAAAGTGTCATTTTTTACAAACCAGAATCCAGTTTTTGGGTCATATTATAGAATTCAAAAAGTTGTACCCGACACCGCAAAAAATTGAAGCTGTTTCAAAATTCAAGACGCCACAGACACTAAAGCAGCTTGAAAGTTTTTTAGGCCTTACTGGTTATTTCCGAAAATTTATCCAGAATTATGCCATTATTTCAAAGCCCTTATCAGATTTGACAAAATGCAACACAAAATTTATGATTGGTCCTAAAGAAGAAAGCGATATCGAAACCCTGAAAAAATGTTTGACCTCTAACCCGGTATTAGCTATATACAATCAAAAATACGAGACCGAAGTACATACTGATGCATCAATAGACGGTTTTGGAGCTGTGCTCATGCAAAAGTCACCAGACGATCGACAGTTGCATCCAGTATACTTCATGAGTAAGAAAACGACGGACGCACAGCGAAAATATTCAAGTTATGAGCTTGAGATATTAGCTGTCATCGATGCGTTAAACAAGTTTCGAGTTTACCTTTTAGGCATCCCATTTAAGTTGATCACAGACTGCAATGCATTTACAAAGACGTTAGAAAAGCAGAATCTGTGCACAAGGTGGGTGTTGTTTTTACACCGATCCGGTTCACGCATGAAACATGTAGATGCGCTCTCGAGATATCCAATAATGACAATAAATGATGAAAGCATATCGATTCGGATAGGGAATGCACAAAAACAAGATGACCAATTGAAATCAATCATAAAAATAATCGATGACGAAAAGAAGAATTATGAAGATTATTTCATAAAGGCAGGCATTCTCTACAAGCTAGTCGACGATGTTGAACTCATAGTAGTTCCAAGGGATATGCAAAGACAAATTATCAGTAAAGCTCACGATAGAGGGCATTTCGCCATAAAAAAGACAAAAGAGTTGATATGCAAAGAGTATTTTATACCGAATGTTGAAGAAAAAATTAAGAAATATATTGACTGCTGCATACCCTGCATTCTTACAAATCGTAAGCGAGGGAAACAAGAAGGTTTGTTACATCCATTGCAAAAAGAAGATGTCCCATTGCAAACATATCACATTGATTTTTTGGGTCCACTGGAATCGACACACAAGGATTATAAACACATATTAGCTGTAATCGATGCTTTTACTAAGTTTTGTTAGCTTTATCCCACAAAGTCGACTACAGCAAATGAAGTCATTTCGAAGTTGCGCTGCCAGAGCGTAGTATTTGGAAATCCAGCCTGTATAATTTCTGACCGCGGCTCAGCATTTACAGCTCAAGACTTTTTGAAATACTGTGGCGAAGAAAATATAAAACTCATCAAGTCGACTACTGGACTACCCCGAGTGAATGGACAGGTGGAACGACTTAATGCAGTCATTATATCTGTACTGTCAAAACTAAGTATCGAAGACCCAACGAAATGGTATAAACATGTAGAAAAAGTGCAAAGGGCTATAAACTCGACGTATACCAGGAGCATTGACACCACTCCTTTTGATCTTTTGATGGGAGTCAAGATGCGAACCAAAGATGATCACCATCTGCATGAAATGTTAAGAAAAGAGTCCGCAGTTGCATTCAACGAAGTCCGCAACGAACTAAGAGCCAGAGCGAAAACTCAAATTTTAAATCTACAAACCGAAAATAAAAAGACGTATAACTTACGACGCAAAGCAGCAAGAAAATACAACGTTGGCGACTTAGTTACCATTAAGCGAACACAATTTGGAAGTGGCCTCAAATTAAAACCAAAGTTTTTGGGACCGTACCAAATTGTTAAAGTGAAGCACAACAATGCCTATGATGTAAAAAAAGTTGGTAACTCCGATGGCCCAAATAACTCTTCGACTTGTGCAGAGTATCTAAAGCCATGGTCGATTCCCGAAAACTACGATGACGACGACAGTGTATTCGAGGCGAACACATAAGCAGGATGGCCGAATGTGGGTGTGTATTACTCAAGGCAGGCCATTGTCCACTTTCGACGTACTCATACCAACAACGAGATCCCTAGACAACAACCATTCAACACACAACGAAGGCGAATTCGCCAGCCGGCGAATCCGCTAAAACAGAAGACGAAAACGTGCACGATGCAAAGAAGAGCAGCGTGCCGAAAACGACGAAGACGGGAGTTGCAGTTCGGCCTTAGACGAGAGAGGTTGTGAGAGCTGTTTCCAAAAGAGAAAAGACGACGATACGCTGATCCGATCACTTAAATTCAACTATTTGTAACTTTAAACATTACAATAATATTTGTATAACATTAGCCAAAATAAAACCCCACATATTTGGGAGCTCGTCCCGGATTAAACGAAGTAAAGTGGTTAAAGGGCTCATCAAAGACGATTAACGAAGTAAAGTGAAGTGATAGTGAACATTTTTGTAGACAACGTAAGAAGTGGAAAGCTGCAAAATTGTTTTCAGAGGTGTAAAAGAGGAAGGACTGAAGTGTTGAAATTGTGTGAGATATAAAAGATAGTACTATTTTTTTTTTCTCCACATCTTATTTGTAAAATGGCAAATTTAAACGAGTTAATTCCAAGAAGTCTGAAAGCAGCGACAAATACAAATATTTGTGCATTGCACAAATTTGTTTTTGAAGCCGAAGGTGACAGGAATAACAGACGCCGTCTGAGTGAATTTAGTGGTTTTAAATATAATGAAAACGACGCAACATTTTTGGCAAAAAGCGTATACATACAAGAAAAATTGTCTGAACATGACCTTGTATCGATTTGCACAGTGTTGGGAATAAACCACAGCGTTGAAAACATTCCGTTACATATTTTTCGAAATTTGCTCGCCGGCCAACTGCTTCGGCACAACAATAACGCAGACGAGGAAAGCAGCGAATGAAGAAAATGAAGACCTTGAGAGCGGCGCGCACGGATTTGACGATTTCGCACACGACGAAGAAGAAGTAGCAGAAGAAGCAACGGTTGAAAACGAACGAGCAGGCGCAGCTCGAAGCACAAAGCGAAACGACGATTGCCGACAACGCGTCAACGAATTGCAAACACAACGCTTTGCTATAAGTTTCCGCGACGTGGAAGAGTCCGTTCGAGTATTTGATGGTAATTCGCCTTGAACTTCCGCGGAGATCGGTCGTGCTCTTGTGCATTCCCGTGTGTGTGTGTTCAGTGCATCACAGGCAAAAACAAAGTGACAGTGACACTAGCTAAGCCCGCCCCAGGGCTTAACAAACAAATCGCGCCTGTAGAGCGCGGCAAATCAAAAGTGCTGCCTCTGGCAGCCAAAGTGCCGAATCTAAACATTAAAAAACAGAAATTTCTTGTTTATTAACAAAAAAAAAAGTGCAACCGCGTGCAAGCGTAAGAGAGCAAGCTTCAGCTAAGCTGAACTGCGATCAGCTGATCGCCCCACTCGTTTGCGTGTGAGTGAGTAAACAGAGCTTTCGTGAGAGAGCTTTTGCCAGTCTCACTAACACAAGCATAGCACTAGCCAATTGGAGCACAGCCAGTGCTGACAAGTCAATCACTGCCCGTGACAGTGCTGACACATCTCAGTCACCGTTTTCCCTCCTGATCACCAAAGTCACTTTTTACAAAAATACTGGTGATTTTTGTAATTAAGTGCAGGCCAATATTACTAACTTATTAATAATAATTAATAATAATTAATTAATAATTAATTAATAATTAATTAATAACTAAGTAATAAAAATAACAAAATATCACTGATAATGGCGTCAAACAACCTAAACCACCTTTGTTCGACCTCTCCAATATACAACCCACCGGAGAGGGAACAACTGCCATACCGACTAAAGACGAAAAAGAGGCATTGGAAAATCTGATAGAAGTCATGAATACCTGTAAAGAGTACGGGCTTGAGCTGAATTTAAAAAAGTGTCATTTTTTACAAACCAGAATCCAGTTTTTGGGTCATATTATAGAATTCAAAAAGTTGTACCCGACACCGCATAAAATTGAAGCTGTTTCAAAATTCAAGACGCCACAGACACTAAAGCAGCTTGAAAGTTTTTTAGGCCTTACTGGTTATTTCCGAAAATTTATCCAGAATTATGCCATTATTTCAAAGCCCTTATCAGATTTGACAAAATGCAACACAAAATTTATGATTGGTCCTAAAGAAGAAAGCGCTATCGAAACCCTGAAAAAATGTTTGACCTCTAACCCGGTATATACACAATCAAAAATACGAGACCAAAGTACATACTGATGCATCAATAGACGGTTTTGGAGCTGTGCTCATGCAAAAGTCACCAGACGATCGACAGTTGCATCCAGTATACTTCATGAGTAAGAAAACGACGGACGCACAGCGAAAATATTCAAGTTATGAGCTTGAGATATTAGCTGTCATCGATGCGTTAAACAAGTTTCGAGTTTACCTTTTAGGCATCCCATTTAAGTTGATCACAGACTGCAATGCATTTACAAAGACGTTAGAAAAGCAGAATCTGTGCACAAGGTGGGTGTTGTTTTTACAAGAGTTTAACTATGAAGTCGAGCACCGATCCGGTTCACGCATGAAACATGTAGATGCGCTCTCGAGATATCCAATAATGACAATAAATGATGAAAGCATATCGATTCGGATAGGGAATGCACAAAAACACGATGACCAATTGAAATCAATCATAAAAATAATCGATGACGAAAAGAAGAATTATGAAAATTATTTCATAAAGGCAGGCATTCTCTACAAGCTAGTCGACGATGTTGAACTCATAGTAGTTCCAAGGGATATGCAAAGACAAATTATCAGTAAAGCTCACGATAGAGGGCATTTCGCCATAAAAAAGACAAAAGAGTTGATATGCAAAGAGTATTTTATACCGAATGTTGAAGAAAAAATTAAGAAATATATTGACTGCTGCATACCCTGCATTCTTACAAATCGTAAGCGAGGGAAACAAGAAGGTTTGTTACATCCATTGCAAAAAGAAGATGTCCCATTGCAAACATATCACATTGATTTTTTGGGTCCACTGGAATCGACACACAAGGATTATAAACACATATTAGCTGTAATCGATGCTTTTACTAAGTTTTGTTAGCTTTATCCCACAAAGTCGACTACAGCAAATGAAGTCATTTCGAAGTTGCGCTGCCAGAGCGTAGTATTTGGAAATCCAGCCTGTATAATTTCTGACCGCGGCTCAGCATTTACAGCTCAAGACTTTTTGAAATACTGTGGCGAAGAAAATATAAAACTCATCAAGTCGACTACTGGACTACCCCGAGTGAATGGACAGGTGGAACGACTTAATGCAGTCATTATATCTGTACTGTCAAAACTAAGTATCGAAGACCCAACGAAATGGTATAAACATGTAGAAAAAGTGCAAAGGGCTATAAACTCGACGTATACCAGGAGCATTGACACCACTCCTTTTGATCTTTTGATGGGAGTCAAGATGCGAACCAAAGATGATCACCATCTGCATGAAATGTTAAGAAAAGAGTCCGCAGTTGCATTCAACTAAGTCCGCAACGAACTAAGAGCCAGAGCGAAAACTCAAATTTTAAATCTACAAACCGAAAATAAAAAGACGTATAACTTACGACGCAAAGCAGCAAGAAAATACAACGTTGGCGACTTAGTTACCATTAAGCGAACACAATTTGGAAGTGGCCTCAAATTAAAACCAAAGTTTTTGGGACCGTACCAAATTGTTAAAGTGAAGCACAACAATGCCTATGATGTAAAAAAGTTGGTAACTCCGATGGCCCAAATAACTCTTCGACTTGTGCAGAGTATCTAAAGCCATGGTCGATTCCCGAAAACTACGATGACGACGACAGTGTATTCGAGGCGAATACATAAGCAGGATGGCCGAATGTGGGTGTGTATTACTCAAGGCAGGCCATTGTCCACTTTCGACGTACTCATACCAACAACGAGATCCCTAGACAACAACCATTCAACACACAACGAAGGCGAATTCGCCAGCCGGCGAATCCGCTAAAACAGAAGACGAAAACGTGCACGATGCAAAGAAGAGCAGCGTGCCGAAAACGACGAAGACGGGAGTTGCAGTTCGGCCTTAGACGAGAGAGGTTGTGAGAGCTGTTTCCAAACGAGAAAAGACGACGATACGCTGATCCGATCACTTAATCCAACTATTTGTAACTTTAAACATTACAATAATATTTGTATAACATTAGCCAAAATAAAACCCCACATATTTGGGAGCTCGTCCCGGATTAAAAGAAGTAAAGTGGTTAAAGGGCTCATCAAAGACGATTAACGAAGTAAAGTGAAGTGATAGTACTATTTTTTTTTTCTCCACATCTTATTTGTAAAATGGCAAATTTAAACGAGTTAATTCCAAGAAGTCTGAAAGCAGCGACAAATACAAATATTTGTGCATTGCACAAATTTGTTTTTGAAGCCGAAGGTGACAGGAATAACAGACGCCGTCTGAGTGAATTTAATGGTTTTAAATATAATGAAAACGACGCAACATTTTTGGCAAAAAGCGTATACATACAAGAAAAATTGTCTGAACATGACCTTGTATCGATTTGCACAGTGTTGGGAATAAACCACAGCGTTGAAAACATTCCGTTACATATTTTTCGAAATTTGCTCGCCGGCCAACTGCTTCGGCACAACAATAACGCAGACGAGGAAAGCAGCGATGAAGAAAATGAAGACCTTGAGAGCGGCGCGCACGGATTTGACGATTTCGCACACGACGAAGAAGAAGTAGCAGAAGAAGCAACGGTTGAAAACGAACGAGCAGGCGCAGCTCGAAGCACAAAGCGAAACGACGATTGCCGACAACGCGTCAACGAATTGCAAACACAACGCTTTGCTATAAGTTTCCGCGACGTGGAAGAGTCCGTTCGAGTATTTGATGGTAATTCGCCTTGAACTTCCGCGGAGATCGGTCGTGCTCTTGTGCATTCCCGTGTGTGTGTGTTCAGTGCATCACAGGCAAAAACAAAGTGACAGTGACACTAGCTAAGCCCGCCCCAGGGCTTAACAAACAAATCGCGCCTGTAGAGCGCGGCAAATCAAAAGTGCTGCCTCTGGCAGCCAAAGTGCCGAATCTAAACATTAAAAAACAGAAATTTCTTGTTTATTAACAAAAAAAAAAGTGCAACCGCGTGCTGACAAGTCAATCACTGCCCGTGACAGTGCTGACACATCTCAGTCACCGTTTTCCCTCCTGATCACCAAAGTCACTTTTTACAAAAATACTGGTGATTTTTTGTAATTAAGTGCAGGCCAATATTACTAACTTATTAATAATAATTAATAATAATTAATTAATAATTAATTAATAATTAATTAATAATTAATTAATAACTAAGTAATAAAAATAACAAAATATCACTGATAATGGCGTCAAACAACCTAAACCACCTTTGTTCGACCTCTCCAATATACAACCCACCGGAGAGGGAACAACTGCCATACGCTACGCTATGCGGGGGCGCTACGCAGCCTACCACGTCATGCATCACCACGACTGCCTGTTCCTTAGGAACAACTACGGTAACGTTGTCCCTTGCACGTGGCATCAGCTCCCTGGGCCCATCTACCCCGTCTCTCCCTAGTCCGGACCTCCACGCTCTCTTGAGTAAATACCCGTCCACGTCTGCAGCAAGATCGAAGTTCCCATTCCAAGACGTCCCGTTCAAGACCAAAAAGGGGACCGCTAAAAAAAGAGAAGGTGGTGTTCTCTCACCCAGCAGGTTTTCGGCCCTCTGTGACGAAGAGGAAAGCCACATGGACATGGAGGTAGAGCTGACCGCCAATAACAACGTAGTTAACGATGTAGATGAGGACGATAGACCATCCACCTCGCATGCAGCACGCGCAAGGGCCAGCAGACAACAAAAGTCGAACCAGAAGCCAGCCACCCCCCCGAAACCCACCCAGACGGAGCCCCTTAACGAGCGCCCCTCCAATAAGGTGCCCAGAATAACTGTGCCAGGCATCGTCAGCTTCAAAACGTTCTGCAAGGAACTGGACAGCATCGTAGGCGAGAACACCTACACCGTGAGAGCGCTCAACTCTGGCGACTGCATCATCCAATGCCGCAACTCGGACGTTTACAGAGAGGTGGCTAGATACCTTCGCGAGAGCGGTTGTATGTTTCATCACCACCAACTCACAGAGGACCGACCATACCGCATAGTTCTAAGGAACATACACCACGAGATACCATCTGAAGACATCTCAGCGCAACTGGCAGACAAGGGGCACCACGTTGTCCGCATATACACCCCGCGTAGCAGAGCCAATAACGAGCCACTAAATATGAGGTTTGTTGACCTGAGGAAGGCAGACAACAACAACCTCATCAAATCTATAACTGTGTTATGCAGACATAAAGTCTCGTGGGAGAAGCCTCGCAAGACGTCGGGCCCAGTCCAATGCAATAGATGCCAAGAGTACGGGCACACCAAGTCCTATTGCTCACGACACCATGTGTGCAAGGAATGTGGCGACAACCATCCAACAAGCGAATGCACACTTGGCAAAGATGAGGATCGGTGCTGCTACCACTGTGGAGAATCGCACACAGCAAAAAAATCAGCACAAGGTAACTGGTAGAGATGCAAGCCGCTCCAAGGATCGTCGCCCTGAAACAGCCCCTCCTGCCCGCAGCTTCGCTCCCGGCCAACAATCGTTTGCGTCCTACGCGGTAGCCAGCCCGCCGAGCACAGAGCTCGCTCATCGTGGCGCAGAAGGAACACAGGCAGCATTCCCAGTCGATCCCATCCAGCTGCTGACAACAGCTCCAACTCAGCCCTTGAGCTTAGGTTGGAGGAAATGTTCGCCAGGTTCGACAAAGTGATATCCCTTGTAGAGACTCTAGTTCAAGCGCTAAATACTATGCTAAGCGCATAAAAATAACAGGCTCTAAAATGAACTCTCTAAGAATAGCACTGTGGAACGCCAACGGAGTCTTTTCGAAAGCGAACGAGATCGCAGCCTTCACCGAGCTCCATCACATTGATGTGTTTCTGCTCACGGAGACTCATTTTTGCTCCCGTATCACCCTCAGAGTGCCAGGCTACACTCTCCACACCGCCAACCATCCTGATAACAGCCAACATGGAGGAGCAGCAATACTGGTCAGGTCGTCCTTGTCCCACCATCCACTTGAGTCGTCCTGCCACTGGCATATGCAAGCCGCTGTTATCCGACTCGGATCCGGCAGAGGCGACTTCAACCTTGCCTCCGTATACTGCCCTCCGGCCTTAAGAGTGACTGAGGCGCACTTCCAAACCCTTTTCGACCAGCTCGGCCCAAAGTTCCTGGCTGGGGGAGACTGGAACGCCAAACATCGCTGGTGGGGAAACTACCGAATGTGCCCCCGAGGGAGAACGCTCCTCTCTGCCATTGAGACCAACGGCATCGAGGTTATAGCCAAAGGAGAGGCAACGTGCTACCCATATAGAGTTACTGCAACACCAAGTGCACTCGACTTCGGGCTCTACAAGGGATTCAGACAGGAGCAGCTGCGAATAAGAAGTCTCCTGGACCTGACATCGGATCACCTCCCACTACTGATCGAGCTAGAAGAGACTCCCAAGCGGTTCGTTGGCGCCCGCAAAATGCTCCCGCCGCGCTCTAACTTGGACGTCTACCGGACCTGCCTCGAGGATACCTTAGAACTCAACGTCGCCATAAGTACGGCAAGTGAACTGGAGAGCTATGTCGACCATCTCACAACAAAAATTACGGAAGCTGCCAGACGTGCAGCCCCGCAAACTCTGCCTTGCACTCACACTTCTAGAAGCTCCCTACTTAACCCAGAAGCCAGGAGTCTTCTTGCCGACAAAAGACGTCTAAGGAGGCTGTACATCCGCAACGGAGATCCCTCTGCCAAGGCGGAAATGGTCAGCGCGTCCAACCGGCTCCGTCGACTGCTGGCCAGGACCCAAAGAGAGAACCTTGACAGGCTCCTAGAGGCAGCTGGGCATGATGGCAACAGCTCCTTCTCAGTGTGGAAGCTAACAAGAAATATTAAAAGGCAACCAATTTATACCTCCCCGATCATGGATCGTTCTGGACTTTGGCTACGATCGGACGAGGAGAAGGCCAATGCGTTTGCTGACCACCTGGAAGCGATTTTTACGCCCTTCGATTTCGCAGATGTTGCACAGCGCCGAAAAGTGGCTGAATCACTTGATGCGCCACTGCAGATGGCTCTCCCAATAAGAAGCGTATCCCCCGCGGAAATCGAAATACAGCTGAAAGCGCTCAAGCTGAAGAAGACCCCTGGACGCCACGAAATTGACAACAGAGCAGCCAAGGCACTCCCACGCAAAGGCATCATGGCGCTTACGTTAATTTTTAATTCAATGCTCAGGCTTGGTCACTTCCCAAAGCAGTGGAAATGTGCGAATATAATTATGATCGCCAAGCCCGGTAAGCCGCTAACTCAGCTGGAGTCTTACCGCCCTATAAGCCTGCTGCCAACGTTTTCCAAAGTCTTCGAGCGGCTCCTACTGAGTCGACTTCTGGAGCTCGACGAGGTCACGCGCCTGGTCCCGGATCATCAGTTTGGCTTCAGAAAGTCTCACGGCTGCCCCGAGCAGGTCCACAGGGTAGTAAAGCATGTTCTGAAGGCATTTGAAGAAAAGGAATACTGTGTCGGAGTGTTCCTCGACGTCAAACAGGCGTTCGACAAGGTCTGGCACGACGGCCTTCTGTCCAAGGTCAAAGCCCTACTCCCAGCGCCATACTTTAGCATTCTGAGCTCCTTTCTGGCAGAACGAACCTTTAACGTGGCAGTTAAAGACCAAAGGTCGGCCAACAAAGGCATTAGAGCAGGTGTCCCACAAGGCAGCGTCCTCGGCCCGATGCTGTACACGCTGTACACTGGGGACCTCCCCATACAAGGACAAAACAGTGCAGACTTCAGCCCCGCGAGACTGCTTGTGGCAACGTACGCAGATGATACCGCTTTCCTAGCTTCGCACGACCACCTGCAAGCTGCAACAAATGCAGTGCAAGACTGGCTGCTGCAGATCGAAAATTGGACAGCTAATTGGAATATTGCTATAAACTGTGCCAAGTCCGCTTGCGTTACATTCACGCTACGCCCAGACAGCTGCCAGGGGCTTCGGTTCGATGGAGGAACCATTGAGCACTCCAGCTCATTTTGCTACTTGGGCGTTCACCTAGACCGAAGGCTCATATGGGGATCCCACATCACAGCAACAAAAGCTAAATGCCTAAGAAGGCTCCAAAAACTCAACTGGCTCTTGAAACCGCAAAGCAAGCTCCACATTTCCACAAAGGCGCTGCTTATCAAAACAATGGTAACGCCCATCTGGACATACGCCATCCAAATCTGGGGTACGGCGTCAGCACACCAGCTGCACCGCTTAAGAGAGGTCCAAGCCAAGGCAGCACGCAAGGTCGCCGGCCTACCATGGTATGTTACAACAGACGCCATCGAACGCGATCTCCGCCTAACAAAGGTCGGAGATCAATTAAACTTCTTCAGCAGCCGATACGCCGACAAGCTGATGCAGCACCCGAACGCGACCGCCAGGGTCCTGGCTGACCCCATCAGTGAGAGGCGCCTCCGAAGGCTGCACCCCGACGACCTACCTACAAGGCGTATTAGCTAAAAAAATCAAAATCTCTGTATATATTAAATAAGTTACATATATTAGTAGTAACTATAAATATTTCCCTTAATATTCGCTTGGTAGAGATCAGATGGCACTGATCGATTCCAGCGCAACAAATAAAGAATAAAAAAAAAAAAAAGAGTATTTGATGGTAGTGATGAAATGTCTATAGAAGTATGGCTGGCAGAATTCGAAGAACAAGCTTTGCTTATGTGTTGGAGTGATTTGCAAACGCTCATTTTCTCAAAGAAATCATTGCGAGGCATTGCGAAATTATTTGTTTTGAGCGAAAAGCATCTCAATTCATGGGTTGCTCTGAAGAGTGCATTGTTGAGCGAATTCAAATCTGAAGTGAACAGCAAGCAAATACACTCACAGTTGACTGAGAGCAAGCGTCGAAATGGTGAGAGCGCCTACGAATATTTCTATCGCATGAGAGACATTGCATCTCGTGGAAATGTGGAGGACGAAGCACTCATGCAATACGTGATCGATGGTATAGATGATTTTTCCAATAACAAATCGATTTTATATGGTGCAAAAAACATGAACGAGTTTAAAAACAAATTAAAAGACTATGAAAAATTGAGTGGAAAAAATAAGAAAAGTGATAAAATTGACAAAGAGAAAAAGGTGCAAATGATGCACAGTGGTACGCACAGAGAAAAAAAGAAATCAATTGTTTTAGTTGTGGAGAAAAGGGGCATTTAGCCAACAATTGCATAAATAAACAAAAAGAAAGAAAATGTTTTAATTGTAACCAGTTCGGGCACATATCGAAATATTGTAAGGAAAAATGTGAAAATCAAAATGAAGTCAAATCAAATATTCGTGTTGTAAAGAACAAAACTGCTCTAACGTCAAAAGAAGTTTTTTTCAAAAACAAGAAGTGCTTAGCATTGTTTGATACCGGTAGCAAGTTTTATGTTTTACGTGAAGATCTTTATAAGGAACTTTCATTTCCAAAATTAAAAGACTGTAACGTGTATTTGATTGGTTTTGGTAATGATCGTAACGCGAATAAAATAAAGCCGATTGGGCAGTTTAATAATACGGTTAACATTGATAAAAATGAGTATGTTTTTTACGTGGTAACGCAAAGTTGTATGGACGTTAAACTAATAATTGGAGAAGAACTTTGTTTGTATGCGGAAATATCATTTAATCGCAACGGTGTAAGCGTACGAAAGACATATGAAGAAAACGATAGTGACGAAAGTAGTATAATGAAAATTGATGCGGTAATTGATAATGATCAAGTCGATATAAACACTCAGATTGGTGATGTTACAAAAAACAAAGTACTTGAGATGGTTCAAAACTATAAGCCGGAAAACTTTAAAACAACAAATGTCGAGATGAAAATAATTTTAAAAGATGAAACTCCAATTTTTTCGCGGTCAAGAAGATTTGCATTTACAGAGGCTCGCATCATTGAATCGCAGGTTGATGAATGGCTGAAAAATGGTATTATTGAAGAGTCAGATTCGGAGTTTACGAGTCCAGTGGTTCTCGTAAAAAAGACTGATGGCACACCACGACTCTGTATCGATTACAGAAGAATAAATAAGGTAATCATAAAAGATCATTTCCCATTGCCACTAATAGATGATCAGCTCGATCGCCTGCAAGAGGCTTTGATATTTAGCACAATCGACTTGAAGAATGGTTTCTTCCATGTGCCAGTAGCCGAGGACAGTAAGATGTACACCTCATTTGTTACGCAGAGCGGACAATAGTTCCGCAAAGTGCCTTTTGGCTTATCAAATTCACCTGGAATATTCCAACGGCACATTAATGCAATTTTTAGACCGCTATCTCGTAGAAATATTGCACTACCCTACGTAGACGACGTAATCATACCGGCTAAAGACGAAAAAGAGGCATTGGAAAATCTGATAGAAGTCATGAATACCTGTAAAGAGTACGGGCTTGAGCTGAATTTAAAAAAGTGTCATTTTTTACAAACCAGAATCCAGTTTTTGGGTCATATTATAGAATTCAAAAAGTTGTACCCGACACCGCAAAAAATTGAAGCTGTTTCAAAATTCAAGACGCCACAGACACTAAAGCAGCTTGAAAGTTTTTTAGGCCTTACTGGTTATTTCCGAAAATTTATCCAGAATTATGCCATTATTTCAAAGCCCTTATCAGATTTGACAAAATGCAACACAAAATTTATGATTGGTCCTAAAGAAGAAAGCGCTATCGAAACCCTGAAAAAATTTTTGACCTCTAACCCGGTATTAGCTATATACAATCAAAAATACGAGACCGAAGTACATACTGATGCATCAAAAGACGGTTTTGGAGCTGTGCTCATGCAAAAGTCACCAGACGATCGACAGTTGCATCCAGTATACTTCATGAGTAAGAAAACGACGGACGCACAGCGAAAATATTCAAGTTATGAGCTTGAGATATTAGCTGTCATCGAAGCGTTAAACAAGTTTCGAGTTTACCTTTTAGGCATCCCATTTAAGTTGATCACAGACTGCAATGCATTTACAAAGACGTTAGAAAAGCAGAATCTGTGCACAAGGTGGGTGTTGTTTTTACAAGAGTTTAACTATGAAGTCGAGCACCGATCCGGTTCACGCATGAAACATGTAGATGCGCTCTCGAGATATCCAATAATGACAATAAATGATGAAAGCATATCGATTCGGATAGGGAATGCACAAAAACACGATGACCAATTGAAATCAATCATAAAAATAATCGATGACGAAAAGAAGAATTATGAAGATTATTTCATAAAGGCAGGCATTCTTTACAAGCTAGTCGACGATGTTGAACTCATAGTAGTTCCAAGGGATATGCAAAGACAAATTATCAGTAAAGCTCACGATAGAGGGCATTTCGCCATAAAAAAGACAAAAGAGTTGATATGCAAAGAGTATTTTGTACCGAATGTTGAAGAAAAAATTAAGAAATATATTGACTGCTGCATACCCTGCATTCTTACAAATCGTAAGCGAGGGAAACAAGAAGGTTTGTTACATCCATTGCAAAAAGAAGATGTCCCATTGCAAACATATCACATTGATTTTTTGGGTCCACTGGAATCGACACACAAGGATTATAAACACATATTAGCTGTAATCGATGCTTTTACTAAGATTTGTTGGCTTTATCCCACAAAGTCGACTACAGCAAATGAAGTCATTTCGAAGTTGCGCTGCCAGAGCGTAGTATTTGGAAATCCAGCCTGTATAATTTCTGACCGCGGCTCAGCATTTACAGCTCAAGACTTTTTGAAATACTGTGGCGAAGAAAATATAAAACTCATCAAGTCGACTACTGGACTACCCCGAGTGAATGGACAGGTGGAACGACTTAATGCAGTCATTATATCTGTACTGTCAAAACTAAGTATCGAAATGGTATAAACATGTAGAAAAAGTGCAAAGGGCTATAAACTCGACGTATACCAGGAGCATTGACACCACTCCTTTTGATCTTTTTATGGGAGTCAAGATGCGAACCAAAGATGATCACCATCTGCATGAAATGTTAAGAAAAGAGTCCGCAGTTGCATTCAACGAAGTCCGCAACGAACTAAGAGCCAGAGCGAAAACTCAAATTTTAAATCTACAAACCGAAAATAAAAAGACGTATAACTTACGACGCAAAGCAGCAAGAAAATACAACGTTGGCGACTTAGTTGCCATTAAGCGAACACAATTTGGAAGTGGCCTCAAATTAAAACCAAAGTTTTTGGGACCGTACCAAATTGTTAAAGTGAAGCACAACAATGCCTATGATGTAAAAAAAGTTGGTAACTCCGATGGCCCAAATAACTCTTCGACTTGTGCAGAGTATCTAAAGCCATGGTCGATTCCCGAAAAATTCGAGGCGAATACATAAGCAGGATGGCCGAATGTGGGTGTGTATTACTCAAGGCAGGCCATTGTCCACTTTCGACGTACTCATACCAACAACGAGATCCCTAGACAACAACCATTCAACACACAACGAAGGCGAATTCGCCAGCCGGCGAATCCGCTAAAACAGAAGACGAAAACGTGCACGATGCAAAGAAGAGCAGCGTGCCGAAAACGACGAAGACGGGAGTTGCAGTTCGGCCTTAGACGAGAGAGGTTGTGAGAGCTGTTTCCAAACGAGAAAAGACGACGATACGCTGATCCGATCACTTAATCCAACGATTTGTAACTTTAAACATTACAATAATATTTGTATAACATTAGCCAAAATAAAACCCCACATAGATTATTAGTCCGATCAACATTTGGAATAGAATTTTACATATGAAAATCAACTAGACAGCATTTGTATTCTGTTGACAATTCAATGGGAGGAAAGTAATTTTAATTTTAAGTTTAAAATTGCCCCTTTCTCAGTTAAAGTTACTGTTGTTATCATTTTGAGAAACGAATGTTAAATGAATCTAAATTTACTTAATTTTACAGTTTTATAATATCATTTTATTATACTGAATTATTTTAATTATTATAAATGTATCAAATGCTATTCTATATCTTCCATTGTCTATTGCGTCATCCTTGCTAATCAAAAGAAACCCATATTTATTTTTCCAGCATAATTGACAAATTTGTATAAATGTTTCGAAATTCATATCGACACCCACATGATCTTGATAAATGTGCTTCATATTAAGTTGATCTTGATTGATATTATTATTAAATTGGCATTATCGCGCACAAGATGCTTTGGTATGCGTGTATACGTTTGACATAAATAAAATGAGTCGATGTTTTTATGTCGACCCATACAAAAGTATGAACGTATATTAACTTGTTTTTCACATGCTACATCATTAAATATCATTATCGAGCTATCCTTAGCTTTCTCAGGTGGTATAACACCTTGGTTCTGAGAAAACGTGAAATATCCCATTCCTTTTATTGGGGTCACTAGATTTTTTAAGTATTCATATTTCGGTTGAAATAATGATTTTGAGTATAAGTAAATATTTTTAATTAGATGGACCTACAATTAATCCTCTTATTGAGTTTGGTAATAGCACACTGTGTCGAATATTATTTTGATTGGATGAAAAATCAATATTTCTCACTTCTATATTCTTTTTTGCTTCTTTAAATGCATATTTAATGCATTTATTCTCGTGAAATGAATATCATTCATTGGTATACCTTCAGCGATTAAGTATCAATTAAAATGTCTCTTTGTTTTTATAAAAGATTCAGTCGTAAACCAAACGCCTATTGTGGAGGTAGTCTAGTTAATAACATAATTGAATTGCATTTACCGGTCTATCAATTTTGTGGCCCAGGTACGAAACTCAAAGAAAAATGAATTATGCCATTATTTCAAAGCCCTTATCAGATTTGACAAAATGCAACACAAAATTTATGATTGGTCCTAAAGAAGAAAGCGCTATCGAAACCCTGAAAAAATGTTTGACCTCTAACCCGGTATTAGCTATATACAATCAAAAATACGAGACCGAAGTACATACTGATGCATCAAAAGACGGTTTTGGAGCTGTGCTCATGCAAAAGTCACCAGACGATCGACAGTTGCATCCAGTATACTTCATGAGTAAGAAAACGACGGACGCACAGCGAAAATATTCAAGTTATGAGCTTGAGATATTAGCTGTCATCGAAGCGTTAAACAAGTTTCGAGTTTACCTTTTAGGCATCCCATTTAAGTTGATCACAGACTGCAATGCATTTACAAAGACGTTAGAAAAGCAGAATCTGTGCACAAGGTGGGTGTTGTTTTTACAAGAGTTTAACTATGAAGTCGAGCACCGATCCGGTTCACGCATGAAACATGTAGATGCGCTCTCGAGATATCCAATAATGACAATAAATGATGAAAGCATATCGATTCGTATAGGGAATGCACAAAAACACGATGACCAATTGAAATCAATCATAAAAATAATCGATGACGAAAAGAAGAATTATGAAGATTATTTCATAAAGGCAGGCATTCTTTACAAGCTAGTCGACGATGTTGAACTCATAGTAGTTCCAAGGGATATGCAAAGACAAATTATCAGTAAAGCTCACGATAGAGGGCATTTCGCCATAAAAAAGACAAAAGAGTTGATATGCAAAGAGTATTTTGTACCGAATGTTGAAGAAAAAATTAAGAAATATATTGACTGCTGCATACCCTGCATTCTTACAAATCGTAAGCGAGGGAAACAAGAAGGTTTGTTACATCCATTGCAAAAAGAAGATGTCCCATTGCAAACATATCACATTGATTTTTTGGGTCCACTGGAATCGACACACAAGGATTGTATAACATTAGCCAAAATAAAACCCCACATAGATTATTAGTCCGATCAACATTTGGAATAGAATTTTACATATGAAAATCAACTAGACAGCATTTGTATTCTGTTGACAATTCAATGGGAGGAAAGTAATTTTAATTTTAAGTTTAAAATTGCCCCTTTCTCAGTTAAAGTTACTGTTGTTACCATTTTGAGAAACGAATGTTAAATGAATCTAAATTTACTTAATTTTACAGTTTTATAATATCATTTTATTATACTGAATTATTTTAATTATTATAAATGTATCAAATGCTATTCTATATCTTCCATTGTCTATTGCGTCATCCTTGCTAATCAAAAGAAACCCATATTTATTTTTCCAGCATAATTGACAAATTTGTATAAATGTTTCGAAATTCATATCGACACCCACATGATCTTGATAAATGTGCTTCATATTAAGTTGATCTTGATTGATATTATTATTAAATTGGCATTATCGCGCACAAGATGCTTTGGTATGCGTGTATACGTTTGACATAAATAAAATGAGTCGATGTTTTTATGTCGACCCATACAAAAGTATGAACGTATATTAACTTGTTTTTCACATGCTACATCATTAAATATCATTATCGAGCTATCCTTAGCTTTCTCAGGTGGTATAACACCTTGGTTCTGAGAAAACGTGAAATATCCCATTCCTTTTATTGGGGTCACTAGATTTTTTAAGTATTCATATTTCGGTTGAAATAATGATTTTGAGTATAAGTAAATATTTTTAATTAGATGGACCTACAATTAATCCTCTTATTGAGTTTGGTAATAGCACACTGTGTCGAATATTATTTTGATTGGATGAAAAATCAATATTTCTCACTTCTATATTCTTTTTTGCTTCTTTAAATGCATATTTAATGCATTTATTCTCGTGAAATGAATATCATTCATTGGTATACCTTCAGCGATTAAGTATCAATTAAAATGTCTCTTTGTTTTTATAAAAGATTCAGTCGTAAACCAGACGCCTATTGTGGAGGTAGTCTAGTTAATAACATAATTGAATTGCATTTACCGGTCTATCAATTTTGTGGCCCAGGTACGAAACTCAAAGAACGTCTACAGCGTGGTGATAAAGGCATTAACCCATTAGACGCAGCTTGCAGGGAGCACGATATAGCATATTCAGAAAACAAAGAATTAGCTAAACGGCACATAGCTGATGTACATTTAGCCGATAAGGCTTGGGAGAGAGTCAAAGCGTCTAATACCAGCATTCGAGAAAAAGTTACTGCATATTTCGTTACGATGGCAATGAAAACAAACAAAAAAAATTCGGTATGGGTATCACTAGAAGAAATGAAAAAGAAAGAAGCAATAAGAACGAGAAAGAAGGGCTATCTTCGGCATGCCGAAGATCTAATACCCTTGCAGACCCAACCTTTTAATGCCGAGAAAATGATTAAGGCCGAGTTTGGTCAAGGTATATTGATAAACAAAAAATATATTAATCAAAAACCGATGTAAATAAGATTTTGCAAAAATGAAGGGAGCATAGTGAAATCTTTAAATGCCGCGTTTAATCGAAAAATCATGAAAAATAAAAATTCTCCATACTAAATTAATTTTCGACCGATCGTTCCTATGGCAGCTATATGATATAGTGGTCCGATCTTAATAGGATTTTGCATATATATGAGGAGCATAGTTAAACTAATAAATGCCGAGTTTGGTCAAGATATCTTGAAAAACAAAATTTTTTTCCTATGGCAGCTATATGATATAGTGGTCCGATCTTAATAGGATTTCGCCTATATATGAGGAGCATAGTAAAACTAATAAATGTCGAGTTTGGTCAAGATATCTTGATAAACAAAAGGTTTTTTCATACAAAAACTTAATTTTCGACCGATCGTTCCTATGGCAGCTATATGATATAGTGGTCCGATCTTAATAGGATTTTGCATATATATGAGGAGCATAGTTAAACTAATAAATGCCGAGTTTGGTCAAGATATCTTGAAAAACAAAATTTTTTTCCTATGGCAGCTATATGATATAGTGGTCCGATCTTAATAGGATTTCGCCTATATATGAGGAGCTTAGTAAAACTAATAAATGCCGAGTTTGGTCAAGATATCTTGACAAACAAAATGTTTTTTCATACAAAAACTTAATTTTCGACCGATCGTTCCTATGGCGGCTATATGATATAGTGGTCCGATCTTAATAGAATTTTGCATATATATGAGGAGCATAGTAAAACTAATAAATGTCGAGTTTGGTCAAGATATCTTGATAAACAAAAGGTTTTTTCATACAAAAACTTAATTTTCGACCGATCGTTCCTATGGCAGCTATATGATATAGTGGTCCGATCCAGCTGGTTTTGACATATGTGCTGCGTGCAACAGAAATAGGGACTTCTGCAAAGTTTCATTAAGATAGCTTTAAAACTGAGGGACTAGTTCGCATAGAAACAGACAGACGGACAGACGGACAGACGGACATGGCTATATCGACTCGGCTGTTGATGCTGATCAAGAATATATATACTTTATGGGGTCGGAGATGTCTCCTTCTATGCGTTACACATTTCACGACAAAATTATAATACCCTCTGCAAGGGTATAAAAAGGTAACAATTTGCAAAAAAAGGAAAAGGTTTATGCAGGTGGTTAAAGCAGCTGATAAGTTATTGAAAAGGGAAAGACTCTTGATGTTGAGAGTGCAATTAAAATAGCCCGCAAGGCTATATACAAATCAATTGATTAAAAAAAAAACAATGAAATAGCAATTCCTCGAGTGATAAGCGTTCCCAAATTTGATGGTTTCTAACCGCTAATACCCATCTTAACAGCCCTAGGAGCACTTGGTGGACTAACATCGGGTGGCGCATCTATTGCAAAAACCATCACAAGCGCTAAAAATGCCAGACAACAACTAGAGGAGAATAAGCGACATAACCGCTCAATGGAAGCTATTGCGTTAGGCAAGGGATTTTATTTAAAACCATATCGAAAGGGCTACGGTATAACAACTGATCATTCTGCAAAAAACTTGTAAGTCAGCTACCCAATAATCTTCTCTCGTAAGCATATTCCATATTTCAAAGGTGTATATATGAGAGATTCTCTTCCCAAAAATAAGTGGAAAATGAGTGTGGTATTATGGAGGTGGCTGGAGGTGGAACACACTGGGTAGTTTATATTAAAAATGGAAGAGAGAATGAATATTTTGATAGTTTTGGAAATTTACAACCTCCTCAAGAAGTTATTCATTATTTGGGAAAAAACATTAAATACAACTATAATCGGGTTCAACATTTCAACAGCTATAACTGTGGACATCTCTGTTTACAGTTTTTATTAACACAATAATAAACGCTGCAGTGTGTAGGCAGATATATCAAGAGAAGCTCTCAAAATGTTTTGGGTACAAAGACTTACTCCAGATGATAGATACTGCACTTGTTATGGAGGATGAGCAAAATTGTATATTGCTCAACGGCAAGTTATTGCTCTATTGCTACAGGTGTATATCACACCTGAAAATGGACAGAAAACTCTTATATTTTCTCTATGGCGTGGAGAATTTCCACCATATTTTGTTCCATTATCATTTTGAATTGATCAATGTCAACATATTGCAATTTGCGTTTAGGGTGGCTGCGTAACATTTGTTGACACAAGCTATGTGCCAGAACAACGTAACAAGATATGTATATAAGAATCCCTAGATATGTTTTAAAAATTAATAATTGATAACGAAATAAAAAAAGAATGAAGACTCCCACTTCACAAAATGCTGTTCCTCAAAAATATTACTTAAAAAATAATTCCAGCGAAATATATATTAGAGGCAGACCTATAAAATCAGTCCAGCTCAGAGTAGTATTTCAACTTTAAGAATCGCTTGAAATGTTTGAACAAATTTTTTCAACATTAAGAGATGTTTGAAAAACTAATCGTTGAAGACTCCACTTAACAAAATGCTGCTCCTCAAAAATATTGCCTAAAAAATAATTCCAGCGTTCAAAGGCAGGACTATAAAATCAGTGCAGCTCAGTGCGAAACCCCTTTTGAGTATAACAACCATGGAAGAAAATGTGATATACGATATTGTACGCGCAAGGAGAACAAAAACAAAATTTGGTGAGACAATTGCTTTGGAGCTCCAACACCACGTATTCTTCCTTCAGAAGAAATATAATTCGATGAAAGACGAGTCAATTCAACCACTTCGTAACGGGCGATATCAGCTTGCCAAACAAAGAGCTGCAGGCAGCAGAAACTGTTGAATATTATTACGCAGGATATATAATACCATTTTTTGTATTATTTTTTATAAATAGATGAATGAAAATAAAAGACATTTAAATATATATTCAAAATCTCTTTCTTTTTTTATTACATATATACATATTTACAACTTTCTCTACTTCAGTAGAATTAACTATTATTTATTATTTTTCTATTACAGACAAAAAAAACAATAACTGTTTTTTACAGAACAAATAGCAAATATATATATATCTATATATATACCTCTCTTTTTTTATTATATACGGTATATACAATCTCACTCTCTCTCTATTCCATATATGTATATAGTTACATACTCTATTATATGTCATTAATATTCAGTCATCTCTTTAACTGCTAACAGGCAGTCAACCTGTATATCAGTTATTCTTAACAGGCCGTTTAACTGCTATAAAACCGTTCATAACAGGCTGTTTAGCTGCTATAAAACCGAATAACAGATTAGTTACTGCTCTAAAACTGTATAGCAGATCAGAAATACTAAAGGAATCCTCAAAGACTAGAAAAGTTTGGAAAAAAAAAATTCAAAGTATTAAATTAGGTAAAGCTGAATCCGCTTTACAACTGGAAGAAACATTAAAGCCCATAACAGCACCATTGCAGAAACTCGTTACTAAGAGTAATAAATTAAATAAAAAAATTTTGAAACCGAAGAAAGAAGAGCAGTCGTACACGCCACTTATTTCAAATACTGGAATTAAGCCAGAGATAGTTCGCATTTTAGACGACGGAAACTAGATGATGAGAATGATTATGATGATGATAATGGTGATGATTTTATTGATGCTAATACAAGAATCAATCAAACTGATGACTATGCTGATGCGGATGATGATGATGATGATGTTAATGATATTACAGTTAATCAACTCTACTCTCAATCTAATGTTAGAGTTGAAAATATGTTTAATCTAAGTGAATTAGCTAGAAAAAAGATACTTGATAAAGCGTATGGACAATATAAAGATTTAAATGGTGAATTAAGGTTAGAAAATTCTATTATTCATATATCAGCAGAAAAATTTATTCTAGACAGGGGTGAAACATGGGATCTCACTACAGGCTTATATTCTTTAATTTATGAAAATACACCTCAGAATTATAACGATCTAGATCTACAAAATTATAAAGATATTCTAATAAAAACTTCTGCTCACAGAAAACATAACAAACCTGATGGACAACTTAAAGGAAATTGTTCGAAAAAATATTTAACTATAATTATATACCAATTGCCATATCAACTCCAAATCAATCAAAATCATCTATATCCGGTAGTGGTATAATGAAGCTCAATACAAATAAACCAAACTATATATGTATACTGGGATCATCCTAATGAAATTGTTGATCGATTAAAGCTTCTAATCGCCTCATAAACAGCTGGTCATAGTAATCATAACAATGAGATAATTTCAATAGTGGAAGAACTTCGGGAAACAAATATTATTGAATAAATTTATAAAAGGGAAGAATATTTGTATTTGGACATTACTCCTCAGCTAAAAAGAGAGATTCTGTTGACAATAAACTTGATGTTCAAAATATATTATACAAATCAAAAGAGGATTTGGAGCTTCTCACGAATGTTTAAATTAACTTAATATTGAAATTCCAAAGCTGAGAAGTGATATTAATTTGTATAATAATACGATTTTTGGAAAACTTGAAGAGAACAATATAATTTTTGAGAAAATCTTACAAAAATCAAAAAACTATTTGCATACGTATATTAATAGTGAAAATAATGAATTGAGAGAATATCTTATAAGTGAAAATGTTTAATTAATGAGTATAAATACAAATAGCTTGAATGAACTTAAGACGTTTTTGATTACTTATATCAATAGTGAAAATATTGCGTTGAGAGAGTATATTACTAAGGAAAACGCTAAAATTAGTGAGTCAACTACATTGTTGAAAGGTTGACTTAAGACAATAGAGCTATTATAAATATAATAAATATTTAATGGTTTAGCTATTCACAACATGTCCGTAGACAAGTTTGTTCACTTTTCAAGTGTTAAATACAATACTGAGAATTTTAAGAAAAATGGTGCTAAATTCTTGGGGCTGTTTATGGATAACGATCAAAACATTGATATCCAGAGTAAACGTCTTAAAAGCGTTGGGAACCCGATTCAAGAAAAAAAACGCAGTTAACTATCGTTTTTTGGAAAGTAAGGTCGTTGGATTAGCACAAGACTTGCAAACGCTCATTAGAAAAGAAAACTTAAATCTAGAAAAGAGTATTATCACTCAGTCTACAAGTAGCGAGAAGAATCTGAAAGAACACTGTGAAAAAATAATAGCTGAACTAAATCAAAAAATAGCGGGTCTCGAGGATTTTATATTTAAATACTATACTACTCCGAAAAGTGTATTAAAAAATTTAGGAATGCAAATTGGAGGCGAGAAAATACCATTAAAGCTTTTAAGCAAACCAACATAACATAAAAACGAGAAAGAAGGGCTATCTTCGGCATGCCGAAGATCTAATACCCTTGCAGACCCAACCTTTTAATGCCGAGAAAATGGTTAAGGCCGAGTTTGGTCAAGGTATATTGATAAACAAAAAATATATTAATCAAAAACCGATGTAAATAAGATTTTGCAAAAATGAAGGGAGCATAGTGAAATCTTTAAATGCCGCGTTTAATCGAAAAATCATGAAAAATAAAAATTCTCCATACTAAATTAATTTTCGACCGATCGTTCCTATGGCAGCTATATGATATAGTGGTCCGATCTTAATAAGATTTTGCATATATATGAGGAGCATAGTTAAACTAATAAATGCCGAGTTTGGTCAAGATATCTTGAAAAACAAAATTTTTTTCATACAAGATCCTACTTTTCGACAAATCGTTCCTATGGCAGCTATATGATATAGTGGTCCGATCTTAATAGGATTTTGCATATATATGAGGAGCTTAGTAAAACTAATAAATGCCGAGTTTGGTCAAGATATCTTGACAAACAAAATGTTTTTTCATACAAAAACTTCATTTTCGACCGATCGTTCCTATGGCGGCTATATGATATAGTGGTCCGATCTTAATAGAATTTTGCATATATATGAGGAGCATAGTAAAACTAATAAATGTCGAGTTTGGTCAAGATATCTTGATAAACAAAAGGTTTTTTCATACAAAAACTTAATTTTCGACCGATCGTTCCTATGGCAGCTATATGATATAGTGGTCCGATCCAGCTGGTTTTGACATATGTGCTGCGTGCAACAGAAATAGGGACTTCTGCAAAGTTTCATTAAGATAGCTTTAAAACTGAGGGACTAGTTCGCATAGAAACAGACAGACGGACAGACGGACAGACGGACATGGCTATATCGACTCGGCTGTTGATGCTGATCAAGAATATATATACTTTTTGGGGTCGGAGATGTCTCCTTCTATGCGTTACACATTTCACGACAAAATTATAATACCCTCTGCAAGGGTATAAAAACACACACCACCACCACCACCATGAGTAAAAGGGGAATAGTTAATAGTTGCATGGACCAGCGCGAAAAATTGTTGAGCGTAGAAGGGTTATTATGAACGGAATCGATGATCATTGGCAGGCAGATTTGGTGGAAATGGGAAATTATATATCATCAAATAAAAATGTTCATTTCTATTAACTGTTATCGATACATTTTCCAAATACACCTGGGGTGTAGCACTCAAAAGCAAAAATACTCAAGACGTTACAAAGGCGATATTAAATATTTTAAATTGGGTCGTACGCCTAAGAATTTACAAACCGATGATGGAAAAGAATTTTTTAACAAGAACTTTAAGCACTTAATGAATAAATTTAATATTAATCATTACTCATTACTGAGAGAGTTCTCAGTTGAGAGTGATTGACGTGTTTTATTTGTGCTCCAAAATTTTTATATATTTTTGCGCTTTAATCCTGCTTTTTATACCCTTGCAGAGGGTATTATAATTTTGTCGTGAAATGTATAAAGCATAGAAGGAGACGTCTCCGACCACATAAAGTATATATATTCTTGATCAGCATCAACGCCGAGTCGATATAGCCATGTCCGTCTGTCCGTCTGTCTGTTTCTATGCGAACTAGTCTCTCAGTTTTAAAGCTATCTTAATGAAACTTTGCAGAAGTCCCTTTTTCTGTTGCACGCAGCACATATGTCAAAACCAGCTGGATCGGACCACTATATCATATAGCTGCCCTAGGAACGATCGGTCGAAAATTAAGTTTTTGTATGAAAAAACATTTTGTTTTTCAAGATATCTTGACCAAACTCGGTATTTATTAGTTTTACTATGCTCCTCATATATATGCAAATTCCTATTAATGATCGGACCACTATATCATATAGCTGCCATAGGAACGATCGGTCGAAAATTAAGTTTTTGTATGAAAAAACATTTTGTTTATCAAGATATCTAGACCAAACTCGGCATTTATTAGTTTTACTATGCTCCCCATGTATATGCAAAATCCTATTAAGATCGGACCACTATATCATATAGCTGCCATAGGAGCGATCGGTCGAAAACTAGGTTTTTGATTAAAAACCTTTTTGTTTATCAAGATATCTTGACCAAACTCGGCATTAACTATTTTCCCTGTGCTTCTTAGATTCGGGCAAAGCACTATGAGCATTATGAAAAGGTTGGGTCTGCAAGGGTTTTAGATCTTCGGCGTGCCGAAGATATCCTTTCTTTCTCGTTATTTCTTAATTTTGCATTTTTGGTGCATTATTTAAAAAGCTTTTATAAATTGTGCAAAGTTTTATCTGTTGTTGCAGCGTAAGTCTGTTAATTATTGCATTTATAAAACGCGGCGTCAGTTCCGTGTTTTTGTTATTGCCTGTTTTTGATTCTTTTGCTTTGGTGCTCCCCTGTGGATACACTTGTATGTGCGTGTGTTCGCTGCTGCATATTTCTGCTTGTGCATCGCGCTCTCGCAAATTTTTGCTATTGCTTTTCGCTCCAAACAATTTGTTTGTGTACGATAATTGTTTTTGAGTGTTTACTTGCTCTATTCTTGTGCACCTTTTTCGTTTTGCTCTGCGCTCTCGGAACTTGCATACTTGTAATAATTATGTCGTGCTATAAGAAACCTTGCACGTTCAAGCAGGCTGATGATTCTGCACAGCCGCAATTTGTTAACTGCTGGCTGTGTGAGAATATGATGCATGCTAAATGTGCAGGTCTCACTGGGCGTGATTACGACAAGATCGCTGCAGTTGCCAAGAAGGGCTGCGGTGGCTTGCGTTGGTCGTGCCCAGATTGCATCGACAAGCAAATTGATTTCTCCAGAATGTATAATTCTGTGAGAAATCAATTCTTAAAATTGAATAATGTGGCTAAGCAACTGTCGAGTAAAATTGACTCGAGTTTTGTGTTGCTTGCCAATTATAAATTCGAGTCTCCAACCAATCGCCGGTTGGAGCCTCAACTTTTGCAATTGCCCTCTACGTCTGTTCATACACCTACGCCTTTCTTGTCCCTACCTAGCAACTTGGATTTATCTTCAATGTTGTGTTTATCGCCTTTTTCGACTGCCCAATTACCCCCGTTTCATCCCCTATAGTAGTTCCAGTAGAGCCCGTACCTGATACTGTCCCAGTTATCCAAACTGCCTCAGCCCCTTCAGCTCCTGGCCGCAAAGGTAGACCTGCGCGTAATTGTGCGTGATTGTTAAACACAATCATGGTGCCTCTTTAGCTCCTCCATCTCCTGTGTTACCTGCAGCCCCATCAGCACCTACTTTAACGGTTGTTGCCCCTCGTAGGCAAGTTTTTGTGTCTCGACTCTTATCAGACACCACTTCTGAGTCATTGGCAGCCTATATTGCTAGCCAATCTTCTGCTAGCGTGTCAATAACCAAATTTAATTTCTCCACTCCTCGTGAAATATCATCATTCAAAATAAATGTTTCACATGATATGTTCCCTGTCATTTGTTATCCCAAATTTTGGCCTCCACACATGATTGTTCACGAGTTCAAGACAGCAAGTAAGAGGTTCTAGTCGGGAGCTCCCGACTAGGGAATACCCTGAACACCAAATGCAGTTCGCGCATCGCGCTCGTTTGAAGTAATAAAGATAAATAAAAAAAAAAAAAGTTCCCTTGACAGTATTACTTGCTGACGACTCTACTCAACAGACAAACCAGCAAAAAAAAAAACAACAAAAAAGTAGTTTCCCAGGTAAGGCTCGAACTCGCGACAGACCGCAACACTTGCTATGCCTCTACTCAACAGCCACACCAATAATTAAGTATCATTGAGAAAAAAACGAACTAAAATAGCATTACACAAAAAAGTCGCAATTACAATGCTGTTAGAATGCGATAGAATGCGAATCAGACGCGCATGAATGTGTGTGTGTACACAAATTCTTGATGTTTTCGCTAGCTGTGCCATCCAATTGCGCAGTTACATATAACTTTGGTTTTCTCTTAACCGAGCTTAATGCAATTTTCTACAGTATATATTATTGTACCATAGAATATTTGTGTATTCTCAAAAGGTCAATTGCATTAAAATTGTGGCTTAGATTGGTTGGCAATATAAGTTGGGTTATTAACTTGATTTATAGCTCTGCGGTGGTAGCAGGGAGGTGGCGATAGGTCTAAAATAAAAGATACTTGACATATATTTAATATTCTAGAAGCAACATATCATGTTTGGTGACTCTAGCTCTTATTATTTACCCAATTTGCTCCAAAAACAGGATGTCGATATCGATTTTTGCTTGGAAACAGAGTAAGCTATCGATTATCGGAAACAAACTCGATCTGCGCAGGCACTAGGAGCACCTACATTTAAAATTTGAGCTCTCTAGCTCTTATAGGTTCTGAGATCCTTGCGTTCAAACATATGGACAGACGGACAGACGGACGGACGGACGGACGGACGGACGGACTGACGGATGTGGCTAGATCGACTCGGCTATTGATGCTGATCAAGAAAATATATACTTATGGGGTCGGAGATGCTTCCTTCTGCCTGTTACATACATTTGCATTTTGCACAAATACAATATACCCTTTTTACCCATTTTCAATGGGTTCAGGGTATAAAAAGCGGATAAAGCTAGTAATGACTCTGATTCTGCTAACCTCTTTGCTAATTTTTTCCAATCAACTTACTCCTCAGTCTGTCCTAATAATAATTCTAACCCTTATACTATTTCTTCCTCTAGTTCTATACCTCCTCCTATTATTTCACACTCCTCTCTCCTTTTAGCTATAAACTCTTTAAAGTCTTCTTACTCTCCTGGGCCTGACAATATTCCTAGTTGTCTACTCAAGGAGTGTAGTTCTTCCCTTCTTTATCCATTGCAAAAGCTTTTTAATCTATCTTTTGAATCTTCTTCTTTCCATCTCTTTGGAAAGAAATTATATCATTCCTCTCCACAAGAAAGGTGGAAAGTCTGATATACAAAATTACAGGGGCATTGCAAAACTATCCGCTATTCCTAAATTATTTGAAAAAACAATCGCTTCGAATTTGCGGCATTTCTGCAAATCAGTTGTTTCCCCTGTTCAACATGGATTCGTAAAGAATCGGTCAACTACGACCAATCTGCTTGAGTTTACTTCCTTGGTAAATGATGCTTTTCATTCGAAAATGCAAACTGATGTCATTTATACTGACTTCAGTAAAGCGTTTGACTCTGTGCACCATGACATTTTACTTTTTAAACTTGACCGAATAAGTTTCCCTCCGTCTCTTTTGCTTTGGATTAATTCTTATTTAAAAGGTAGGACCCAAAGAGTAATGCTGAGGCAGACTACCTCTAAACAAGTTCACGTTACTTCTGGGGTTCCTCAAGGTAGTCATCTTGGACCTTTACTCTTTACTCTTTTTATAAATGATCTCCCCTCTGTTATATCACATGCCCGTGTACTCATGTATGCGGATGATGTGAAACTTATTCTATCATACACTAATCCCCTACATCATTCTCGTCTACAAGACGATTTGAACGCTATGCAACTTTGGTGTTCGGCCAATCAATTGCATCTGAATTGTTCAAAGTGTATGTTTATGACATTTTATCGTACTACACCTTATCTTGTCAGTTATACAATCGACAATACCCCTATGCAACATATACTAACAGTTATTGATCTGGGTGTTCTTTTTGATTCTAAACTCTGTTTCAATCTTCACATAGATACCATCATTAATGAGGCAAAAGGTGTACTTGGATTCATTAAACGATGGTCTAAAGAGTTTAACGATCCTTTTATAACGCAACTTCTGTACATCTCTCTTGTTCGCCCTTGATTCTGTTCAGAAGCAATTTCTGCTTTTTGCCTTACGAGGTTTAAATTGGGACCCTAATCTTCGGTTGCCATCCTACTCCAGCAGGCTGCTTCTTCTTAACCTTCCGTCGTTAACCAACCGTAGGACAATTCTCGGTGTTGTCCTTCTACATAAGTTGATTATTGGCGATATAGATTCTCCTTTTCTGCTACGGCGTCTTCAATTCTCTGTTCCGCCTAGACCAACCAGAAATTACCGCCCCTTTTATTCCTATCTACGTGCACAACAGACTACGCTATGCACAATCCTTTTCGCGTGCTATGTAAAAATTATAATAGTTTGCATCACGTTTTATCTACCGAACTTTCTTTACCTCTAATAAAGTCGTTGCTTTCAGGATACCTTCGAAAGTCACTGACCATTCCCAGCTATGAGCAGGGGCATAGCTTGCCGGACAGGCAGTAAATTTTCCCCCACCGGGTCGGTGATTTCCCATTACTTTTCCCATTACTTTTCTCTCTGTCCTGATAAAATGTCATAAACATACACTTTGAACAATTCAGATGCAATTGATTGGCCGAACACCAAAGTTGCATAGCGTTCAAATCGTCTTGTAGACGAGAATGATGTAGGGGATTAGTGTATGATAGAATAAGTTTTAACACTCTATATATCTAGCTTACATTTCTTTACTTTATTAAAAATCTTCTTATTTTCTTTTTTCTTATTTATTGTATTTTATTAATTAATATAGCAAACTAAGATAATTTTAAATTTTACTTAAGAACACTTTTTTCCTACTTACACCCTGCTTAGATGTAGGCTCTAATAGCGTCACTGACAAATTTAGCTGTGAAAAGGGGCACAGCTGGCCGGACTGACAACTAAAACACCTCCATCGGTCGGTGATGCTATTTAGAGAACTGTGTTATCTAACTAGGCTTTTAGCATATAACTCCATTATCTATTGTATGTATAATATACTGAATAATGAGGAAGACACTCGTTTTGTCGACCATTAATAAATAAATAAATAAATAAATAAATATAGTGGGTTAAAAGCCTCGATAGTTGAACGATTCAATAGAACGCTCAAAGATATGATGTGGAAAGAATTTAGTGAATGGTACATATCAATGGATTGAAATTTATCAAGACCTAATTGATTAATATAATAGAAGATATCATCGAACGATCAAAATATCACCAATCAAAGTAAATGAAAAGGAGTTGTTAAGCACGGTCTACAGTAAAAACAAAATATATACCGGATCACGATTTCATGTTGGGGATAATGTACGCATTAGCAAGTATAAACATATCTTTGAGAAGGGATATACTCCGAATTGGACGACAGAAATTTTTAAAATTTCCCAAGTGAGAAACACTCATCCCACAACATATATTTTAGAAGATTATAAAGGAACGCCGATTAAAGGAGGATTCAATTCTCATGAATTAAAGAAAACTCGTTTTCCCGATACCTACCTAGTTGAGAAGGTAATAAAGAAAAATGGTGGTAAGGTATATGTTAAATGGTTGCGGTTCTCTGATTAGCACAACTACTGGATAAACAAAAATCAAGTTGTATAAAATAATATATATATATATATATATATATATATATATGTATATATATATCATTTAAATGTAAAACTTTATGTAATAATATGAAAAACAAATAAAAAAATAACGAATTTTATATGAAAATGTTTTCTTTTGAAACAGGAGTTATGACTAGGTTTGGGTAATAAATTTGATATAAAATGAATATTGCAATTATTATTATTTTATCGTTTGCTCTGAAAATATAAAGAGCACTCATCTATTTAAATATTATATATTAATATTATTAGCTCAATGTGTTAATACGGTACTAATTCCACTTCAACATTATGTGAATTCAAGCGCAAAAGATGTGTAGGCAAGAGCTAATACAGAAAGAAGCAAACATTTCTGGAATTTTTGAAAGTATAACAGTAGTTATGAACTTCGTCATCTGAAAACTACCTGTTAACGAAGCTGAAAGGATAATGGTAAATGAGGAAAGGTTGAATCAGTTAAAATTTTTGAAGAATTCTTAAGACTTGAAAATTCGATTGATTAATTTTAAAAAAATTATTCGCAAAACTTCTTTAATGAAAATAGAATAAACAAGAAGGATATAGTTTTGTAAAATATTTATATATAATTTTATCAATCAAATAAATTTTGGTATTCAAATAGTTCTTCCTCACTATCTGATAATATTATTGGTTGATCTTGTTGATGCAAATAATGATGTCTATTGTTAAATATATCGTCCTCCTCATCTTCAATGTCTGTTTCAGGGACTTCAACGGTATCATCATCCTCATCAAAAAGCTCACGAGTTGTAGATGATATTATATTTTCTTGAATCTCGCGATGTATCATTAAATCTGAATTTGAATTGTAATTTAAACTCCATGTTTAATATTGAAAAATATCTGTTGATGATGATATTTCGTTCGATTGAATTTGCTGATTTTGAGTGTTCATGATGAGGCTTCCGTATCCAGTGTTTTCTGTCGAATGGTCGTTGCTAGCACAAAGTCAGAGCTGTTTAAATCTTTGGTATTTTACAGAGCTCTCTGAATAGCTCTTATCATTGGTATTTTTTTTTTCTCGTTATTTGTTTTAGCTGGATTTTGATATATTTTATATTTTGCTTCTTTCACCTTATCTTCACTTCCACTCTCACGGCCGGTTAAACGCTGGGAATCGCTCATTCTTATATTTTTTGAATACAGCAGCATTTGTAATGTAGATCTACTGAATATGAATTACGGTATTTATACATCTTCCTCTCTGAAGTTTAATAATAATTTTTTAAGGTAACTCCGTTTAACTCTCTCTCTCTCTCTCTCAATTTATATACAATTTCAGAATAAAATTAAACGCGAAAGAAGGGCTATCTTCGGCACGCCGAAGATTTAATACCCTTGCAGACCCAACCTTTTAATGCCGAGAAAATGGTTAAGGCCGAGTTTGGTCAAGGTATATTGATAAACAAAAAAAAGGCTTTTAATCAAAAACCGATGTAAATAAGATTTAGCAAAAATGAAGGGAGCATAGTGAAATCTTTAAATGCCGTGTTTAATGGCAAAATCATGAAAAACAAAAAATTCTCCATACAAAAACTTAATAATATGATATAGTGGTCCGATCTTAATACGATTTTGCATATATATGAGGAGCATAGTAAAACTAATAAATGCCGAGTTTGGTTAAGATATCTTGAAAAACAAAATGTTTTTTCATACAAAAACTTAATTTTCGATAGATCGTTCCTATGGCAGCTATATGATATAGTGGTCCGATCTTAATAGGATTTTGCATATATATGAGGAGCTTAGTAAAACTAATAAATGCCGAGTTTGGTCAAGATATCTTGACAAACAAAATGTTTTTTCATACAAAAACTTAATTTTCGACCGATAGTTCCTATGGCGGCTATATGATATAGTGGTCCGATCTTAATAAAATTTTGCATATATATGAGGAGCATAGTAAAACTAATAAATGTCGAGTTTGGTCAAGATATCTTGATAAACAAAAGGTTTTTTCATACAAAAACTTAATTTTCGACCGATCGTTCCTATGGCAGCTATATGATATAGTGGTCCGATCTTAATAGGATTTTGCATATATATGAGGAGCTTAGTAAAACTAATAAATGCCGAGTTTAGTCAAGATATCTTGACAAACAAAATGTTTTTTCATACAAAAACTTAATTTTCGACCGATCGTTCCTATGGCGGCTATATGATATAGTGGTCCGATCTTAATAGAATTTTGCATATATATGAGGAGCATAGTAAAACTAATAAATGTCGAGTTTGGTCAAGATATCTTGATAAACAAAATGTTTTTTCATACAAAAACTTAATTTTCGACCGATCGTTCCTATGGCGGCTATATGATATAGTGGTCCGATCTTAAAAGAATTTTGCATATATATGAGGAGCATAGTAAAACTAATAAATGTCGAGTTTGGTCAAGATATCTTGATAAACAAAATGTTTTTTCATACAAAAACTTAATTTTCGACCGATCGTTCCTAGGGCAGCTATATGATATAGTGGTCCGATCCAGCTGGTTTTGACATATGTGCTGCGTGCAACAGAATTAGGGACTTCTGCAAAAAAAAAGTCGAGTCCGTTTTTATACCCTTGCAGAGGGTATTATAATTCTGTCGTGAAATGTGTAACGCATAGAAGGAGACATCTCCGACCCCATAAAGTATATATATTCTTGATCAGCATCAACAGCCGAGTCGATATAGCCATGTCCGTCTGTCCGTCTGTCTGTTTCTATGCGAACTAGTCCCTCAGTTTTAAAGCTATCTTAATGAAACTTTGCAGAAGTCCCTATTTCTGTTGCACGCAGCACATATGTCAAAACCAGCTGGATCGGACCACTATATCATATAGCTGCCATAGGAACGATCGGTCGAAAATTAAGTTTTTGTATGAAAAAACCTTTTTTTATCAAGATATCTTGACCAAACTCGACATTTATTAGTTTTACTATGCTCCTCATATATATGCAAAATTCTATTAAGATCGGACCACTATATCATATAGCCGCCATAGGAACGATCGGTCGAAAATTAAGTTTTTGTATGAAAAAACATTTTGTTTGTCAAGATATCTTGACCAAACTCGGCATTTATTAGTTTTACTAAGCTCCTCATATATATGCAAAATCCTATTAAGATCGGACCACTATATCATATAGCTGCCATAGGAACGATCGGTCGAAAATTAAGTTTTTGTATGAAAAAACCTTTTGTTTATCAAGATATCTTGACCAAACTCGACATTTATTAGTTTTACTATGCTCCTCATATATAGGCGAAATCCTATTAAGATCGGACCACTATATCATATAGCTGCCATAGGAACGATTTGTCGAAAAGTAGGATCTTGTATGAAAAAATTTTGTTTTTCAAGATATCTTGACCAAACTCGGCATTTATTAGTTTAACTATGCTCCTCATATATATGCAAAATCCTATTAAGATCGGACCACTATATCATATAGCTGCCATAGGAACGATCGGTCGAAAATTAATTTAGTATGGAGAATTTTTATTTTTCATGATTTTTCGATTAAACGCGGCATTTAAAGATTTCACTATGCTCCCTTCATTTTTGCAAAATCTTATTTACATCGGTTTTTGATTAATATATTTTTTGTTTATCAATATACCTTGACCAAACTCGGCCTTAACCATTTTCTCGGCATTAAAAGGTTGGGTCTGCAAGGGTATTAGATCTTCGGCATGCCGAAGATAGCCCTTCTTTCTCGTTTTTTAATGTTTTTATTCAACCAAGTAATTTACAATCTTATAGTGACCCCATGCATAAGTATGTATACAATCATCTCCTTTTATACCCTGAACCCATTAAAAATGGGTAAAAGGGGTATAATGTTTTTGTGCAAAATGCAAATGTATCTAACAGGCAGAAGGAAGCATCTCCGACCCCATAAAGTATATATATTCTTGATCAGCATCAATAGCCGAGTCGATCTAGCCATGTCCGTCTGTCTGTCCGTCCGTCTGTCCGTATGTATGAACGCAAGGATCTCAGAACCTATAACAGCTAGAGACTTGAAATTTTAGATGTAGGTGCTCCTAGTTCCTACGCAGATCGAGTTTGTTTCCGATAATCGATAACTTACTCCGAACTCCGAACTCTGAGAACTTAAAGCTACTTTTGTTATTTTTTGAGTATACAATTTATGTAAGTTAGATCTAAAAATTAACATATTATTTGTTGTATATGATTTATTATTGAAAAGACAATCTTTAAAGCATTTCACACTGATGTTTTCCAAAATTGATTTTTTAATACCCTCTGCCTTTTTAACACAACCTCCGTCCTCAAGTTTCAATGAGTACATTTTGGGTCGAAGTCCTATGAATTCCTTCATTATCCTACCATTATTCTCATCTTTCATCACGCCCAAGACTTTTTTATTAATTCTCTTTAGGGCATATTTATGAGCATGATCATCAGAATATTCAGATGTGTCGAATTTCATTTCAAGATCATCTCTAATATCTGCATAAAAGTCCTCAGTT
This sequence comes from Drosophila littoralis, assembly GCA_018903485.1. Classification (NCBI taxonomy): domain Eukaryota; kingdom Metazoa; phylum Arthropoda; class Insecta; order Diptera; family Drosophilidae; genus Drosophila; species Drosophila littoralis. The sequence goes on from JAEIGF010000597.1 coordinate 273,302, forward strand.
TTAATGGTATATATTAAGGAGTCTGTGTCCATATAATTCAATGATAGATCAGATTTAAACCTTGCTACCATATAATCATAATGAAAATCATACATTAACAATTTCGAAAAATCTAACACGGTAAAACCTAAATATATGGGCTTATCATAATAGTTATGCAATCTTTTCATTTGGATTGCATACATATTATTCGAGAATTGCACTGAGCTATGAAAGTTTGATTTTGCGATAAATGCCCCTGCTCCCAATCTATTGCGAGACGTTGTTTCCCACTCAGTTACCAATTTAATATTTTTACGTTTTTCAACGTTTTCCATGGTTTTCCCATATACTGCATTATTTAATAGCTTAAAAAAATTTTTTCGAAATTATTTTTCGCCTGCGTTCTATGATATGTATTAATATCAATATATTTTCTTAACCAAAGAGACTGCTTAAACCGTAATATACGGTAAATCTTAGTTAGCCGCAATCCATTATGAATACATTGTTGAAGATTTCTATAATGTATGGGATATTTATATTTCGGTCTTATGTCAGCGATAAGCTTTTTAACTGTACACTGCTGCTGATGCTGGGTATTATAAATCTACTTCAAGAATATATCCATATTCATACGTTTCAGAAATTGAAAAATCACTTAACCACTGAAAATCACCATATGGAAGATATTGTGACATCGCCCATCCATATAGTGTATTTGAATCCAAATACACTAAATATTGAGAGGGTTTTGTGCTATCATAATCATTCATATACTTATGATTAGCAGTTGAATATCTCTGACAACATTGTACTAATCCCCCACGAATACCAATTTGTATAAATCTTTGCATATCTATGTCTGTAAATAATTCTAATTCTATTCCAGTTGGTTTTATCATAGCATCCCAAGATAACCCCGGAGCTGTGTAATAATGGGCTGGGTCCAATGAATAAATATTTTTGCAAATTAAACGAAAATTTTCGAAAACATCTGCAAGCAAAAGTACATCTGTCTTTAAATACAGCTCCATATAATCTTTGAGGGTTTTACAATTAAAAACTCTCCATACGTTCTGAGCGTGTAAATAATCATCATCTAAACATTCTCTATTTGCAAGACTGTTGAAAAATTTATCCCTTGGTGGAAGAACAGTTTCTTGCAAACATTCAAATTTAGTAAAGTATTCATATGGGAAAATTCCCTTCTTATGTCCGGGAAAAACCGTTTAAAAGTTGTGAAATTATTATGTTCTAAATTAGAGCTAAGACTATCTAAACTTCCAGCCATAAACCGAAATGAGTCTAAAATACGTATTTCCAAATTTGTATTATGCTCTGTAATATATGTGTATTTTGAAAGGGAAATGTAAATCTCTTTTTTGAGAGGTAGTTTCACGTTCAACTTTTGACAACTCTCTTACAAACAAATGAGCATCATAGCGTGAAAAATTATGAAAAAGTACGGGGATAAATGAGGCAATTTTGTAATTTATATTACAGGCATTATGAGCTGCCTTTCTAAATTTACCAGTTAAGTGGCAATGATACCGTACTTTATCTAAGTTTAAATCTGTAGAAGACAAATGCCACTTTCGAAGTAAAACACACGATTTATCTTAATACGTCTTCTTTATTCGACTGTTCGATCGCGACTGACTTCGCGTTCGTTTCATGCTTACGGACTAAAGGAGAGTTGACAATCAGTTTATGTGTGTGTAAGCGAGACGAGGCGTGATTCGACTTGTCGAGCTCTTCTTACAAGAATTAGAGTGCATGAGGAATGTGAGCGCTTAAAATAAACGGGAGATTGTTGACTAAATGGCCTTGAGAATGTGTCTATCTGTTTGTGTATGTACATGCCTGTATTTGTCCTACTACAAATCTTAGTGCAAATGTGGCAATTTATAGCACTTTAAAATTTATTTTCATCTTCTAAACTCATTTCGATTGGCTTTACAGTAGATTAATATTTGCTATAATTCTCTCTGGCATCAGCAATGAGAGATGTTACAAAATGTAATCCTACATTTTCTCCACTATATATAACAAATGAATCTAAACTAGAATCATATGCAGATTTTATGAAATATGCGTATGCAACAGGAATGTGTTCTCGACTGCTTATTACATTCTCGCTCACATTCCTGTTGATAGGTTTTAAAACGCACTCGAAATCAGCATAAATTATAAAAGGTGTATCTAACCTATTTGCATAATTCTTAAATTTTACATTCGCCTTATCCGCTGTTGGAAGCTTCGCCACCACTTTTCCACACTGCTCGCCACGCATCCTGTCGTTATGCGAATAGTTTAAGCATACATTACAGATTGCGTGTAAGCCTGGAGGAGAAATTATGATTGATATTAAAAAAGAAATGCATATAATGTATATATAAATGTAATGTATATTTTTGTATTCTTTACTTACCTTGATAGATTCTTAATCCAGGTATAATGGGATATATCTTGTTTTTCCAAAAGCAATAGATTAATATGCTTACCCCGGTGCTCTTTGGTTAGATAGAGTGTTCCAATAATTTCATTAATGTCTTCATCATAGCCAAAGACATTTATACTTAAGTAAGTATTTTGTTGCACAAACAATTTAATGTCTTTGAGCTTTAATGGAAATTCCATATTATGAAATTTGAGCGAGAATATCTCATCAATTTCAATAATTGGACTCCTTATATCATCGATTTTATATGGGGCACACCTATCAGCATTGTGTTGCTCTGCTCAATTTTGTGCTCTGCACAATTTTATTAATTAGGTTTGAAAAAAAACACGTTTTGTTCGCTTGAAGGTTATTTTCATCTGTTCTGTATTTTCAGAGTACATTACAATGTATTAGTGTAAGTGAGGTGAATTTCATGTTCCATGTACTGGTTCCGGAGTTACATGGCGTTTGGATGGCGACTGCCGGATACACTTCTTGTGTGAACATGCCGCCCGCCTTGCAGTATTGCAAAAAGAAAAGGGGAGAGGAAAGTGGCTCTGTTCCTACTGGTGAGCGCAGGAGCCGGACAGTATCCACCTGAAGACCGTGTTTTGGGCCAGTGGTGCGCCGCCATGGTTCGGCAGGACGCCTTGGAGAATTAAATCTGGGTAGATATCCGAGCCCAACACCAGATTGGAGATTTCCGGCTGGAACCAGCGATCGTCTGCCAATCGAACGTTGTTGAAGGGCTCATTCAGTTTCTCGTTGACGAGCTTCGTTGGAGTTCGATACTGGAGATTTGGCATCACCTGCAGGATGACCTCTCGCTGGAAGCTAGAGGTCCTGGAACTTATGATGGCCGAGCAAGCGTTGTCTTTACCGACGCGGCCTTTGTCAAGTATGCGTCGATAAGACTTACCGGACAGCACGGGTCTAAAAGTGCCCGAGTGTCGCGGGTCGCCTTGCCGTTTCCAAGTCGGATGAGTGCTCTCGGGAGCACGGTTGTCCTTTTGTGTTCCATCAAAGTCGACAAAGAGATGGAACCAGCGGATGAAGGCGGCGCGGAGCGTTGCGCTTGGGCCTTGGTGCTGCGCATTGTTTGGGATTGCTCTGAAGATCGCGATGGCATGCAACGCGCTTCTTGGAAATGACGCAAGGTGTGATGGTCGCCCTGGCACTTGCGGCACTTGTCCTTGCGGCGACAGGACTCCCCGGAATGTTGGTGAGCCAGGCAGTTTGGGCAGTATTTGTTGACCAGAACTGCTCGGAGTCTTTTCTCTGGAGATAGCCGCATGAACCGCTGGCACTTTCGCAGCGCATGGACTCCTCGGCATACTCGGCATCGGAACGATTCCGTTGCCGGTTGGCTCTTGGATCGGCCTTGTTGTTGGCGTGGAGACATCATGCTGTTACGTGAAGAAGGTTGAAAAAAAAAACATAATAGACATTACTGATGCGGCTTTATACGGATGGTCCGCAGACCTATGGATCTAGGATTCTAGTCTTTACTGGAGATTCTACTGGATGGAAAATGGAGACTAGATTCTATCGGGAGCAGGATCAGCTTAGAGATAGGTCTCTTGGAGACACCTCGGGCTGTTAACACGTCGACCACTCGGACTCTTTGGTCGTCGCCAGGATAGGTCGTTTGGATTCGACCTAGACGCCAGTCATTAACTGGAAGATTATCTTCTTTAATAATGTCTAGATCGTCCCGTTGTAAGTCTCGCGTTGGAGTTTGCCATTTGTTTCTTTTGTGTAATTCTAAAAGATACTCATGTTTCCAACGGAGACAGAACTGTTGTTGCAAAGCCTTCAAGCGCTGCCAGCGGTTGATGATGGACGTGGCGTTTTCCTTGATCTCTGGCTCTGTGGCGGAAAGTAGAGGACCCCCGACTAGAAAATGACCGGGAGTCAGAGCTAGGAGATCAGTAGGATCTTCCGACATTGGAGATATCGGTCTTGAATTCAGGCATGCTTCAACTTTGGTTAGGAGCGTGGAAAGCTCTTCGAAGGTGTATTTGGAGGTCGATGTAGACTTATACAATAGATTTTTGAAACTCTTTACACCTGCCTCCCACAGGCCACCCATATGCGGTGCACTAGGAGGGTTGGAGTGCCAGGACAGTTTCTGGAGACTGTAAGTGGCCTGGAGTTGAGTCTTAAGCGTTTCTACAAAATCGCGCGAGAGGACTTTGGCCGCTCCGACGAAGGTTTTGCCGTTGTCGGAATGCATTTGACTTGGGCCCCCTCGTCGTGCCACAAATCTCGCAAATGCCGCTAGGAATTTTTCTGTGGTCAGGTCAGATGTAGCTTCTAGGTGGATGGCTTTGGTGCTGAAGCACACAACGCCGCACACGTAGCCTTTTGTAATAAGACAGGCTCGACCTGTGTAATTTTTATCATCGAAGGGGCCTGCAAAATCGACTCCTGTGTGAGTGAACGGCCGAGAGAATGTGACTCTCTCCACAGGCAAGTCGCCCATGAGCTGCGTTTGCAATTTCTTTTTTCGAATGACGCAGATTTTGCAGGAATGGATTGTTGATTTGACCAACACCTTCAGTTTTGGAATCCAGTACTGTGATCGTATTAAACGCATCATGAGCTGGTTGCCTCCATGCAAGGATATAAGATGGGTGAAATGGTCAAGAGACGCGAATATGCACATGTGTATGGCACTACGATTGGATGCCGCTCATCGTAGCCGAGTGCTTCGGCCGCTCTTACACGACCACATGCTCGAATAATTCCCTTACCATCTAGAAAGGGGTTTAAATTAAGGAGTTTGCTGGAAGTGAGCTGTTTCTTCGTGCTCAAGCAAGTGTACTCTGACGAGTATGCTTGTCTCTGGGTAAGGAGAATGAGTCTTTCTTGTGCATAAGAAATCTCGTTGAAGAAGCGATAGATGTATGCTAACACTCGCCGGGCTCGATCGAACTTGGAGAAGCCCTCGAGGAAAGAAAATGAGGGAGCCGTGTTTGCGAGGTTTACTTTAATCGTACGTTGCTCTATTGTTGTATCTGGGAGGGGATCTGAAGGAATGGGCCATTGGTTCTGAGGTGGGCGTAACCATTCTGGCCCGTGCCACCACAGCTCATTGTTGACTATTACTTGTGGTGGGGCACCTCTGCTCGCTAGGTCCGCTGGATTGTACTCGGATCGTACATGGGACCCTTTATTGGAGTCGGTGGCCTGAATAATTTTTGCGACTCTGTTTGCTACAAAGGTAGTCCAGGCGCATGGTGGCTTATGAAGCCAAGCTAGCACAATTGTGGAATCTGTCCAATAGAACCAGTCGCCGCCAGCGGAAGGAAGCTGGGGACTGAGTGCAGCGAATAACTCGGACAGAAGTGCTGCTCCGCACAGCTCTAGTCGTGGCAAGGATACCGTCTTGACCGGAGCGACCCTCGTTTTCGCTGTTAGGAGATGTACTGAGATGCGATCTTTTATCTCAGTGCGCACGTAAATGGCGGCCCCATATGCACGCTGCGAAGCGTCACAAAACCCGTGGGTCTAGGGATGCGAACCGCACTGAGGCCCGGATACTCTTGCAGAAATAAATTCCACTTACTGAGAAGACTCTCAGGTAGCGGATCGTCCCAGCCCAGTTCTTGGAGCCAGATCTCCTGCATGAATATTTTTGCCTGAATAATGACTGGACCCAGCCAACCTGCTGGGTCGAACAGTTTGGCAATCTGTGAAAGGATTTCACGTTTGGAGACGGACTGTTTGGTTGTTAGCTCGGATGGAGCGAAAAAAAACTCATCGGTGTCAGTTTTCCATCTGATCCCGAGAGTCTTTGCCGAACAGGCTTCCTCGATCTCTAAGAAGTCGGCGCGAAGCACGTGGTCCTTGGGAATCGCTCTTAGCAAGTCCTTTTCATTGGATGTCCATTTTCGCAAGGGGAACCCGGCAGATTCAAGGGCTTTGCGGAGTTCTGCAATTGCTTGATCTGCCGTTGATTTGGAATAGGCTCCCGCTAGTACATCGTCGGCATACATATTGTTTGCGATAATGTGACGATGATGTAGTACCCGGATTGCCAAAAAGGGGGCACAGTTAACTCCAAACGTGACTGTGCTGAGCTCGAAGTCACGAAGCTCGTTGTCCTTTGTTCGGAACAGAATTCTCTGATAGGGCGTGTGTTTGGGATGCACAAGTATCTGCCGATACATTTTCGTGATATCGGCATTGAAGACATATCGGAAGAAGCGCCATCTTAGAATTGTAATGGTTAAGTCGGATTGCAGAACGGGCCCTGCATGAAGCACATCGTTCAGACTTTTACCATTCGATGACGGGTGGGAGGCGTTAAATACTACGCGGAGCTTGGTCGTGGTGCTGTCAAGCTTGTGAACAGCATGGTGTGGTAGATAAAAGTTATCCGAACCATTGCTTGGAGGGACTTGTCGCATGTGACTTTTGGAAGTTCTTTTAAAGCAGTTTGGGGGATGGTGTAGGAGGGCAAATTGCCTGCTAGCTTTGGAAGAACATTAGCCGAGGTTTCAATATGAACCCTGGGCTTTATCGGAGAGCCAATATTAAAATGGCAAAGTTTTTGAGGTTGAGCCGAAATGGCTTGATTCAAACCGGAGACCTGTGCGTCGACGGGTTGATAAGGAAGTTTAACCCTTTTGAACAATCGCTCTGAAATAAAGGTCGCTTCAGACCCAGAGTCGATTAATGCCCGAGCTGTATACTTTGTGCCCAAATGACACACTTGGATGACAGCCGTGCCGAGAAGAACACCATGTGAGTTTGCGGAAAAGTAGTTTTGAACGGTAGCTTGGGTCGAAGTAGAAGTGGACTGTATAGATGAAGGAGTATGTTGTGGAAGCTGAGGGCACCTGGGGTCTGTCACGGTGGAGCAGCGTGTTGTGACGTCCCTTGCACGTGAAACAACTATGTGCGCTGGTGCAGTCTTTCAATTGGTGCTGTCTGGCGAAGCAGTTTAAGCACAACTTTTGTTGCTTAATGACGGAAACTCTCTCGGGTACGGACATTTGTAGAAAACGTGGGCATAGACGCACGGGATGGTTTTCCTTCTGACACAATTTGCAGTGTTGTGACTTTGTAGTCACTGTTGCTTCGAAGGTTCTCTGGTGGTTGGACTCTTTTCTTGTGGGCTTGGACTGGGGTGGCGTATGTGCGGTAGGTCGTACATCCTCTATCGCCACCAAGGTGCGATATCGGTCGATCAGAAATGCATTCAAGTCGTCATTCGTGATCGGGGACTTGGAGACAATTGCCCTAGCTTCGCCGCTGGTTTTGGAATTTAGATGGAACAATTTTTCCACCGGCGTCAATCTTGGATTGTTAATATAAACCGCTGTAAACAAGTCTCGGAAAGTAGGCCAGCGTAGGTAATCACCACTGAAAACTTCAGTGTCGCATGGCGGGAGACTGCAACACCTGGACATGGAGAAGTTGGAGGGGGGTTGCTCAGCTTGTCTATTTAAGGCCGTGGCTCTTTCTATTTTTTCACTTAGTTGAGCCGCACATCGCTCGTAAACGGAGTACGAGTAATCATATTTAGCTTGCATAGCCACCAGGTCACTGCTGCTGCAAGCGCCTTGGTTGAGAGCTTTGGAACATAACTCGTACTCGCGTTCTACCTTTTCCCATAAAGTCTTAATCTGATCTCGTCGGACTTGGAGACTGAACAGTGACACGTTGTTGTGAACGATATATTATTTAATCTTTTTATTTATTTTGGGAGCAGCGAAGGTGCCGCTTCCAACGTTCCGTTGAATCTGATTTTTACATTTTTCCTTAGGTTCTAAGTAAGTCTAAGTCTCATCGCTGCGCAGCCCACAGTTGGACAGCAGAGAGACGGTTATGTATATTCTATATGTTATACATATGTATGTAATTATGCTCTCTTAAGCTGGAGCGCTAGGGTATATGCATGCCCTTGAGTTCGGTCAAGTGGTCGGCGCGTCTAACAGAATGCTGACACTTGCACATTCTGTGAGCGCGCCGATCGACTCATATTTCGGCCATTTGGTTTATGACCGGGGTTTTGTTTATATAAACACTGCAACAAAGTGTTACAGTGTGTTCACTTTAAGTACTCTTGGTACAGTAGATATTCAATATATATATATGCATACTACATCTCCCTTCTTTTGAAAAATAACGTAATATTATGAAGTTATTTTATAAGTATACTTTGCTTAAAAGAATAATTTTTAATTAACAAAGGAAAATTTTTTTTTTTTTTTTTTTTGTTTTTTTTTTTTTTTTTTTTTTTTTATATATATATATATTCCAAGAAAATGAAATTACAAATATTATTTGTATGTAAAGAAGAAAAATTTTTTTTTTCTTAGCATGGCCATACTAAATACAATTATGAAATAAACATTTTTAACCTATCCTTATGAACTGTTTGTTTTTTGTTATTATTATTCGTTATTATAATGTTATTTCTATCTCCTATTTCCGTTACTTTATACGGACCAGTATATTTATAATCTAGCTTATGACCTGTTTCATTTCTTAATAAGACTTTATCACCTATTGATATATCTATGTTGTTTGTTTTCTGATCATATAGTATCTTATTTTTTTTCTTATTTTCTTCTATCATTATTCTGGCTCTTTTGAATGCTACTTCTAGTCTATATTTACTTTCCTTAGCATAGTCATTTATATTATATATGGTTTCAATCTTATCTTTACTATTAAATTGTTTTGGTAAATTATTTGTTTTACCAAATACTAACTCATATGGACAGTAATTATGTGCCATTGAGGGGGTCGTGTTGAAACAGAAAACGAAATATTGAAGCCATACGTCCCAATCAGCTTTATCAACCGATATATATGAGCGTATGTATTCATTAAAAGTTCTATGACTACGTTCTATTGTTCCAACTGTCTGGTGGTGGTGTGCCGTAGATGTTATATTTTCAATTTTTAGGTATTTGCATAAATCATTTATAATTGAATTCTTATATTCTGTTCCCATGTCCGTAATGAACGTCTTCATTGGACCGTACTTCAGAATAAATGATTCAAAAATTGCTTTAGCGACAGTGTTCGCGTTCTTATTTGGAACTGGTATGGCAACTAAATATTTAGTTAGATCACATATTAAAGTGACTGCATATTCATTGTCATTTTCTGATTTTGGTAGTGGACCAATAGTGTCTACTATCACTCTGTCGAAAGCATTTATTGGAGTATCAGTTATTATTAATGGGGTCTTATTGTGCTTGGTTATTTTAGCTTTTTGGCATTTTTGACATTTTCGTATGTACTCAGTAATATCTCAGTCATCCCTTTCCAAAAATAATGTCTTTTGACCTTGGCCAAGGTTTTTGTAATGCCGCTATGACCTCCTTGTATAGGATCGTCATGGAATTTAGACAGTATAGCTTCTTTCTCTTTTTGTTTTTCTATAAGGGTCACCGGGTTGAGTAGCGCTACTCTTAATGTATTCAATATCTTATTGCCCATTTGCTTGAAATTATCTATTGAAACATGTTCAAAGATATTTTCCCACGGTGCCATTTTGAGTTGGCTGATTTTGTTTATACCGGCTTGCGTTTCAAGCCTTTGGAAAAATTGACCTAAGTCTAGGATTCCATTGGTATATAAATCGCTAACATCGTATCTTGCAGTAATTTTTTTACCATATTTAAATAAACATAGCGTATCTTTTACATGCAAGGTCACTACTTTACGTACTTCGTCATTGTTTATGACTTCATATACGTTGGGCTTAGAAGCTTTCTCTATAGATTGCGTAGGCAATTCTATTTCTTTGTTATCCGCGCGGATTTTCTGTCTATTTTGATATCTAGTAGTGACTTTCATTATATTTCCAGTAATGTTTTGTAGATCTTTAATGGTTATTCTTGATAACGCATCAGCTACATAATTGTCTTTTCCCTTTAGATATTCAACTGTGAAATCATACTCTTCTAATTCTAATTAGAACTCGGATTGATCATTGAAAATAAATATATTAATGGTCTGTGATCTGTTTTGATTGTAAAGTGTCTTCCATAAATATATGGTCGGAAATGTAATATTGCCCAGTGAATTGCAGCTAATTCCTGCTCAGTTGTACACTTATCACTTTCTCCCTTAGTGAAAGCTCTTGATGCGTATGCTATGGGAAGTTGGAGTCCGTTATGGTTTTGAGTTAAAACCGCTCCACACGCTTGCTTACTTGCATCAGTAATTATGCAAAATTCTTTGCTGAAATCAGGATATTGTAGCAAAGTAGGTTCCATTAGTTTTGTTTTTAAATATTGGAATGCTTTTTGGCATTCATCTGTCCATTCAAAAGGAACATTCTTTTTACATAATCTTGTTATGTGCCGTGAATATTCGGCGAAATTTTTTATGAAACGTCTATAATAATTGCAAAATGCTATGAAACGTCTAGCGCTGTCCGCATTGTGCGGCTTTGGGTAATTCATAATGACATCATATTTCTTGTCGTCCGGAAGTATTCCTTTATCTGTGCATTTATGACCGAGAAAAGTCACCTCATGCATAAAAAATGAACATTTTTCTGGATGTAACTTTAGATTGTATTTTCCTACATTTCTCAAAAACGTCTGTTAAGTTTTTAAGCATATGTTTTTCGGAACAACCTATAACTATTAAGTCATCCATATAATGGCATGCTTGTGAAGGTTCTAATCCAGAGAATGCTATGGTCATCATTCTCTGAAATGAATAAGGCGCTATTTTTAGTCCGAAAGGTAATCGCGTGAAGCGATACGAGCCATTGCTCGTTGAAAATGACGTTATATCTCTTGAACTTTTTTCGAGTTCAATTTGGTGAAATCCTGACATTAAGTCAAGACATGAAAAATATTTTGCTCGTCCAAGTTGATCCAAAATATCATCAATTCTTGGGAGTGGAAATTTGTCGTACAGTAATTTTTTATTAATTTGACGATAGTCAATCACTAATCGCCATTTCTTTTGCTCTGAACCTGGAAATGGTTTTTTAGGGACAATTAATAATGGGCTATTATATTCAGATACAGATGGTTCAACAATCCCGTCGGTGATCAATTTTCCGACTTGTTTCTGTATTTCGTTCACCTGACTGTGTGGGCTTCTGTAATTTTTTATATACACTGGTTTTTGTTTATAAAAATTATTTGTGCTTATTGGTTCAGTGTCCAATCCGAATATATCATTATATTGGGTGCATAGGCTTGAAAGCTGTGATTTGAATTGTGGAGGAAAGTTTTTTGAAAGTTGAGATAATACAGACTTTTCTCTATTTTCAAGATTAGTTTTGACTACTTCGTAGCTCGAAAGTGATTCATACGCTAAATTATTTGTACTGACTACTTGATCTTTATTTGTTGTATTGAGTAGTCTTATAAAAGCGTTTTTAGATGTTGCTATGGTACTTGCTATGTAAATACCATGCTTAATTTCTTGATTTGGAATCAATACACTGTCTTCTTTTGAATTTAGTTGGATTTTTCTAATAACTTGGGATCTTGCTGGCAGAAGTATTGAGTTGTTGCCAGAACTGTATGTTATTGGAACATAAATTGGAAATTTTAAGTTATTAGGACTAATTATACGCCAATCTTCAGATGGCTTGAAGTCTAATTGACAGTTGTATTTTTTAATAAAATCGATTCCTAATATGCCATCACAAGGAATAGCGAATTGTAAATCCACGATATGAAAATCGTTTTGGATTATGTACTTAGTGGTCTGTATCTCAATAGAAGTTAACCCCTTGGATTTGGTTACCTCTTGACTTATTCCTTTTATTTCTATAATATAATTATCTTGTATGTCATGAAAGACATCAGAATTTTCTTTAACTATTGAAATGTCTGCACCTGTGTCTACTAAAAAGACAAGTTCTTTTCCTGTAGGCACATGGTTGAATGATACAAACATATTCTGACTGAGATTAATGGTATGAACCTTTGCATTTTCTATTGTTGAGTATCTAAAGGGTTTTGCGAGTTTTCCGATGTAGTATGGGTTACTCTGACATTACGTGGGTTATTATAGTTTTGGCCTCGACTCGTGTTGCCACGGCCTCTTCAGTTTCCTTTATATTGGCCTCGTCCATTATTGTATTGGGTACTATTGTTATAATTATCGTTGCGACTGCGAAAGTTACCTCTATGATCTCCACGTCCGCGGTTTCCGCCGCGCTGTGGGTAATTTTTGTAATATAGGATAGTGTTTGGCTGTCCGGTTGCTTCTGTGCAACTATTTACAAATTTTGATACGGCATCATTCATAGTATTGAAGGTACCAGCTTGCATGATAAGTTTTACCTTATCGATTGTGCAATTTTTAGTTATTGCTTTGACTGCATGCTGAGTGGAATAACTTCTGGCTAACTTTAGGGGTAAGCCGTCTGTTATATATGCACCTTCTAACGTTTTTGTCAACTGCTCGACCTCTAGTATGTACTGGTTAGCAGTTTTATTGCGTTGCTGTAGGTTCATCAGTTTTGCTGACAATACTTCTACAGTTTCACCTTTGACGTTTGCTTTTTAATCTGGAAATGACTTCAGTTATTGTTGTTTCATTTCCGACTAGATTTCTGGCGACACCTTTTAGCCTTGATTTTATTATAGAAACCGTTAATTGTTCGTGTTCGCCTTTTATCAATTCTAATATTTGTAAAGCATCAATAAAACTTGTTAAGTTTTCAGCTTTACCATCAAAAATTGGTATAAGCTTGGATGCTGTATTAATAAAATCAATATTAGTTTGTGCCATTGTGATATTGCTGCTTAATTTATTCTCTATTATGCCTGTACCAGTATCAGAATCTGTAGAATTATCCAGATCTGACATCAAAACAGCTGGAATGGTAAGATTAATTAAATCTTGCTCTTCTATTTTAGGGTTTGTCTTCGCGAGCTCTTCTGACTCTATTTGGTCAGTGTCAGTTTGTTCTGTTGATTCCGGTTCATCACCAGTTTCAACTGTTTCAACTGTTAGAGAAGTGTTAAGTATGGTCGGTACTGATATATCTAAATTGAACTTTAGTTTAATTGATATTAAATTAGATCGTAGTCTAATTAAAAATTTTGATACTTGGGACCAATGATCTTGATTTAATTTTTCTCTGTGGCCATGTATTAGTATACGTGCTTCATTAAAGCATTCTACTAGTATTTCTACATGTTTCTTAATAGTTTTTTTTTGAATTGCCTGTTTTGTGTAAGTGACTTATATGATTTATCAAAGTCAATTTTTATGTTATTTATTTCTTTACATAATTCATTCCATTCCATTATATTATGGATATGAAGTCTTTCTTTAAAATAAGGGTAAACTGAACTCTATCATATGTTGCTCTAATTGTCTTTAGTGTAGCCATATTTTTATTAATATATTTTTTTGTAATTCATTATATTTGTTTTATTTCATTTTCTTAAAGTTACTAAATTAACTATAGGGTTATTTTTTTCAATGTTGTTTGTGCTTTTTTTTTTTAAATTTTGTCTAGGTCATTTGCCTTGCTCATATTTTTTTTTAACATTTGTTATGTAATTTATATAGTTTATAAAAACAATTTGCGCACATTATAACAACAATTATTATTAACAGTGTGTGTATTAGTTCTAAGTCATTATTATTTGACTCTACTTTATTAATGACATTAGCAGTGGAGTCCACTGACTTAACGTCTACTATTGCCATTTTGGGCGAATATATTTTTAGAGTGTATTTATAACTATTTGTTGTATCTTCAGTAAATTTTACTATTGCATTGCTTTGCATTTACGTTAACAAGTTTTTCTACCTATTGGTTTGTATAGCTTTACGGGCTATACTTCTAATTGAGCGGAGATGGTTCCGCACAATTTTACAAATTTTTTTTATAATAATGTTAACTGTTGCTCCAGATGTCCAGTTGTCCTCCGCGTCAGCTGGTCGTCGCCGGTTTGGCTACGCTGACGCTCCTTCGTAGGCGAAAGTGGCGGAGTGCCCCTCGCGCTGTTGTCTTCACTGCTGCTGATGTCCGTGGCCTATTGGCTCAGGCGGGGCTGGTGCCGGTCTTCGCACTGGTCTTTGGTCCCAAGCATGTGAATTTGCATGCTGGAGCGTAGAGTGGTCCAGGGCAGTCGTTCGGGCAGACGTCAGGTTTTTTCGGCAACGGCTTTGGAGATGGTGGTTTTTTAATTAGTTTTTCATTTATAACTTTGATATTTGCTGAGTGAGTTGCGGTATTTGGCTTTCTTTGCTGGAGGCTTTCTTTCAGAAAATCAAGTTCGGTAGTTAATTTTTGTGCAGTTGCCCATGTGGGCGGCGTATTCGTGTATAATAGCCACTTAATGTGTGCTATTCTTTTATTTAGTTCGGCCACTTGGTTTATGACCGGGGTTTTGTTTATATAAACAACAAAGTGTTACAGTGTGTTCACTTTAAGTACTCTTGGTACAGTAGATATTCAATATATATATATGCATACTACAACGTCACTGTCCGCTGCGTCATTGATCTTCACTTCAAACTGGCCTAGTCGGTCAGTTATAGAAACGAAGTCGTTCAGTGTCATTTCGCTTGACTTTTGCATTTTTTGCGTAGTCGAACGGGTCATTTTTGGGGTAATATCTCTTGTTGGAATCGGACTCACAGTCTTGCGGACGGTTGTGCTGGTACTCTCGACTTTGAGTTTCCCGAAAACTGCTCTAGGTGAGTTTAAAGGTCGCTTTGACTCCTTAACGGACGGTGCTGTGAGTCGTTTCTGGCTGTTTTGATCACCACCGATTGGCATACTATGCTCTTCACAGAGCCAAAAATTTTAATAACCAGGTGAAATGTGATCAAATACAAATAATTTGAATCAGCCGAGCGAAAACGGAATAAGAAATGGCACAGGAACGAGATATCAGAATAAAATGGAATGACCGAAATGGTGTTCACTATTGAGTCCAACGAAATCGGAAAGTTTTGTTAAATTAATTATTTTACTTATAATTTACTAAATTGATGCTTATTTAGTTTCTTTTACTTGAGAAAAATCTAATTATTTCTTTATTGAAACACCAGAGAAAAGGATTAATTCTCTTTTGACAAGGCGGCCGTGTAGTGGAAACGGATCGCGCAAAAAAAATGATGCTTATTGCTTATTAATTGTTGAGCTCAAGAAGAAGCACGTTTATTCTAAACGCAGCTCAATGGAAAGGTTTTTTTTTTTAACATAGAATTATTTGTTTAATTGTATTTAAAAAAAAACTTAAAGAGCCTCTTAGTGGCTTATATTTATTGACGTTCATTTCCAAACGTATAATTTTTATGAGAGTCCAACCACTATCTCTCTCTTGGAATTCATCCATCTTTGAACTTATGATGGCTGAGTAGCTTACGAATATTTCTTCTAAGTCAGAAGACTTCGTAGCCACACACATTTCAGTTTGATGGGATTTGATCATTATTTCAAAATCTTCACCATCAGTATTATTATTATATATTTTCAAATATTCAGCGAAAAGTTAAAAGTTGACTTTATATGAGGAGTGCACCTAAAAAACGTTTTCCATTATTGGAAGTAATGAACTTCCTGCTTCCAATAAGAACTCTTCAGGGAGCATAACGTTATCCGAAACATTGCTATATGAATAGGTGTTAATCCGGATTTGGAATCCGAATGCCGCAAGTTGAACATAGCCATCCAACGGCGTGAAGGCCTTATTTTTGTGCTCATTTGTCCGCAAATGTTGTGCCCAGCGATTATGAGCCACCGTTACTCCACAAAACTAACAAAAGCGTTGTGCATTTTGATTATTGTTTGATGATTCATTTCACTTCATTTCAGTTTCCTCCAGCCACATTAAAGCTCGCTGATAACATAGCAGCGCACTCCCCCTCCCCTTCGTTCCTTCCCATCCAATTACATCCATCGTAAACAAATGTGATCTTGCTCCCCACCCACAAATGGAAACATAACACCCCCGTCCCCTTCCTCAACACACACAAATGTCAACCTAAACAAAAATATTCATGATCTTGCGCATGCGTTGCCAACCCACTCCCTCTCTCCGTCTCCCCTTCCATTCCAATCACATCCAGCGTAAACAAATGTGATCTTGCTCCCCCACACACACACACACACACACACACACACACACACACACACACAAATGGAAACATAACACCCCGTCCCTTTCCTCATCCACCCAATTCCCCTTCCACCACCCCTTCCCGTCTTGCGCACGCGACATCAACGTACTCCCCCTCCTCCTATATGTGATCTTGCTTCCCACACAAAAATGAACACATAAGACCCCCGCCCCCCCTTCCTCATGAGCAACCACTTACGCGCGCGCGCACAAAAATATAAACATAGTACCCCCCCACCCCCCTCCCCCTTTCCCTTGCATAAAAACACTTGATCCTTAACACCTCCCGCCCCGCCACCCCTTTCCCTTGCGTAAAAACACTTGACCCTGATAAAAAATAGGAAGCAAACGTGACGCCACTTACTGTGCCAGAACATACATTCCCCACCACGGTGACGTCACATCCTGTGCCAGAACATACATTCCCTACCTACTATTGTTTTCTGTGTGGCTATTTTAATTAGTTTTTTCTCAATAATACTCAATTATTAGTGTGGATGTTGAGTAGAGGCAGTGGCAAGTGGTGCGGTGTGTCGCGAGTTCGAGTCCTATCGAGGAAAGTAAATATGTGGTCAGTTGCGAGTTCAAACCCTGCCAATGGAACTTTTTTTTTTTGCATTTATCGTTATTAATTCAAACGAGCTCCATTTAGTTTTGGAATAAGATAGTTTAGGGTATTTCCTAGTCGGGAGCTCCCAACTAGAACCTCTTACTTGTTTTAATTTATCTTTATTAATTCAAACGAGCTCCATGTGGTGTTGGAATAAGAGGGTTTAGGGTATTCCCTTGTCAGGAGCTCCCGAATAGAACCTCTTACTTGTTAGTTTGGATGTTGTTGTGCCGATGTACACTCTGTAGCAATTATTGTTATTATCCCCGCCACATGGTATTTTGTAAATTACATTACTTTTATCAATCATTGGTATTTTCGCCTTTGTATTATTAAAGAATTTTTGTAAAGTATTGGTGGGCTTGTGGGCTACTTTTATTTCTTGTCTGTTATAGCAGTCTGAGTTTATGAGCTGTTCCGATAATCTTGGTACACATGTTAAAGATTTATCTATTTTTGGAGATTCTGTTCGCTTTTGTTATTTGATATGTTGTCTTTTAAATAATGTTCTAATTATATTCCTCGGGAAGTAATTTATAGTCGTGTTCTAGTTCCACTGTGCATTTTATATGTTTGTGAAACATAATCGTGTTGTGTGACGAGAATAATCGGCAAAGATTTTAATAAAACGTCTATATTAGTTACAAAATGCAACAAATCTTCTGGCGCTGTCTGCGTCCGTAATGACTGGGTATTTCCTAATAACATCATATTTGATGTGCAAAAGCTTTTGTGAATTTCATTATATGTACATAGTTTGACAATTAAGTTCAAAACTGTATTCTGGGTAGCATACGTTTAGCCTGTGGGTTTGTTTCCATGCCTTCAAGGTTTAAGGAAAATGTTTAGAATTATTTGTTAATTCAATTGTCTTTAATTCAGATTATTTTTCTTTGTTTAAACATATTTTCACTGCACGGACTTAAAAAGTGTTTTTTGTCACGGTCGCCATGTATTAAAGCGTACTGTTTATTAAAACACATCCATACGATTTGCGGTCGGTTTGTTCTTTTCTTTTTTATGTCGTTCTTAGCCTAAGAGCTGCGCAATTACGCTGCCAGTAAACGCCGACAGAGACGTTAGCTTATTATGTATTACTTATATGCTTAGCGCTAATATTAGCCAAGCGCAAGAGAGAATGTTATATACATATGTACATACATAAAGAAGGGACGGTCGCGCATGCGAGACATGCATACTTGTGTGATCATATTACTCTTGCACTTGAATTCTGCTTGGGAGTTTGGTTTACGTAACATTACAGCAAAGTGCTACAATGTGTTTGATATTAAAAGACACTAAGTACAGTGTGTAATATGTATATACAATATGTTGGTACATCATATTACACTTGATATGTTGCTTCTAAAAAATTATATATATATATATATATATATGTCGAAGCGTCCGTAGGGTCAGAATTCTTCACACTTTGAGCAGCGAGTCCCGGTATCTTTGTTGGTGGCATTTGCCTCTCTTTTCTAAATTTTGCAGTGCGCAATCACGTCCGTTTGCTCAGACCGCATCGAAAACCAGCGGTAACCGCTTTTGCTTCTTGCAACGCAACGAAAACCAGCCGTAACCGCTTTTCCTTCTTGCAACGCTTTCTTTGTCTCCTTACACGAATCAGCTGACAAAGAACTGCACGCACACCAATAACTCTATGCACGGGTCTCACTCAGTGAGAGAATTAACAGTTAGTCCTCTCACCGACTCTCAGTGATATAAGATATACAAGTCGACAATGACAGTTACTCTGTTTTCTCTATTCTTCTTTCTTTTAATTTCGACTCATACAATATTCATGTTGCTGTACTTAAATTCGAATAACAATAACAATAACAATAACAATAACAATAACAATAACAATAACAATAACAATAACAATAACAATAACAATAACAATAACAATAACAATAACAATAACAATAACAATAACAATAACAATAACAATAACAATAACAATAACAATAACAATAACAATAACAATAACAATAACAATAACAATAACAATAACAATAACAATAACAATAACAATAACAATAACAATAACAATAACAATAACAATAACAATAACAATAACAATAACAATAACAATAACAATAACAATAACAATAACAATAACAATAACAATAACAATAACAATAACAATAACAATAACAATAACAATAACAATAACAATAACAATAACAATAACAATAACAATAACAATAACAATAACAATAACAATAACAATAACAATAACAATAACAATAACAATAACAATAACAATAACAATAACAATAACAATAACAATAACAATAACAATAACAATAACAATAACAATAACAATAACAATAACAATAACAATAACAATAACAATAACAATAACAATAACAATAACAATAACAATAACAATAACAATAACAATAACAATAACAATAACAATAACAATAACAATAACAATAACAATAACAATAACAATAACAATAACAATAACAATAACAATAACAATAACAATAACAATAACAATAACAATAACAATAACAATAACAATAACAATAACAATAACAATAACAATAACAATAACAATAACAATAACAATAACAATAACAATAACAATAACAATAACAATAACAATAACAATAACAATAACAATAACAATAACAATAACAATAACAATAACAATAACAATAACAATAACAATAACAATAACAATAACAATAACAATAACAATAACAATAACAATAACAATAACAATAACAATAACAATAACAATAACAATAACAATAACAATAACAATAACAATAACAATAACAATAACAATAACAATAACAATAACAATAACAATAACAATAACAATAACAATAACAATAACAATAACAATAACAATAACAATAACAATAACAATAACAATAACAATAACAATAACAATAACAATAACAATAACAATAACAATAACAATAACAATAACAATAACAATAACAATAACAATAACAATAACAATAACAATAACAATAACAATAACAATAACAATAACAATAACAATAACAATAACAATAACAATAACAATAACAATAACAATAACAATAACAATAACAATAACAATAACAATAACAATAACAATAACAATAACAATAACAATAACAATAACAATAACAATAACAATAACAATAACAATAACAATAACAATAACAATAACAATAACAATAACAATAACAATAACAATAACAATAACAATAACAATAACAATAACAATAACAATAACAATAACAATAACAATAACAATAACAATAACAATAACAATAACAATAACAATAACAATAACAATAACAATAACAATAACAATAACAATAACAATAACAATAACAATAACAATAACAATAACAATAACAATAACAATAACAATAACAATAACAATAACAATAACAATAACAATAACAATAACAATAACAATAACAATAACAATAACAATAACAATAACAATAACAATAACAATAACAATAACAATAACAATAACAATAACAATAACAATAACAATAACAATAACAATAACAATAACAATAACAATAACAATAACAATAACAATAACAATAACAATAACAATAACAATAACAATAACAATAACAATAACAATAACAATAACAATAACAATAACAATAACAATAACAATAACAATAACAATAACAATAACAATAACAATAACAATAACAATAACAATAACAATAACAATAACAATAATAACAATAACAATAACAATAACAATAACAATAACAATAACAATAACAATAACAATAACAATAACAATAACAATAACAATAACAATAACAATAACAATAACAATAACAATAACAATAACAATAACAATAACAATAACAATAACAATAACAATAACAATAACAATAACAATAACAATAACAATAACAATAACAATAACAATAACAATAACAATAACAATAACAATAACAATAACAATAACAATAACAATAACAATAACAATAACAATAACAATAACAATAACAATAACAATAACAATAACAATAACAATAACAATAACAATAACAATAACAATAACAATAACAATAACAATAACAATAACAATAACAATAACAATAACAATAACAATAACAATAACAATAACAATAACAATAACAATAACAATAACAATAACAATAACAATAACAATAACAATAACAATAACAATAACAATAACAATAACAATAACAATAACAATAACAATAACAATAACAATAACAATAACAATAACAATAACAATAACAATAACAATAACAATAACAATAACAATAACAATAACAATAACAATAACAATAACAATAACAATAACAATAACAATAACAATAACAATAACAATAACAATAACAATAACAATAACAATAACAATAACAATAACAATAACAATAACAATAACAATAACAATAACAATAACAATAACAATAACAATAACAATAACAATAACAATAACAATAACAATAACAATAACAATAACAATAACAATAACAATAACAATAACAATAACAATAACAATAACAATAACAATAACAATAACAATAACAATAACAATAACAATAACAATAACAATAACAATAACAATAACAATAACAATAACAATAACAATAACAATAACAATAACAATAACAATAACAATAACAATAACAATAACAATAACAATAACAATAACAATAACAATAACAATAACAATAACAATAACAATAACAATAACAATAACAATAACAATAACAATAACAATAACAATAACAATAACAATAACAATAACAATAACAATAACAATAACAATAACAATAACAATAACAATAACAATAACAATAACAATAACAATAACAATAACAATAACAATAACAATAACAATAACAATAACAATAACAATAACAATAACAATAACAATAACAATAACAATAACAATAACAATAACAATAACAATAACAATAACAATAACAATAACAATAACAATAACAATAACAATAACAATAACAATAACAATAACAATAACAATAACAATAACAATAACAATAACAATAACAATAACAATAACAATAACAATAACAATAACAATAACAATAACAATAACAATAACAATAACAATAACAATAACAATAACAATAACAATAACAATAACAATAACAATAACAATAACAATAACAATAACAATAACAATAACAATAACAATAACAATAACAATAACAATAACAATAACAATAACAATAACAATAACAATAACAATAACAATAACAATAACAATAACAATAACAATAACAATAACAATAACAATAACAATAACAATAACAATAACAATAACAATAACAATAACAATAACAATAACAATAACAATAACAATAACAATAACAATAACAATAACAATAACAATTATTTAGCAATTCAAGTGTTCTTTCGCCTTTCTTTAAATCAATGTTAAAATAATCTTTACAACTTATTTGATAGCCAAATCATACAGATGAATGTCCAGATAGCGCACCAAGTCTACCTATGTTTCTCGAAGAGGCCTTTTGATCATGGCGTTACACATTTATGCGCCTGTTTCAACGCTAGTACCTTCACTGGCACTGTCTCTTGCGTCTGTTTCAACGCCAACACCTGTACCTTCACTGGTACCAATTGCGTCTGTTTCAACGCCAACACCTGTACCTTCACTGGTACCAATTGCGTCTGTTTCAACGCTACTACTCATCATATCCTCATCCATCTCCGCAGAAACTGTCTCGACCGGTAACGCTCTTAAACACTCATGAGGATACTTGTAGGTTCGCTTGCTTGTTAATGACTTCAAACAATATCGGTCTCCTTCAAGTACTTCTGTTGTGACAAATAAGCCTTTAAATTTGGGATCTAGTTTGGTCTGATTTCTCTCTTCAGACTTGAGCAGGACATGATCACCCACTTTATGCTTTACAACGTTTGCTTTGCCTTTATCGCTTCTGTTCTTATCATAACAGGCATTATTTTCTATATTCTCTTTTGCTTGTGCTCTTAGATTTTGTAGATTATCATATTTTTCATCAACAATGTTCGATAGCATCCCTAATGGTCTTACATCTTTTCCAATTA
Organism: Drosophila littoralis; assembly: GCA_018903485.1. Taxonomy (NCBI): domain Eukaryota; kingdom Metazoa; phylum Arthropoda; class Insecta; order Diptera; family Drosophilidae; genus Drosophila; species Drosophila littoralis. Next base: position 296,508 of record JAEIGF010000597.1, read on the forward strand.
AAAGCTGTAACGGACTAAACTTAGTGACCCGATTGACTGTGCAATTTATTGTTAACTGTACCTCTTTTAATGCCTCTTGCCACGAACGTTGGCCCGTCTCTACCGCTGTTAGTAAACTTTTAAGTGTACTCATTACGCGTTCGACCTGTCCATTTGCTCGACTAGCTCCTGTGGCAATTAAATGCAACTCGATGTTATGTGCAGAGCAAAATTCCTTAAACCCAGATCCTGCAAAGCATCGCCCCTGATCTGCTATGATACGGGATGGTACACCAAACAAGGAAATAACCACCTTCAGTGATACTATACAATTAGCTGCATCTATCGTCAGTGTATGGTGCAAATAAACGTACTTTGTAAACGCATCTATAAAGACTATAACATACTCTTTTTGGTCGTTCTTGCCACTTAGTTTACTGGTGATGTCTACATGTACCGTATGCCAGGGTATTTCGATTTTAGGAATCGGATGCATCTCTTGTTGAATTTTCCCAGATTGCGGTTCCGATAGATTGCACGTGATGCAATTATCAACAAACTTTCGTACGTATTTCGTCATACCTTCAAACCAGTAACAACTGTACACTTTATCGAGGTTCTTTTCCCAACCAAGGTGCATTATAGCCTCATGAATGTGGTTAATGACAGCCCATCTATAAGATCTTGGAACTACAGGTAACCAACGGGTTCTACCATTTCTTTGAATTTTACGATACAGCAAGCCTAGTCTCAACTCATACGTACTGGCAACATTCTCGTTTAATTCATTGTTTTTTAGTTTAGAGATTAAAGATGTCATTTCGAGATCTCGTTGCTGTTCAGCTATAAGCCAGGTGTCACTTAATTCAGTTAAATCTACGCGCATTTCAGGAGCTTTGACAGCAAACTGTAGCTTTTTTGTTATTGGGTTTCTTGAGAAGAAGTCTACATGCGCCATGCGTTTTCCCTTTCTGTACACAATATCGAATTCAAAAGATTGCAAGTACAACCACCATCGATATACCTTGTCATCTAACTCAATCTTTTGTTGACTTGCCTTTAAAGAGTTACAGTCAGTATATACTGTAAATTTGATACCTTTTAAATAATGTTGATAATATTTTACTGCGTTAAATACTGCCAAGGTTTCCAAAAGATATGAGTTATACCTTGACTCTGCTGGGGTTGTACATTTACTGTCATACTCGATAACATGGTTTCTATCTTTTATTTTGTGCATAAGTATTGCACCATAACCCACTGAGCACTAGCATCTGTATGCAGCTCAACCGGATATTGTGGATCGAAAATGATTAATACCGGGCTACGGGTCAGTGCAAAGATTATCTCCTTTCTCACTACTTTATGACTTTCTTTCCAATCGAAACTATTATTGTCTTTAGACGTAAAATAAAGGCTTTAAAGTTTCGGAGAATTTCGGCACGAATTGTCTAAAGTATGATGCTAATCCAATGAACTGTCTTAGCTGCGTAACCGTTTGCGGCGGTGGCAATTCAACTAATGCCTGCAATTTTCGAGGATTAGGTCTAAGCTCACCTGTCTCTACTTCGTAACCCAAATACTCTATTTTTGATTTTAAAAATGTACATTTTTCGAAATTAAATGAGAATCCAGCTTGAATAAGAATTTCTATGACTTTCTGCAATCTTGAAATTGCCTCATCTTTAGTTTCGGCCACGACCAATACATCATCTATGTAAACCACAACATACGAATACGAAAGTGGCCCCAACGCTTTTATTATTGCCCGCTGAAACACCGAAACACCAAAAACTCAAATTGCCCTTCTGGCGTTACAAATGCTGTACGCTCTACTGAATCTGGGTGAATAGGTATTTGGTAAAATCCGCTGGCCATGTCCAAACAAGAAAAATACCTTCCCCCACGTAGCCTTGCAATTTGGTCGGAGATAAGAGGCAATGGAAATTTATCCGAAACTGTGTTAGCGTTAAGCTCCCTATAGTCGACGCATAAGCGATCAGTTCCGTTTTTCTTTCTTACCAATAAAATCGGACTCGCAAACGGGGAACAGCTCGGACTTATAATATTTGCCGCCATCAACTCATTAATTTTTCGCGAACAGCTTGCTTCTCATCTACACTAAGCCTATATGGTCGCCTTTGTACCGTTTTATTTGGATCTATTAACCGAATTTCCAACTGGCCTGTGTTAGCCTGTTTCTCTGGAACGCCAGAGATAAAATGTTCCATGTATGGTTTCAAAACGTTTATTAAACGGCTCTTGTCAGCGTCGTCTAACTCTACATTTTGGTTAATACATTCTTCATATGTTTTGGGTTCAGTAACAACATTAATCAGCTTTACTTTATAAATGCAGAATCTGTCCGACTCGATCGTCACTCCGAAACCTTGACTTAAAATTTCCCTGCCTATCATAACATCGTGTTTCAAATATTTGTCCATAACAACATGGAATAACATTTCCAAAACTAAGTCATTAATGGTTACATTGGTCAAAATTTGCGTGGAGCTACATATAGAATCGTTTCCAATACCCTTAAGCATTACTACATTAAAAAGTCTTTTTCCAGAGAATTTTCCAGCTGCGCTTTCCTTAATGAGTGAACACTCGGCTCCAGAGTCAAAACAAAAAACAACGAACTCACCAGAATGAACGAGCACACCTTTTGGTTCCATTACCGAACATATGTTCACTCTCTATTCAGTGCTTTGTCCAGTCGAAGGGCACCCAGTAGAAATGTGTCCAGCCTGTCCACACTTGTAGCATATTATGTTGGATTTTTGCTCTTTTGGCCTCATACCAATGCCTCCAGCATGCCCGCTTCCCAATGGTTTGAAAACTTCTGCTTCTTCCTTTCAGGTCCCACAGTAGTTTCTGCTTTCGAAGTCTCTTGACGCTGCCCGATTTCATATACCTGCAACTGTTGCTGTAATTCGCTTCGCGATTTGATGTTTGTGGTGCACACAAGCTTTTTTAGTCTGCTGTCCAGTTGCGCAGTATGCGCAAGCACAACTGACACCAACAATTCCTCCAGCTCCATATTTTTCATTTTCATACGACGACATGCACTCTCCAGTCCCTGGACGTCCGTCTAGCAGCTTAAGAAATGTTGCTGTGGTTGTCTCTACGCCGACAAATCTTTGCGTAAAAAGTTGCCTGAACTCAACCCAAGTCATGCCAATAAAACAGATTTGTGAAAGCCTTTGCGATGCACTGCCCTCCAAAGCTTTACTGAGGGCCTCAATTGGATTTTCAATAAAAATTATATCGGCCGTAATACTCCAAGCACATGCATCAGCACCGGTAGCTTCGGGGTTGTATTTTGGTAAGAACACCGTCTTTGACTCACGAGGCGCTGCGTTAGCCTGCACTGTTCGCAGCAACTCAATAAAATTTCTATTTTGTTGCTCCAAAATTTGACACAACTGAGAGTTAGGAGGATCCAATCCCACTTCTGATGTCGAAGCGGCCGTAATGTCAGAATTCTTCACACTTTGAGCAGCGAGTCCCGGCATCTTTGTTGGTGGCATTTGCCTCTCTTTTCTAAATTTCGCAGTGCGCAATCACGTCTGTTCGCTCAGACCATTTACTTCTGTCTGTCCACATCAATCCTTTGCCTCGCAACGCAACGAATAATAACGAAAACCAGCGGTAACCGCTTTTGCTTCTTGCAACGCATCGAAAACCAGCGGTAACCGCTTTTGCTTCTTGCAACGCAACGAAAACCAGCCGTAACCGCTTTCCTTCTTGCAACGCTTTCTTTGTCTCCTTACACGAATCAGCTGACAAAGAACTGCACGCACACCAACAACTCTATGCACGGGTCTCACTCAGTGAGAGAATTAACAGTTAGTCCTCTCACCGACACTCAGTGATATAAGAAATACAAGTCGACAATGACAGTTACTCTGTTTTCTGTATTCTTCTTTCTTTTAATTTCGACTCATACAATATTCATGTTGCTGTACTTAAATTCGAACATCAATAACAATAATAATAGCAATGCTCCGACATATAGCATCTTTAATTTTATACCTATCGCCACCTCCCCGCTATAAATCAAGTTAATAACCCAACTTGTATTGCCTATCAATTTATGCCACAATTTAAATGCAATTGACTTTTTGAGAATACACAAATATTCTATGGTAAAATAAGATATACTGTAGAAAATTTCATTAAGATCGGTTAACAAAAATCCAAAAGTTATGTCTTTTACTGCGTAATTGGATGGGGCAGCTAGCGCAAATTCCAAGAATTTCTGTATACATGTACACACACACTTTCATTCGCGTCGAATTCTATCAACAGCAACGCAAGTTCGGAAGTTCGCGAGTTCTTCTTTTGTTTTGCTGATGTGGCTGCTGAGGAGAGTCGGCAGCAAGTAATGCGGTCAGTTGCGAGTTCGAACCCTGCGAATGGAACTTTTTTTTTTAATTAATCTTTATTACTTCAAACGAGCGCGTAGCGCGAGCTGTATTTGGTGTTGGAATAAGAACAAAAAAAAAACAAGTAAGAGGTTCTAGTCGGGAGCTCCCGACTAGGGAATACCCTGAACCCTCTTTGAGGTGGTAGCGGGGAGGTGGCGATATGCATAAAATGAAAGATACTTGACATATATATAATATTCTAGAAGCAACATATCATGTTTGGTGACTCTAGCTCTAATTATTTAGCCGACTTGCTCAAAAAACAGGATGTCGATATCGATTTTTATCGATTGATTGGAAATGGACTAAGTTATCGATGATCGGAAACAAACTCGATCTGCGCAGGCCCTAGGAGCACCTACATCTAAAATTTCAAGTCTCTAGCTCTTATAGGTTCTGAGATCCTTTCGTTCATTCATACGGACGGACGGACGGACGGACGGACGGATGGACAGACAGACGGAAGAATATATATACTTTATGGGGTCGGAGATGTCTCTTTCTATGCGTTACACACTTCACGACAAAATTATAATACGCTCTGCAAGGGTATAATAAAATAAAAAAAAAAGCAAGAGTCTCAAGTTGTACTATTCATCAAAAATGCAGAAAAGGGTCTTTCCGACGCGCTAGCTAATATGAAACTCGGTTCATCTAGTTACGCGTACGCCAGTCCAGGGCTAAAGCTGGTGATTTTGTCTTTAATTAAGGCCACACTTCAAGGAGGCGAAACAATATGTCAGGCCATTAATGGAGAAAATGGCGAGCATTTAGCTGATATCCGACTCACGAGGCCGACTCAGGGTGAGGTTTCAGAAAAGGTTCCCGATATAACGCGTTTACTACAGTCCTACAGTGCTACAGTCCTTACTACGATGGTGTCTCACCTAAGTGGGTCGTTGGCATCCGCAAAATGCTCTCACCGTGCTCTAACTTGGACGTCTACCTAAACTGCCTTGAGGACACCTTAGAGATTAACGTGAAATAACAGAAGCTGCCACACGTGCAGCCCCGCAAACTGCACCTCGACCTCTCACGTTTAGAAGCTCCCTGCTAAACTCGCCTCCTGCTAAACTCGTCTCCTCGCCAACAAAAGGCGTCTGAAAAGGCTGTACATCCGGAACGGCGATACCTCTGTCAAGGCGGAAATGGTCAGTGCGTCCAACCGGCTCCGACGACTGCTGGCTAGGACCCGAAGACAAAAATTTTACAACCTACTGGGCATGACGGCAACAGCACTTTCTCAGTGTGGAAACTCACCAGAAGTATTAAAAGACCTCCCCGGAGGAGAAGACAAATGCGTTTGCTGACCACCTAGAGGTGACCTAAACGACATTCCATTCCAGTGCCGTAAAGTGACTGACTCACTCGATACGCCACTGCAGATAGCTCTCCCAATAAAGAGCATCTCCCCTGGTGAAATCGAGGCACAGCTGAAAGGGCTTGAGCTGAAGAAGTCCCCTGGATGCGATGAAATTAATAACAGAGCAGCCAAGGCTCTCCCTCGCAAAGACATTATGGCGCTCGCGTTGATCTACAACTCAATGCTAAGGCATGGTCACTTTCCGATAATAATAATGCGAAAATAATAATGATCGCCAAGCCCGGTAAACCGCTAACGCAGCTGGAATCTAACCGCCCTATAAGCCTGCTGCCGACGCTTCCTAAAGTCTTTGAGCGACTTCTTTTAACTCGACTAATGGAGCTCGACGAGGTCACGCGTCTGGTCCCAGACCACAAATTTGGCTTCAGGAAGTCTCATAGCTGCCCCGAACAGATCCATCGAATAGTCAACCATGTACTGGAGGCTAACGAAAAGAAGAAATACTGCGTTGGAGTTTTCCTCGACGTCAAACAGGCGTTTGACAAGGTCTGGCACGACGGCCTCCTCTGCAAAATCAAAGCCCTACTCCCTAAGCCATATTTCAGCATCTTGAGCTCATTCCTGGCAGGACACACCTTCAACGTGGCCGTCAAAGACCAAAGCTCAGGTTGCAAACGCATCAAAGGAGGTGTCCCACAAGGCAGCGTACTCGGCCCGGTGTTCCACACTCTGTACACAGCTGATCTCCCCACACGAGGACAAAGCAGTACAGTCTTCAGCTCAGCGAGACTACTGGTGGCAACGTACGCGGATGACACAGCCTTCCTAACTTCGCACGAAAATCTGCAAGCTGCAACAAATGCAGCGCAGGACTGGCTGCTGAAAGTCGAAACATGGACAGCCAACTGGAATATCGCCATTAACTGTACCAAGTCCGCGTGCGTCACTTTTACGCTTCGCCCAGGGAGTTGCCAGGGGCTACGTTTCGACGGAGGAATCATTGAGCACACCAGCTCATTCAGCTACTTAGGCATCCACCTGGACAGAAGGCTCGTATGGGGGCCCCAACTCGCAGCAACGAGAACAAAGCTCGACTGTCTACTAAAGCCTCAAATCAAGCTGCACGTTTCCACGAAGGCACTGCTTGTCAAAACTATGATAACGCCCATCTGGTCATATGCCATCCAAGTTTGGGTCACGGCGTCTTTGTAGATAACATCCATGTAAATATCATATAAGTTACCAAATGGTAACTATACTTTATTAATAATTGTTCGCTTGGTAGACACCAGAAGGCACTGATCAATTTCAGCGCAGAAATAAAACATATGAAACATAAAAAAAAAAAAGATAAGTGAAGAAGACGCACCAGAAATAGTAACGGCTTTGACGAATAGTTACCGAGGCAAAGCCTTGGACACGTTCGTGCGAGGTTTAAATGGCGATTTACCTCGACTCCAGGCTATCTAGGAGATTTGAGCCACGCCCTGCATCTGTGCAGCTTAGTAGAGAACCAAGAACAGATTTATTCTTTTATACCCAAAATTAGACAACCGCCACCTCTACCACCTAGACATTTTTCAGCTCACCCTAATCTTAAATACCAACCACCAAAAATTATACAAAATAATAGTTCCGGGCAGTGGAGAAGATTTGATCCGACACTGTATAACATCCCAAGACCAGTCGCGAACTACCATACTACACAACCAACAATAACTCAGCAAGCCATACCCGTACCGATGGAATTAGATGGTTCCAAGCGGACCGGATATATTAATTATATGAACAGGCCCCAGGCAAACGATTTCGTGCGTAAACGCCCCCTTACCGCAACCATCGGACCTCCTCCGAAATTCCCACGACAGTTCCATATAGCTACTGAAGCTTTGGAGCCAGCGGTAGAAGAGACTGAACAGTGTGCTTTAGACGTTGATGAACAAGCCTATTTCGAAAGCTCAGAGATAGAAGGAGCTACCGTTTTGTCTGATCAGACCGCATGCGAAGGCACAAACGAATATAATGTACATATTTTAGACTAAATTTTTCTCGCTGTCTTATTTCAATTGTGTAACGGGGAACGAAACGACACTCAATTTCCTCATCGACACCGGTTCAAACCAAAATTATATCCAACCCAACCAATTCAGAATCCTAAACAGAACTAAAAGACACTTTACGCAAAGTCGGTGGACAAACAAAAATAACACAGCATAGCTACAATAGTTTCTCTCAAAAAGGTAAGCCAATCAATTTTTCCTGTAACACACACTTAAAACTTTCCATGGGATATTAGGTAATGATACCCTTAAACAGCTTAACGCTGTTATGAACGTTAAAAACTACATATTAATAATAAATGGTAACCATAGAATTAAAATAAAACAACTAGCAACTCAAGCGGTCAATAAAGTTAAAGTTAGAACTGAAGACATGACAAACACAGGAAAATCTCATAGCTCGTATCACTCAAACACACTCAGACTTGTTCGCAGACCCAGACGAAAAACTGACCTACTCCACGAAAGTGTTAGGTGAGATAAGAAAGACATCGGACTCTCCTGTGTATAGCAAGCATTACCCCTACCCTGCTTCTCTAAGAGGAGAAGTAGAAAAACAGTTGTTGCGCGACGGCATTATAAGACCTTCACGGTCGCCGTACAATGCACCCGTATGGGTGGTCCCTAAAAAGAGCGATGAGACAGGAGACTTAACGCGGTAACAGTTTCGGATCGGTATCCGATCGCTGAAATCGGAGAAATAATCGCACAATTGGGCGAGAACAAATATCTCTCTGTGCTCGATCTGAAAAGTGGTTTCCATCAAATTCCACTCAAGGAGAGAGATATAGAAAAAACAGCATTTGCTGTAAACGGAAGTAAATACGAGTTTACCAGACTTCCATTTGAGTTCAAAAATTCCCCATCAATATTCCAGAGGGCCGTGGATGATATTCTAAGGGAACACGTTGGAAAAATATGCTACGCTTACATCGACGATATTATCGTCTTTAGTCAGTCCGAGAACGATCACGCTAAACACCTAGAAATGATCTTCACGACCCTAGGCAAGGCGAATATGAAAATATAAAACGACAAATGTGAGTTTTTCAAAACCGAAGTCGATTTTCTAGGTTTTACCATATCGGCAAACGGAGTAAAAACTGATTCCGAAAAAGTAAGGGCAATAGAAAAGTTCCCCATGCCCACCACCCTCAAGGACTTGCGTTCTTTTCTGGGCTTATAGAGTTATTATAGGTGATTTATCCGCGATTATGCCAAATTAGGGAAACCTCTTACAACTCTTCTTAGGGGAGAAAATGGCAGACTCTCAAAAAATGTCTCTAATAAAGTAAAAGTAACATTTGACAACAGCGCACTGGACGCATTCAATAAAATCAAGAGAACGCCCACCTCAAACGATGTGATACTAGCTTACCCCAATTTCGAAAGAGAATTTCATTTAATAACCGATGTATCAAACTACGCTATCGGAGCAGTCTTAGAACAAGACGGTAAGCCTATCACTTACATATCGCGTACTCTTTCCAAAGCGGAAGAAAATTACGACACGAATGAGAAGGAAATGTTAGCCATCGTATGGGCCCTGCAAAGCTTGCGCATGTATGACTATTCCGAAAAAGATTTAATACAGATATTAAAGACAAGGCTTAACCCCAAAATTGTAAACAGACTATTCACATCAGAAAGCATTATGGGTAAAATCCAGAATAATTACCCCTTACACCTCCGCACCTACAAAGTACGATACATGCAAAAACAAGTAGAAGACGTCACCTCTGAGGACAAACAAACAGAAATAATAACAAAAGAATACACCAGGGCTCACAGGAATGCAATAGAAAATAAAATTCAAATTTTGAGAAAATTCTTTTTTCCCAACATGAAACGTAAGATAGAAACGATGGCAAAAAGCTGCGAAACTTGTAAGGAAAACAAGTACGATAGGCATCCGCCAAAAGACGAGCTACAACCGACACCCATTCCCTCTTACCCCGGTCATCCTAACCGCCATAGACAAATTTTCTAAATACGGGCAAATAAAAATTTTGAAATCAAAAGCAGCTGAAGACATCAAGCACCCATGATCGTGACGTCATGATCGCCTTGGTATGCCGAAATTAGTTGTTATGGACAACGAGATATCATTAAATTCCGCATATATCAAATTCCTATTGGACAACCAATTGAAAGCAGTCGTCTACACGACACCGCCATACACCTCAGTAAGCAATGGTGAAGTTGAAAGATTCCATTCAATTCTGATCGAAATAATGAGATGTGTAACGAACGATGACAGATTTGAAAATTTCGACGACCCTCAGGAATTAGAAGATACAAGAACTAAAATCAGACAAAATATTTAATTAGAGGAGGATGAAGATTTGAAATATCATAACAGCAAGAAAAAATAATAAAACAGTATGAAGCAGGAGACACAGTATGTCAAGATAGATAAAAGATTAGGCTCAAAAATCCCACCAAAGAACAGAAAAGAAAAAGTAGCAGAAAATAGAAAAACTACAATCAAAACACAAAATGGTGGAATTATCCACAAAAATAATATCAAAACATAATATTTCACAGGTTATTCTTGCGGTTTCGGCTAGCAACAGGCGCTGCAGCCTGACAAAATGGCACAAAATGGCACTTACAGAATTATCCATGTATTTTCGTAATTAGAGAAAATTGTGTAGCCCACAACGATAAGGTTATTTGTAGTAAAAACAACTTGGTAGAATTAAGCAAAGACACATGCATTACACATCTGCTGAGAAGCCAGGTGTACAATAGCTAATAGCCAACATGTGCCCGACCACGAAGAACTTGATACCGGTAAGTTTCTGCTTAACGATTTCAAGGGTACAATCGGCATCGATAGGGAGACAATGGACTTGAAGGAGACATTCCTTATCCAATTCCAGAACTCTACAGTAAGAATTGGAGAAGACGAGTACGTGTCGAAAACAATGATGTTCGCAGAAGCAACTCCACATTTGCTTTTATTAACGGCGGAAAAAAATAAAATTCAACGAAGTTCTGTCGTTACAAATGTTGAACGAGATCAACATTAAAAACCTAAAGAGACCAGCTCATTAGGAGCAGCAACACCAATACGAAAACCGTAAACGTTACGCTCTCAGGCACACTGCTTATCTTAATAGTGGCAGTAGTCGTTCGCCTGATTAGGCAAAGAAGCATCTTGCAACAAATCAACGGGGATGCTACTCGACCAAAAGCCACACCACCCAAACACGCTATTACATCGTGTCCGAGGTCGTCCGCGTTTAAAGGGGGAGGTGTTAAGAACAGTTATTACAAATACTAAGAGGAAGTACTCATGCACCCAGCCCAACAATGACGGCTAAGGTGCATGACCAATAATCAACACGTGCGCCACGTCAGCGCATTCCTAAGAGCCACCGTGGGACAGCTCCACCGTGGGATTCAACCTGTACACCCGACATCAGCCAATAGATCGGGAGCGTCATAGCGGCAACGGCGACAAAGCGACAAAACGACAGCAGCACCGGCAGTTCGAGCATAATAAATATTATGCCAAATTTTGTCAAGTCAGTTCTTAAGCAGCACTACAAATAAACAGCTGTGTTTTTTTTAATAAAAACAATCATCAATTGTTTTAATTTATAACATAATTCTTATTGTGACTCCGCGTCACACAACTCATTTAAAGCATCAACGACTAAACGTGACTTATCTCCCAGGGGACAAGGGTGGTGAGTCTAGTTACAGTCGCTCACACTTGATATTCAATAGATGGTAGAGAAACGAATGGCTAACATTGATTTTTTATAAAGAAATCTTCCTTCGACCGATTCGACTATTGTAACTTGTAAAATTCCTGAAAAGCGAATTAATTTGGCAAAAAATTTCTAACAATTGGTTTATGGCTTAACAACGTCAAGATTCTGATATTGTTAATATTTTAAATAAATTAAAATAAATTTTTCTTACCGATGACATGAAAACTTTAACTAATAAAACTAATAAAGCGAAATGGTGGAACTCGGTCCCTTTTAATTGTTCCTCGAGCTCATGAGTCAATTATGCACTTATGATTATTAATGGTTTGATAACATGTCTGAATATTCTAAATTTTCTAAAAATTTATTGAAAACTGCATTACTTGCAAAATGTCAAAGTCGTTTTCAGATAAAATTCCATATAGATTTAAATGGAAAGTTAATCGGTTAGTCTGATCAAAAGGAATATATTATTGTCCAAGTAAACGCTTTTACTAAATTTTTTGTTAATAACCTTTTGTGGTGGTGGAAATGCTTTGTGGGGACATGTTTTTATTGAAGCCATTGACGAGTATGCGCACTTTTAGATATGCGCATGAACATTTGCGAGCTTGGCCAAGCAACGATGTATCGGAGGAGTTGGGAGACTTGAGAGATGATGAATGTGGCACTTAGAGAGAGTGCGGTTGGGTTCATGCACGATGGCTAACACCGCACTACAATAGTCACGCCGTGCACATGTGGTTGATCATGACGTGCTGAAGCGGGTGATATTGTCGCGAAGGTCAGAGTTGAAAGACACCTGTATGGATCCGGAAAAGAAAACCTCCAATGACCGATAATACTGTTGTTTGTAAAGTGAAACTTAAAGTAAAGTAATAAATTTGAACAAGCAAATTTGAATATGGAACACGAGGACGTGTAAAATGTCAGGAAGACCGTGCGTATATCCTACAAATTATATTCATTATTATTATAGAATGTTAACGATTAAGTGTTAGTAATATAAAGATAATTTGACAGAAGCTACAATTATTCCAAAATCTAGGGGGCCCTTTCAAATAGCTGAAATGTTAGACGGTGAAGGATATATGTGCTCAGGTCATTGACAGACAATAGAAAATACAAGTATGCACACGATGATATAAGAAAACTGTCAGATGGGCAAGAACGTTGTGAGCAGATTGAAGTTAAAACTGTTGAAAGAGACAGTAAAGAGAACACCAGTGTGGGTGAAACTGTTGAAGGAGATAACGAAACTTTGAATATTGGTCATAATAAGTTTTGATCATGGCGTGTGGCGCATTAGATATAATGATATGAAGCATCAGGTAAATGATAGCGTCAAAAGAATATTTAATTACTTGAGTTTGTTGTAAAGAAAATAAATCTGTACAAGTTTAGTAAGAAGGAAACAAAAATTTGATTTGAAAATTGAATGAATTTATACAAAAGAAAGTGAAGCGAATAAGAAAATTAAATTATGTTGATTTAAATATTATAATTTGATAATAAAATTATCTGTATAGCTAAGCGCATTTGTAATGTTGCACGAGGTCGTGTTATGGTGAGGATGGTCGTGTCGGCGCATATGAAAAGTGTGTGTGGTTAGTACGTCACAATATTTGGTAGTTCACAATGATTGGAAATGGCACAATATTTGGTAGTTCAGAATGATTTTAAATGTCACATCAAATTGTATGCTGCGACTGTTCTAGAAGCATTATTGTTGCTTTGCTTAAAACTTTCAGAGCGAGGCGACAATGTCACCGAGTGTGGTTCGATGGGATACAAAGGGAAAAGGAAGAACGTAGTATACGCATCGAAACTCGCTGAGCTCTGAAACTTTATACCATGGAGAATAATTCTCGTACTCCGACATATACTTAATTAATTAGCCTACTTAATACTTGAGATATTTTACAATTGTTTATAGTGCTTATAATATTCGAATTGCCGATCCCAATGATCGTTCCTATGGCAGCTATAGGATATAGTGGTCCGATCTTAATGGAATTTTCATATATATATGGGTAGCATAGTAAAACTAATAAATGACGAGTTTGGTCAAGATATCTTGATAAACAAAATGTTTTTCATACAAGATCCTACTTTTCGACCGATCGTTCCTATGGCAGCTATATGATATAGTGGTCCGATCCACCTGGTTTCGACATTTGAACTGCGTGCAGCAGAAAGAGGGACTTTTGCAAAGTTTCATGAAGATAGCTTAAAAACTGAGAGACTTATTCGCATAGAAACAGACAGACGGAAAGACGGACATGTCAATATCGACTAGGCTGTTGATACTGATCAAGAACATATATACTTTATGGGCTCGGAGATGTCTCCTTCTATGCGTTACACATTTCAAGACCAAAATTTAATACTCTCTGCAAAGGTATAAAAAGATATAAAAATACCACAAAGGACTATGTATACCCTGAACCCATTAAAAATGGGTAAAAAGGTATAATGTATTTGTGCAAACGTATCTAACAGGCAGAAGGAAGCATCGTCGACCGCTTAAAGTACATATATAAAGTATATCAATAGCCGATTCGATCTAGTCTTGTCCGTCTGTCTGTCCGTCCGTTCGTTCGCTCGTCTGTCTGTATGTATGAACGCAAGGATGGCAGAACCCATAAGAGCTAGACAACTTCTCGATTTGTCTAATTATTGTGTCCGACTACTGCCAGAGTTCAACATCAACAAATTGCTTAAAATTTGTTTTGACTATTTTTATACCCTGAACCCATTAAAAATGGGTAAAAAGGGTAAATTGTATTTGTGCAAAATGCAAATGTATGTAACAGGCAGAAGGAAGCATCTCCGACCCCATAAAGTATATATATTCTTGATCAGCATCAATAGCCGAGTCGATCTAGCCATGTCCGTCTGTCTGTCCGTCCGTCCGTCCGTCCGTCTGTCCGAATGTATGAACGCAAGGATCTCAGAACCTATAAGAGCTAGAGAGCTCAATTTTAGATGTAGGTGCTCCTAGTGCGTGCGCAGATCGAGTTTGTTTCCGATAATCGATAAATTACTCCGTTTCCAAGCAATCGATAAAAATCGATATCGACATCCTGTTTTTTGAGCAAATTGGATAAATAATTAGAGCTAGAGTCACCAAACATGATATGTTACAACTAGAATATTATATATATGTCAAGTATCTTTCATTTTATACCTATCGCCACCTCCCCGCTACCACCTCAAAGGGGGTTCAGGGTATTCCCTAGTCGGGAGCTCCCGACTAGAACCTCTTACTTGTTACCCATTAGTTTTTGGGTATAATAATTGAAAATAAGAAAGAATTTGAAGGGGATATACAGCAAGTTACAGCATTCAGTGCGTCGGACAGTATCGATATCTTCTCTGCGAGTAAAAAATTAACACCGCATTAGATTATGCTACAGTTGTCCATTACTCGTATTGCCGATAATAAAGATAAATGCTTTATAATGCAAGTCAAATGTAAATAACAAAAACCCAAGGCTATCTTTTTGTAATTTTTAAATTTAACGTTTTTCTTATTTTCAGAAATACAACGCAATAGAGAGTTCTATAAGAACGCCGACGTTCGTCCACCATTTACATATGCTTCCCTTATCAGACAAGTAAGTAAATACAAGAGTATTTAGAAGTATTTGCAGCTCTCGCACGTCTCAGCTGTGTCAAACAAAATTTAGATTACCAACGACAAAACCGTTAGCTTAAAATGTGCAAACATCGCACCAGTAAGATGTTTTATATATGAGAAGTGTTTTACAACACGACTCACTTTGGTGTTTTTTTCTGTAATGAATATAGCTACTTCTGGCTCTTTCCAACATTGCAAGTATTTTTCTGTTGAAATGATTAATCTTGCTGTAGTTCTGCAAGTGTAGGGCGGAAAGCATATTCTAAAAGTTATTGAATAAAATGTTATAAGTATATAAAACTATATGTATAAATGCATTTTTTATGGCCGACTGAATAACTGAAAGCTGCAATTTCTGGAGCTCTCTCTATCGGGGAAGATTACTAAAGCGGTGTTTAGCAAATCTCGTTCAGCAAATAATGAAAAAGTGGTCAAAGTTTTCTGCATGGGTGAGTCTCTAGGAATATCGGTGGGGGCACTAAGTACCTTAGAGCGCCCCAAATTTCGCAGGGGTGGACACGCTTAGCTCAGGATCCACTGCCTTGACCGAAAATAAGGTGGTAGCGTATGTGCGAAGGGTGCCCCCTCGATTCACTCGTAGGGGAATGAGCGAAAACGGCGCCCTTTGTAATGCCCTTGGCCTAACACGGTTGTTGCAGTCAACGACGGACTATTGTGCGTATGGGCCGCAATGCACCGAAAATGTGATTGTGGGGGTCGGCACTTTTGGGCATTAGTTTCGCTGCTGCCCATAGCACGTCCACGACTACCGGCGTCTTTTTGCCCCGAAAGTGGATCAGAACTCGAACGGCAATGGGCGAGAACAAAGCCCATCCCCGCCCCGAGCAACAGGCAGAGTTAGAAGTTGCCTAATATATGAACCTACGAAAAAATAAAAGTTTTAAGATAATTAGATTTAGTTCTTTTTCTGTTATTTAGTTAAATTTAAGAAAAAACTTAATAAACAGCGAGGAAAAGACCCAAAAGTTATTGCATATGCCTAAAAAATATAAAATCTTAAGATTTGGTAACCTGCACTACCAATACACACATGCATAAATACTTTAATATACCCTTTAGGTAGGGTAAGGTCGATAAGGCGATTTTACGTATAAATTAGCTGCTGCACGGGTGATGAGAGTACTGGCTGTCCGGCGCTTATCCTCGACTAACAGACCGACACGTAACAATATGGTGCCAAATTCAAAAATGTTGCAGAAGGTCAGCTTCGGCTGAATCACGGTAAAATTCGAAAAATATATAAAAAGTTGTCTGCCGTTTGGACCATTGCCACACCTTGACAGGAGAATAGTCTCATTGCAATTGTGCGGACTGAGACAGATCGAAGGAGCATTCTAATGATTAGCTAACTCATTATAGAATAGTTTAGAATCTGGAGGCTTAGGCGGCTCAGAAGAGCGAGGCGTATATTGCTCCAGGAAGTTTCATTTGTGTTCATATCCTACAGGGCCATGTTCAGTCATCATCATTTTTTTTTAGTTAGCGATTTGCTAACATCGCCCTGTGATAAATATGTGATATGAAAGAAGCTGTGATAAAATATTGCGATATAAGTAGAGTTACTTTAGAAAATATTATGGAATTGGAAATAAGTATGTTCGTTTTTTTTTTTGTAGTATTGACTAGTCAACTAGTAAGACTATCTGCGGTGAACTCTATGTGTGGGTAGAGTACGCAGATATTATGTGGGATTAAAACGCCACGAATAAGTAGACGCGGGTAAATGATTCTCGACTGCCGGTCATCATCGAAAGGGATGACCTGAGCAATCGACAATCACACATAGGAAATGGCATTCTGAAATTGGAATGCGTAGTTCAGATCAGATGGTATTCCAACCAAATCATAGCATTCCCCCTCTTTAAGTTGATGTATTATTGCTATAAAGTTACAAATTTGTGAAGTTTTCATTTTGTTTGGAAATATTTTAGCAGGTACTTGTTTTGTAGCGAAGTAATATTATGGATAATTGTCTAAGCGTTCAGTTATGGTTTTTGTCGTGTGTGACTGAGTGCGAAAGTACAAGCCGAGGCCACTAATAGACAATCATTATACGAGGGTAGAAGTGTTGCGATTGGGGTGCGAAGTGCAGAACATGATGCAACTCCTTAATGAAGAGCTTCGTCCTAATGTAGTAGCCGTACAAGCGTCTGAAAGCTCTGAAGCTCCGCCGGTTCCGCCAAAGGCAGTTCCGCCTGCAGGTCCCACTAATCGTGGTGCCATACCCAAGGGCAATTTAAATAACACTCGTTTTAAAGGGCCACCTCTTCTAACCAAGCCAGTGCTTAGTAGCCCAGAGGGCAGAATGAGCAGTCGTGAGATGGATGACCAACGAGCGGCTGCCCGTGAGTGTCGAAACCCTTTGTCGTTTCCAAGACGTTGGGGGCTGGAAGAGACTAGGGAGAGGAACCATCCGACTACCTCTACACACACTCTTTCAAGGTGAAGAGATGGGGAGTTTCATTCAGCGGGAACATCACTCATAGTTCCATCAAAGATTTTGTGTTCCAGATAGAGTTCCTCCAACAGCAATATCAATGCTTAGGGAAAGAAATTCTAAGAAGCTTTCACATGCTCTCGACTGGCAAGGCTAGGGATTGGTATTGGCTGTCTGTGAGGCAATAAGAGTCGATAGTTGGCCAGTTCTGAGAAGGGCGATGCTTGATAGTTGTGATTCTTTTAAGTTCTTGTAATAATTTCGGTGAAAATAAAATACTCATGGTATCCAACAGTCTATCCAACAGTTCTAAGCGCTAGCACGTACCCGGTGAAACAGATACAAAGTATCTTGGGAGAAAACTCGCAATACATCGTGCACAAGAATTCCTACTGTTTAGGCGAGAGCACTTTTGGCAAGGATGATGCAAGGTGTTGCTACCCTTGAGGCGAATCACACCATCCAAAGGCTTAAAGGCTGTAACAAGTACCTGTACTACACATGCCAGCAGAAAAACTAGCACTCGGCAAATGGAGGGGACGCAAGCAGCAAAAATAATAAATAATAAATATAAATATAAATATAAATATAAATATAAATATAAATATAAATATAAATATAAATATAAATATAAATATAAATATAAATATAAATATAAATATAAATATAAATATAAATATAAATATAAATATAAATATAAATATAAATATAAATATAAATATAAATATAAATATAAATATAAATATAAATATAAATATAAATATAAATATAAATATAAATATAAATATAAATATAAATATAAATATAAATATAAATATAAATATAAATATAAATATAAATATAAATATAAATATAAATATAAATATAAATATAAATATAAATATAAATATAAATATAAATATAAATATAAATATAAATATAAATATAAATATAAATATAAATATAAATATAAATATAAATATAAATATAAATATAAATATAAATATAAATATAAATATAAATATAAATATAAATATAAATATAAATATAAATATAAATATAAATATAAATATAAATATAAATATAAATATAAATATAAATATAAATATAAATATAAATATAAATATAAATATAAATATAAATATAAATATAAATATAAATATAAATATAAATATAAATATAAATATAAATATAAATATAAATATAAATATAAATATAAATATAAATATAAATATAAATATAAATATAAATATAAATATAAATATAAATATAAATATAAATATAAATATAAATATAAATATAAATATAAATATAAATATAAATATAAATATAAATATAAATATAAATATAAATATAAATATAAATATAAATATAAATATAAATATAAATATAAATATAAATATAAATATAAATATAAATATAAATATAAATATAAATATAAATATAAATATAAATATAAATATAAATATAAATATAAATATAAATATAAATATAAATATAAATATAAATATAAATATAAATATAAATATAAATATAAATATAAATATAAATATAAATATAAATATAAATATAAATATAAATATAAATATAAATATAAATATAAATATAAATATAAATATAAATATAAATATAAATATAAATATAAATATAAATATAAATATAAATATAAATATAAATATAAATATAAATATAAATATAAATATAAATATAAATATAAATATAAATATAAATATAAATATAAATATAAAATATAAATATAAATATAAATATAAATATAAATATAAATATAAATATAAATATAAATATAAATATAAATATAAATATAAATATAAATATAAATATAAATATAAATATAAATATAAATATAAATATAAAAATATAAATATAAATATAAATATAAATATAAATATAAATATAAATATAAATATAAATATAAATATAAATATAAATATAAATATAAATATAAATATAAATATAAATATAAATATAAATATAAATATAAATATAAATATAAATATAAATATAAATATAAATATAAATATAAATATAAATATAAATATAAATATAAATATAAATATAAATATAAATATAAATATAAATATAAATATAAATATAAATATAAATATAAATATAAATATAAATATAAATATAAATATAAATATAAATATAAATATAAATATAAATATAAATATAAATATAAATATAAATATAAATATAAATATAAATATAAATATAAATATAAATATAAATATAAATATAAATATAAATATAAATATAAATATAAATATAAATATAAATATAAATATAAATATAAATATAAATATAAATATAAATATAAATATAAATATAAATATAAATATAAATATAAATATAAATATAAATATAAATATAAATATAAATATAAATATAAATATAAATATAAATATAAATATAAATATAAATATAAATATAAATATAAATATAAATATAAATATAAATATAAATATAAATATAAATATAAATATAAATATAAATATAAATATAAATATAAATATAAATATAAATATAAATATAAATATAAATATAAATATAAATATAAATATAATATAAATATAAATATAAATATAAATATAAATATAAATATAAATATAAATATAAATATAAATATAAATATAAATATAAATATAAATATAAATATAAATATAAATATAAATATAAATATAAATATAAATATAAATATAAATATAAATATAAATATAAATATAAATATAAATATAAATATAAATATAAATATAAATATAAATATAAATATAAATATAAATATAAATATAAATATAAATATAAATATAAATATAAATATAAATATAAATATAAATATAAATATATAAATATAAATATAAATATAAATATAAATATAAATATAAATATAAATATAAATATAAATATAAATATAAATATAAATATAAATATAAATATAAATATAAATATAAATATAAATATAAATATAAATATAAATATAAATATAAATATAAATATAAATATAAATATAAATATAAATATAAATATAAATATAAATATAAATATAAATATAAATATAAATATAAATATAAATATAAATATAAATATAAATATAAATATAAATATAAATATAAATATAAATATAAATATAAATATAAATATAAATATAAATATAAATATAAATATAAATATAAATATAAATATAAAATATAAATATAAATATAAATATAAATATAAATATAAATATAAATATAAATATAAATATAAATATAAATATAAATATAAATATAAATATAAATATAAATATAAATATAAATATAAATATAAATATAAATATAAATATAAATATAAATATAAATATAAATATAAATATAAATATAAATATAAATATAAATATAAATATAAATATAAATATAAATATAAATATAAATATAAATATAAATATAAATATAAATATAAATATAAATATAAATATAAATATAAATATAAATATAAATATAAATATAAATATAAATATAAATATAAATATAAATATAAATATAAATATAAATATAAATATAAATTGTATAAATATAAATATAAATATAAATATAAATATAAATATAAATATAAATATAAATATAAATATAAATATAAATATAAATATAAATATAAATATAAATATAAATATAAATATAAATATAAATATAAATATAAATATAAATATAAAATATAAATATAAATATAAATATAAATATAAATATAAATATAAATATAAATATAAATATAAATATAAATATAAATATAAATATAAATATAAAATATAAATATAAATATAAATATAAATATAAATATAAATATAAATATAAATATAAATATAAATATAAATATAAATATAAATATAAATATAAATATAAATATAAATATAAATATAAATATAAATATAAATATAAATATAAATATAAATATAAAAATATAAATATAAATATAAATATAAATATAAATATAAATATAAATATAAATATAAATATAAATATAAATATAAATATAAATATAAATATAAATATAAATATAAATATAAATATAAATATAAATATAAATATAAATATAAATATAAATATAAATATAAATATAAATATAAATATAAATATAAATATAAATATAAATATAAATATAAATATAAATATAAATATAAATATAAATATAAATATAAATATAAATATAAATATAAATATAAATATAAATATAAATATAAATATAAATATAAATATAAATATAAATATAAATATAAATAAATATAAATATAAATATAAATATAAATATAAATATAAATATAAATATTATAAATATAAATATAAATATAAATATAAATATAAATATAAATATAAATATATAAATATAAATATAAATATAAATATAAATATAAATATAAATATAAATATAAATATAAATATAAATATAAATATAAATATAAATATAAATATAAATATAAATATAAATATAAATATAAATATAAATATAAATATAAATATAAATATAAATATAAATATAAATATAAATATAAATATAAATATAAATATAAATATAAATATAAATATAAATATAAATATAAATATAAATATAAATATAAATATAAATATAAATATAAATATAAATATAAATATAAATATAAATATAAATATAAATATAAATATAAATATAAATATAAATATAAATATAAATATAAATATAAATATAAATATAAATATAAATATAAATATAAATATAAATATAAATATAAATATAAATATAAATATAAATATAAATATAAATATAAATATAAATATAAATATAAATATAAATATAAATATAAATATAAATATAAATATAAATATAAATATAAATATAAATATAAATATAAATATAAATATAAATATAAATATAAATATAAATATAAATATAAATATAAATATAAATATAAATATAAATATAAATATAAATATAAATATAAATATAAATATAAATATAAATATAAATATAAATATAAATATAAATATAAATATAAATATAAATATAAATATAAATATAAATATAAATATAAATATAAATATAAATATAAATATAAATATAAATATAAATATAAATATAAATATAAATATAAATATAAATATAAATATAAATTATAAATATAAATATAAATATAAATATAAATATAAATATAAATATAAATATAAATATAAATATAAATATAAATATAAATATAAATATAAATATAAACATAATATAAATATAAATATAAATATAAATATAAATATAAATATAAATATAAAATATAAATATAAATATATAAATATAAATATAAATATAAATATAAATATAAATATAAATATAAATATAAATATAAATATAAATATAAATATAAATATAAATATAAATATAAATATAAATATAAATATAAATATAAATATAAATATAAATATAAATATAAATATAAATATAAATATAAATATAAATATAAATATAAATATAAATATAAATATAAATATAAATATAAATATAAATATAAATATAAATATAAATATAAATATAAATATAAATATAAATATAAATATAAATATAAATATAAATATAAATATAAATATAAATATAAAAATATAAATATAAATATAAATATAAATATAAATATAAATATAAATATAAATATAAATATAAATATAAATATAAATATAAATATAAATATAAATATAAATATAAATATAAATATAAATATAAATATAAATATAAATATAAATATAAATATAAATATAAATATAAATATAAATATAAATATAAATATAAATATAAATATAAATATAAATATAAATTATATAAATATAAATATAAATATAAATATAAATATAAATATAAATATAAATATAATATATAAATATAAATATAAATATAAATATAAATATAAATATAAATATAAATATAAATATAAATATAAATATAAATATAAATATAAATATAAATATAAATATAAATATAAATATAAATATAAATATAAATATAAATATAAATATAAATATAAATATAAATATAAATATAAATATAAATATAAATATAAATATAAATATAAATATAAATATAAATATAAATATAAATATAAATATAAATATAAATATAAATATAAATATAAATATAAATATAAATATAAATATAAATATAAATATAAATATAAATATAAATATAAATATAAATATAAATATAAATATAAATATAAATATAAATATAAATAAATATAAATATAAATATAAATATAAATATAAATATAAATATAAATATAAATATAAATATAAATATAAATATAAATATAAATATAAATATAAATATAAATATAAATATAAATATAAATATAAATATAAATATAAATATAAATATAAATATAAATATAAATATAAATATAAATAAAATATAAATATAAATATAAATATAAATATAAATATAAATATAAATATAAATATAAATATAAATATAAATATAAATATAAATATAAATATAAATATAAATATAAATATAAATATAAATATATAAATATAAATATAAATATAAATATAAATATAAATATAAATATAAATATAAATATAAATATAAATATAAATATAAATATAAATATAAATATAAATATAAATATAAATATAAATATAAATATAAATATAAATATAAATATAAATATAAATATAAATATAAATATAAATATAAATATAAATATAAATATAAATATAAATATAAATATAAATATAAATATAAATATAAATATAAATATAAATATAAATATAAATATAAATATAAATATAAATATAAATATAAATAAATATAAATATAAATATAAATATAAATATAAAATATAAATATAAATATAAATATAAATATAAATATAAATATAAATATAAATATAAATATAAATATAAATATAAATATAAATATAAATATAAATATAAATATAAATATAAATATAAATATAAATATAAATATAAATATAAATATAAATATAAATATAAATATAAATATAAATATAAATATAAATATAAATATAAATATAAATATAAATATAAATATAAATATAAATATAAATATAAATATAAATATAAATATAAATATAAATATAAATATAAATATAAATATAAATATAAATATAAATATAAATATAAATATAAATATAAATATAAATATAAATATAAATATAAATATAAATATAAATATAAATATAAATATAAATATAAATATAAATATAAATATAAATATAAATATAAATATAAATATAATATAAATATAAATATAAATATAAATATAAATATAAATATAAATATAAATATAAATATAAATATAAATATAAATATAAATATAAATATAAATATAAATATAAATATAAATATAAATATAAATATAAATATAAATATAAATATAAATATAAATATAAATATAAATATAAATATAAATATAAATATAAATATAAATATAAATATAAATATAAATATAAATATAAATATAAATATAAATATAAATATAAATATAAATATAAATATAAATATAAATATAAATATAAATATAAATATAAATATAAATATAAATATAAATATAAATATAAATATAAATATAAATATAAATATAAATATAAATATAAATATAAATATAAATATAAATATAAATATAAATATAAATATAAATATAAATATAAATATAAATATAAATATAAATATAAATATAAATATAAATATAAATATAAATATAAATATAAATATAAATATAAATATAAATATAAATATAAATATAAATATAAATATAAATATAAATATAAATATAAATATAAATATAAATATAAATATAAATATAAATATAAATATAAATATAAATATAAATATAAATATAAATATAAATATAAATATAAATATAAATATAAATATAAATATAAATATAAATATAAATATAAATATAAATATAAATATAAATATAAATATAAATATAAATATAAATATAAATATAAATATAAATATAAATATAAATATAAATATAAATATAAATATAAATATAAATATAAATATAAATATAAATATAAATATAAATATAAATATAAATATAAATATAAATATAAATATAAATATAAATATAAATATAAATATAAATATAAATATAAATATAAATATAAATATAAATATAAATATAAATATAAATATAAATATAAATATAAATATAAATATAAATATAAATATAAATATAAATATAAATATAAATATAAATATAAATATAAATATAAATATAAATATAAATATAAATATAAATATAAATATAAATATAAATATAAATATAAATATAAATATAAATATAAATATAAATATAAATATAAATATAAATATAAATATAAATATAAATATAAATATAAATATAAATATAAATATAAATATAAATATAAATATAAATATAAATATAAATATAAATATAAATATAAATATAAATATAAATATAAATATAAATATAAATATAAATATAAATATAAATATAAATATAAATATAAATATAAATATAAATATAAATATAAATATAAATATAAATATAAATATAAATATATAAATATAAATATAAATATAAATATAAATATAAATATAAATATAAATATAAATATAAATATAAATATAAATATAAATATAAATATAAATATAAATATAAATATACAATATAAATATAAATATAAATATAAATATAAATATAAATATAAATATAACATAAATATAAATATAAATATAAATATAAATATAAATATAAATATAAATATAAATATAAATATAAATATAAATATAAATATAAATATAAATATAAATATAAATATAAATATAAATATAAATATAAATATAAATATAAATATAAATATAAATATAAATATAAATATAAATATAAATATAAATATAAATATAAATATAAATATAAATATAAATATAAATATAAATATAAATATAAATATAAATATAAATATAAATATAAATATAAATATAAATATAAATATAAATATAAATATAAATATAAATATAAATATAAATATAAATATAAATATAAATATAAATATAAATATAAATATAAATATAAATATAAATATAAATATAAATATAAATATAAATATAAATATAAATATAAATATAAATATAAATATAAATATAAATATAAATATAAATATAAATATAAATATAAATATAAATATAAATATAAATATAAATATAAATATAAATATAAATATAAATATAAATATAAATATAAATATAAATATAAATATAAATATAAATATAAATATAAATATAAATATAAATATAAATATAAATATAAATATAAATATAAATATAAATATAAATATAAATATAAATATAAATATAAATATAAATATAAATATAAATATAAATATAAATATAAATATAAATATAAATATAAATATAAATATAAAATATAAATATAAATATAAATATAAATATAAATATAAATATAAATATAAATATAAATATAAATATAAATATAAATATAAATATAAATATAAATATAAATATAAATATAAATATAAATATAAATATAAATATAAATATAAATATAAATATAAATATAAATATAAATATAAATATAAATATAAATATAAATATAAATATAAATATAAATATAAATATAAATATAAATATAAATATAAATATAAATATAAATATAAATATAAATATAAATATAAATATAAATATAAATATAAATATAAATATAAATATAAATATAAATATAAATATAAATATAAATATAAATATAAATATAAATATAAATATAAATATAAATATAAATATAAATATAAATATAAATATAAACATAAATATAAATATAAATATAAATATAAATATAAATATAAATATAAATATAAATATAAATATAAATATAAATATAAATATAAATATAAATATAAATATAAATATAAATATAAATATAAATATAAATATAAATATAAATATAAATATAAATATAAATATAAATATAAATATAAATATAAATATAAATATAAATATAAATATAAATATAAATATAAATATAAATATAAATATAAATATAAATATAAATATAAATATAAATAAATAAATATAAATATAAATATAAATATAAATATAAATATAAATATAAATATAAATATAAATATAAATATAAATATAAATATAAATATAAATATAAATATAAACATAAATATAAATATAAATATAAATATAAATATAAATATAAAATATAAATATAAATATAAATATAAATATAAATATAAATATAAATATAAATATAAATATAAATATAAATATAAATATAAATATAAATATAAATATAAATATAAATATAAATATAAATATAAATATAAATATAAATATAAATATAAATATAAATATAAATATAAATATAAATATAAATATAAATATAAATATAAATATAAATATAAATATAAATATAAATATAAATATAAATATAAATATAAATATAAATATAAATATAAATATAAATATAAATATAAATATAAATATAAATATAAATATAAATATAAATATAAATATAAATATAAATATAAATATAAATATAAATATAAATATAAATATAAATATAAATATAAATATAAATATAAATATAAATATAAATATAAATATAAATATAAATATAAATATAAATATAAATATAAATATAATATAAATATAAATATAAATATAAATATAAAATAAATATAAATATAAATATAAATATAAATATAAATATAAATATAAATATAAACATAAATATAAATATAAATATAAATATAAATATAAATATAAATATAAATATAAATATAAATATAAATATAAAATATAAATATAAATATAAATATAAATATAAATATAAAATATAAATATAAATATAAATATAAATATAAATATAAATATAAATATAAATATAAATATAAATATAAATATAAATATAAATATAAATATAAATATAAATATAAATATAAATATAAATATAAATATAAATATAAATATAAATATAAGATATAAATATAAATATAAATATAAATATAAATATAAATATAAATATAAATATAAATATAAGTATAAATATAAATATAAATATAAATATAAATATAAATATAAATATAAATATAAATATAAATATAAATATAAAATATAAATATAAATATAAATATAAATATAAATATAAATATAAATATAAATATAAATATAAATATAAATATAAATATAAATATAAATATAAATATAAATATAAATATAAAATATAAATATAAATATAAATATAAATATAAATATAAATATAAATATAAATATAAATATAAATATAAATATAAATATAAATATAAATATAAATATAAATATAAATATAAATATAAATATAAATATAAATATAAATATAAATATAAATACTAAATATAAATATAAATATAAATATAAATATAAATATAAATATAAATATAAATATAAATATAAATATAAATATAAATATAAATATAAATATAAATATAAATATAAATATAAATATAAATATAAATATAAATATAAATATAAATATAAATATAAATATAAATATAAATATAAATATAAATATAAATATAAATATAAATATAAATATAAACATAAATATAAATATAAATATAAATATAAATATAAATATAAATATAAATATAAATATAAATATAAATATAAATATAAATATAAAATATAAATATAAATATAAATATAAATATAAATATAAATATAAATATAAATATAAATATAAATATAAATATAAATATAAATATAAATATAAATATAAATATAAATATAAATATAAATATAAATATAAATATAAATATAAATATAAATATAAATATAAATATAAATATAAATATAAATATAAATATAAATATAAATATAAATATAAATATAAATATAAATATAAATATAAATATAAAAATATAAATATAAATATAAATATAAATATAAATATAAATATAAATATAAATATAAATATAAATATAAATATAAATATAAATATAAATATAAATATAAATATAAATATAAATATAAATATAAATATAAATATAAATATAAATATAAATATAAATATAAATATAAATATAAATATAAATATAAATATAAATATAAATATAAATATAAATATAAATATAAATATAAATATAAATATAAATATAAATATAAATATAAATATAAATATAAATATAAATATAAATATAAATATAAATATAAATATAAATATAAATATAAATATAAATATAAATATAAATATAAATATAAATATAAATATAAATATAAATATAAATATAAATATAAATATAAATATAAATATAAATATAAATATAAATATAAATATAAATATAAATATAAATATAAATATAAATATAAATATAAATATAAATATAAATATAAATATAAATATAAATATAAATATAAATATAAATATAAATATAAATATAAATATAAATATAAATATAAATATAAATATAAATATAAATATAAATATAAATATAAATATAAATATAAATATAAATATAAATATAAATATAAATATAAATATAAATATAAATATAAATATAAATATAAATATAAATATAAATATAAATATAAATATAAAATATAAATATAAATATAAATATAAATATAAATATAAATATAAATATAAATATAAATATAAATATAAATATAAATATAAATATAAATATAAATATAAATATAAATATAAATATAAATATAAATATAAATATAAATATAAATATAAATATAAATATAAATATAAATATAAATATAATTATAAATATAAATATAAATATAAATATAAATATAAATATAAATATAAATATAAATATAAATATAAATATAAATATAAATATAAATATAAATATAAATATAAATATAAATATAAATATAAATATAAATATAAATATAAATATAAATATAAATATAAATATAAATATAAATATAAATATAAATATAAATATAAATATAAATATAAATATAAATATAAATATAAATATAAATATAAATATAAATATAAATATAAATATAAATATAAATATAAATATAAATATAAATATAAATATAAATATAAATATAAATATAAATATAAATATAAATATAAATATAAATATAAATATAAATATAAATATAAATATAAATATAAATATAAATATAAATATAAATATAAATAAATATAAATATAAATATAAATATAAATATAAATATAAATATAAATATAAATATAAATATAAATATAAATATAAATATAAATATAAATATAAATATAAATATAAATATAAATATAAATATAAATATAAATATAAATATAAATATAAATATAAATATAAATATAAATATAAATATAAATATAAATATAAATATAAATATAAATATAAATATAAATATAAATATAAATATAAATATAAATATAAATATAAATATAAATATAAATATAAATATAAATATAAATATAAATATAAATATATAATATAAATATAAATATAAATATAAATATAAATATAAATATAAATATAAATATAAATATAAATATAAATATAAATATAAATATAAATATAAATATAAATATAAATATAAATATAAATATAAATATAAATATAAATATAAAATATAAATATAAATATAAATATAAATATAAATATAAATATAAATATAAATATAAATATAAATATAAATATAAATATAAATATAAATATAAATATAAATATAAATATAAATATAAATATAAATATAAATATAAATATAAATATAAATATAAATATAAATATAAATATAAATATAAATATAAATATAAATATAAATATAAATATAAATATAAATATAAATATAAATATAAATATAATATAAATATAAATATAAATATATATATAAATATAAATATAAATATAAATATAAATATAAATATAAATATAAATATAAATATAAATATAAATATAAATATAAATATAAATATAAATATAAATATAAATATAAATATAAATATAAATATAAATATAAATATAAATATAAATATAAATATAAATATAAATAAAAATATATATATAAATATAAATATAAATATAAATATAAATATAAATATAAATATAAATATAAATATAAATATAAATATAAATATAAATATAAATATAAATATAAATATAAATATAAATATAAATATAAAATATAAATATAAATATAAATATAAATATAAATATAAATATAAATATAAATATAAATATAAATATAAATATAAAATATAAATATAAATATAAATATAAATATAAATATAAATATAAATATAAATATAAATATAAATATAAATATAAATATAAATATAAATATAAATATAAATATAAATATAAATATAAATATAAATATAAATATAAATATAAATATAAATATAAATATAAATATAAATATAAATATAAATATAAATATAAATATAAATATAAATATAAATATAAATATAAATATAAATATAAATATAAATATAAATATAAATATAAATATAAATATAAATATAAATATAAATATAAATATAAATATAAATATAAATATAAATATAAATATAAATATAAATATAAATATAAATATAAATATAAATATAAATATAAATATAAATATAAATATAAATATAAATATAAATATAAATATAAATATAAATATAAATATAAATATAAATATAAATATAAATATAAATATAAATATAAATATAAATATAAATATAAATATAAATATAAATATAAATATAAATATAAATATAAATATAAATATAAATATAAATATAAATATAAATATAAATATAAATATAAATATAAATATAAATATAAAATATATAAATATAAATATAAATATAAATATAAATATAAATATATAAATATAAATATAAATATAAATATAAATATAAATATAAATATAAATATAAATATAAATATAAATATAAATATAAATATAAATATAAATATAAATATAAATATAAATATAAATATAAATATAAATATAAATATAAATATAAATATAAATATAAATATAAATATAAATATAAATATAAATATAAATATAAATATAAATATAAATATAAATATAAATATAAATATAAATATAAATATAAATATAAATATAAATATAAATATAAATATAAATATAAATATAAATATAAATATAAATATAAATATAAATATAAATATAAATATAAATATAAATATAAATATAAATATAAATATAAATATAAATATAAATATAAATATAAATATAAATATAAATATAAATATAAATATAAATATAAATATAAATATAAATATAAATATAAATATAAATATAAATATAAATATAAATATAAATATAAATATAAATATAAATATAAATATAAATATAAATATAAATATAAATATAAATATAAATATAAATATAAATATAAATATAAATATAAATATAAATATAAATATAAATATAAATATAAATATAAATATAAATATAAATATAAATATAAATATAAATATAAATATAAATATAAATATAAATATAAATATAAATATAAATATAAATATAAATATAAATATAAATATAAATATAAATATAAATATAAATATAAATATAAATATAAATATAAATATAAATATAAATATAAATATAAATATAAATATAAATATAAATATAAATATAAATATAAATATAAATATAAATATAAATATAAATATAAATATAAATATAAATATAAATATAAATATAAATATAAATATAAATATAAATATAAAATATAAATATAAATATAAATATAAATATAAATATAAATATAAATATAAATATAAATATAAATATAAATATAAATATAAATATAAATATAAATATAAATATAAATATAAATATAAATATAAATATAAATATAAATATAAATATAAATATAAATATAAATATAAATATAAATATAAATATAAATATAAATATAAATATAAATATAAATATAAATATAAATATAAATATAAATATAAATATAAATATAAATATAAATATAAATATAAATATAAATATAAATATAAATATAAATATAAATATAAATATAAATATAAATATAAATATAAATATAAATATAAATATAAATATAAATATAAATATAAATATAAATATAAATATAAATATAAATATAAATATAAATATAAATATAAATATAAATATAAATATAAATATAAATATAAATATAAATATAAATATAAATATAAATATAAATATAAATATAAATATAAATATAAATATAAATATAAATATAAATATAAATATAAATATAAATATAAATATAAATATAAATATAAATATAAATATAAATATAAATATAAATATAAATATAAATATAAATATAAATATAAATATAAATATAAATATAAATATAAATATAAATATAAATATAAATATAAATATAAATATAAATATAAATATAAATATAAATATAAATATAAATATAAATATAAATATAAATATAAATATAAATATAAATATAAATATAAATATAAATATAAATATAAATATAAATATATAAATATAAATATAAATATAAATAAATATAAATATAAATATAAATATAAATATAAATATAAATATAAATATAAATATAAATATAAATATAAATATAAATATAAATATAAATATAAATATAAATATAATATATAAATATAAATATAAATATAAATATAAATATAAATATAAATATAAATATAAATATAAATATAAATATAAATATAAATATAAATATAAATATAAATATAAATATAAATATAAATATAAATATAAATATAAATATAAATATAAATATAAATATAAATATAAATATAAATATAAATATAAATATAAATATAAATATAAATATAAATATAAATATAAATATAAATATAAATATAAATATAAATATAAATATAAATATAAATATAAATATAAATATAAATATAAATATAAATATAAATATAAATATAAATATAAATATAAATATAAATATAAATATAAATATAAATATAAATATAAATATAAATATAAATATAAATATAAATATAAATATAAATATAAATATAAATATAAATATAAATATAAATATAAATATAAATATAAATATAAATATAAATATAAATATAAATATAAATATAAATATAAATATAAATATAAATATAAATATAAATATAAATATAAATATAAATATAAATATAAATATAAATATAAATATAAATATAAATATAAATATAAATATAAATATAAATATAAATATAAATATAAATATAAATATAAATATAAATATAAATATAAATATAAATATAAATATAAATATAAATATAAATATAAATATAAATATAAATATAAATATAAATATAAATATAAATATAAATATAAATATAAATATAAATATAAATATAAATATAAATATAAATATAAATATAAATATAAATATAAATATAAATATAAATATAAATATAAATATAAATATAAATATAAATATAAATATAAATATAAATATAAATATAAATATAAATATAAATATAAATATAAATATAAATATAAATATAAATATAAATATAAATATAAATATAAATATAAATATAAATATAAATATAAATATAAATATAAATATAAATATAAATATAAATATAAATATAAATATAAATATAAATATAAATATAAATATAAATATAAATATAAATATAAATATAAATATAAATATAAATATAAATATAAATATAAATATAAATATAAATATAAATATAAATATAAATAAAATATAAATATAAATATAAATATAAATATAAATATAAATATAAATATAAATATAAATATAAATATAAATATAAAATATAAATATAAATATAAATATAAATATAAATATAAATATAAATATAAATATAAATATAAATATAAATATAAATATAAATATAAATATAAATATAAATATAAATATAAATATAAATATAAATATAAATATAAATATATATATAAATATAAATATAAATATAAATATAAATATAAATATATATATAAATATAAATATAAATATAAATAAAATATAAATATAAATATAAATAAAAATATAAATATAAATATAAATATAAATATAAATATAAATATAAATATAAATATAAATATAAATATAAATATAAATATAAATATAAATATAAATATAAATATAAATATAAATATAAATATAAATATAAATATAAATATAAATATAAATATAAATATAAATATAAATATAAATATAAATATAAATATAAATATAAATATAAATATAAATATAAATATAAATATAAATATAAATATAAATATAAATATAAATATAAATATAAATATAAATATAAATATAAATATAAATATAAATATAAATATAAATATAAATATAAATATAAATATAAATATAAATATAAATATAAATATAAATATAAATATAAATATAAATATAAATATAAATATAAATATAAATATAAATATAAATATAAATATAAATATAAATATAAATATAAATATAAATATAAATATAAATATAAATATAAATATAAATATATTGTATGCGTATGGGCCGCAATGCACCGAAGAGCGAGGCGTATATTGCTCCAGGAAGTTTCATTTGTGTTCATATCCTACAGGGCCATGTTCAGTCATCATCATTTTTTTTTTAGTTAGCGATTTGCTAACATCGCCCTGTGATAAATATGTGATATGAAAGAATCTGTGATAAAATATTGCGATATAAGTAGAGTTACTTTAGAAAATATTATGGAATTGGAAATAAGTATGTTCGTATTTTTTTTTGTAGTATTGACTAGTCAACTAGTAAGACTATCTGCGGTGAACTCTATGTGTGGGTAGAGTACGCAGATATTATGTGGGATTAAAACGCCACGAATAAGTAGACGCGGGTAAATGATTCTCGACTGCCGGTCATCATCGAAAGGGATGACCTGAGCAATCGACAATCACACATAGGAAATGGCATTCTGAAATTGGAATGCGTAGTTCAGATCAGATGGCATTCCAACCAAATCATAGCATTCCCCCTCTTTAAGTTGATGTATTATTGCTATAAAGTTACAAATTTGTGAAGTTTTCATTTTGTTTGGAAATATTTTAGCAGGTACTTGTTTTGTAGCGAAGTAATATTATGGATAATTGTCTAAGCGTTCAGTTATGGTTTTTGTCGTGTGTGATTGAGTGCGAAAGTACAAGCCGAGGCCACTAATAGACAATCATTATACGAGGGTAGAAGTGTTGCGATTGGGGTGCGAAGTGCAGAACATGATGCAACTCCTTAATGAAGAGCTTCGTCCTAATGTAGTAGCCGTACAAGCGTCTGAAAGCTCTGAAGCTCCGCCGGTTCCGCCAAAGGCAGTTCCGCCTGCAGGTCCCACTAATCGTGGTGCCATACCCAAGGGCAATTTAAATAACACTCGTTTTAAAGGGCCACCTCTTCTAACCAAGCCAGTGCTTAGTAGCCCAGAGGGCAGAATGAGCAGTCGTGAGATGGATGACCAACGAGCGGCTGCCCGTGAGTGTCGAAACCCTTTGTCGTTTCCAAGACGTTGGGGGCTGGAAGAGACTAGGGAGAGGAACCATCCGACTACCTCTACACACACTCTTTCAAGGTGAAGAGATGGGGAGTTTCATTCAGCGGGAACATCACTCATAGTTCCATCAAAGATTTTGTGTTCCAGATAGAGTTCCTCCAACAGCAATATCAATGCTTAGGGAAAGAAATTCTAAGAAGCTTTCACATGCTCTCGACTGGCAAGGCTAGGGATTGGTATTGGCTGTCTGTGAGGCAATAAGAGTCGATAGTTGGCCAGTTCTGAGAAGGGCGATGCTTGATAGTTGTGATTCTTTTAAGTTCTTGTAATAATTTCGGTGAAAATAAAATACTCATGGTATCCAACAGTCTATCCAACAGTTCTAAGCGCGCTAGCACGTACCCGGTGAAACAGATACAAAGTATCTTGGGAGAAAACTCGCAATACATCGTGCACAAGAATTCCTACTGTTTAGGCGAGAGCACTTTTGGCAAGGATGATGCAAGGTGTTGCTACCCTTGAGGCGAATCACACCATCCAAAGGCTTAAAGGCTGTAACAAGTACCTGTACTACACATGCCAGCAGAAAAACTAGCACTCGGCAAATGGAAGGGACGCAAGCAGCAAAAATAATAAATAATAAATAATAAATATAAATATAAATATAAATATAAATATAAATATAAATATAAATATAAATATAAATATAAATATAAATATAAATATAAATATAAATATAAATATAAATATAAATATAAATATAAATATAAATATAAATATAAATATAAATATAAATATAAATATAAATATAAATATAAATATAAATATAAATATAAATATAAATATAAATATAAATATAAATATAAATATAAATATAAATATAAATATAAATATAAATATAAATATAAATATAAATATAAATATAAATATAAATATAAATATAAATATAAATATAAATATAAATATAAATATAAATATAAATATAAATATAAATATAAATATAAATATAAATATAAATATAAATATAAATATAAATATAAATATAAATATAAATATAAATATAAATATAAATATAAATATAAATATAAATATAAATATAAATATAAATATAAATATAAATATAAATATAAATATAAATATAAATATAAATATAAATATAAATATAAATATAAATATAAATATAAATATAAATATAAATATAAATATAAATATAAATATAAATATAAATATAAATATAAATATAAATATAAATATAAATATAAATATAAATATAAATATAAATATAAATATAAATATAAATATAAATATAAATATAAATATAAATATAAATATAAATATAAATATAAATATAAATATAAATATAAATATAAATATAAATATAAATATAAATATAAATATAAATATAAATATAAATATAAATATAAATATAAATATAAATATAAATATAAATATAAATATAAATATAAATATAAATATAAATATAAATATAAATATAAATATAAATATAAATATAAATATAAATATAAATATAAATATAAATATAAATATAAATATAAATATAAATATAAATATAAATATAAATATAAATATAAATATAAATATAAATATAAATATAAATATAAATATAAATATAAATATAAATATAAATATAAATATAAATATAAATATAAATATAAATATAAATATAAATATAAATATAAATATAAATATAAATATAAATATAAATATAAATATAAATATAAATATAAATATAAATATAAATATAAATATAAATATAAATATAAATATAAATATAAATATAAATATAAATATAAATATAAATATAAATATAAATATAAATATAAATATAAATATAAATATAAATATAAATATAAATATAAATATAAATATAAATATAAATATAAATATAAATATAAATATAAATATAAATATAAATATAAATATAAATATAAATATAAATATAAATATAAATATAAATATAAATATAAATATAAATATAAATATAAATATAAATATAAATATAAATATAAATATAAATATAAATATAAATATAAATATAAATATAAATATAAATATAAATATAAATATAAATATAAATATAAATATAAATATAAATATAAATATAAATATAAATATAAATATAAATATAAATATAAATATAAATAAATATAAATATAAATATAAATATAAATATAAATATAAATATAAATATAAATATAAATATAAATATAAATATAAATATAAATATAAATATAAATATAAATATAAATATAAATATAAATATAAATATAAATATAAATATAAATATAAATATAAATATAAATATAAATATAAATATAAATATAAATATAAATATAAATATAAATATAAATATAAATATAAATATAAATATAAATATAAATATAAATATAAATATAAATATAAATATAAATATAAATATAAATATAAATATAAATATAAATATAAATATAAATATAAATATAAATATAAATATAAATATAAATATAAATATAAATATAAATATAAATATAAATATAAATATAAATATAAATATAAATATAAATATAAATATAAATATAAATATAAATATAAATATAAATATAAATATAAATATAAATATAAATATAAATATAAATATAAATATAAATATAAATATAAATATAAATATAAATATAAATATAAATATAAATATAAATATAAATATAAATATAAATATAAATATAAATATAAATATAAATATAAATATAAATATAAATATAAATATAAATATAAATATAAATATAAATATAAATATAAATATAAATATAAATATAAATATAAATATAAATATAAATATAAATATAAATATAAATATAAATATAAATATAAATATAAATATAAATATAAATATAAATATAAATATAAATATAAATATAAATATAAATATAAATATAAATATAAATATAAATATAAATATAAATATAAATATAAATATAAATATAAATATAAATATAAATATAAATATAAATATAAATATAAATATAAATATAAATATAAATATAAATATAAATATAAATATAAATATAAATATAAATATAAATATAAATATAAATATAAATATAAATATAAATATAAATATAAATATAAATATAAATATAAATATAAATATAAATATAAATATAAATATAAATATAAATATAAATATAAATATAAATATAAATATAAATATAAATATAAATATAAATATAAATATAAATATAAATATAAATATAAATATAAATATAAATATAAATATAAATATAAATATAAATATAAATATAAATATAAATATAAATATAAATATAAATATAAATATAAATATAAATATAAATATAAATATAAATATAAATATAAATATAAATATAAATATAAATATAAATATAAATATAAATATAAATATAAATATAAATATAAATATAAATATAAATATAAATATAAATATAAATATAAATATAAATATAAATATAAATATAAATATAAATATAAATATAAATATAAATATAAATATAAATATAAATATAAATATAAATATAAATATAAATATAAATATAAATATAAATATAAATATAAATATAAATATAAATATAAATATAAATATAAATATAAATATAAATATAAATATAAATATAAATATAAATATAAATATAAATATAAATATAAATATAAATATAAATATAAATATAAATATAAATATAAATATAAATATAAATATAAATATAAATATAAATATAAATATAAATATAAATATAAATATAAATATAAATATAAATATAAATATAAATATAAATATAAATATAAATATAAATATAAATATAAATATAAATATAAATATAAATATAAATATAAATATAAATATAAATATAAATATAAATATAAATATAAATATAAATATAAATATAAATATAAATATAAATATAAATATAAATATAAATATAAATATAAATATAAATATAAATATAAATATAAATATAAATATAAATATAAATATAAATATAAATATAAATATAAATATAAATATAAATATAAATATAAATATAAATATAAATATAAATATAAATATAAATATAAATATAAATATAAATATAAATATAAATATAAATATAAATATAAATATAAATATAAATATAAATATAAATATAAATATAAATATAAATATAAATATAAATATAAATATAAATATAAATATAAATATAAATATAAATATAAATATAAATATAAATATAAATATAAATATAAATATAAATATAAATATAAATATAAATATAAATATAAATATAAATATAAATATAAATATAAATATAAATATAAATATAAAATATAAATATAAATATAAATATAAATATAAATATAAATATAAATATAAATATAAATATAAATATAAATATAAATATAAATATAAATATAAATATAAATATAAATATAAATATAAATATAAATATAAATATAAATATAAATATAAATATAAATATAAATATAAATATAAATATAAATATAAATATAAATATAAATATAAATATAAATATAAATATAAATATAAATATAAATATAAATATAAATATAAATATAAATATAAATATAAATATAAATATAAATATAAATATAAATATAAATATAAATATAAATATAAATATAAATATAAATATAAATATAAATATAAATATAAATATAAATATAAATATAAATATAAATATAAATATAAATATAAATATAAATATAAATATAAATATAAATATAAATATAAATATAAATATAAATATAAATATAAATATAAATATAAATATAAATATAAATATAAATATAAATATAAATATAAATATAAATATAAATATAAATATAAATATAAATATAAATATAAATATAAATATAAATATAAATATAAATATAAATATAAATATAAATATAAATATAAATATAAATATAAATATAAATATAAATATAAATATAAATATAAATATAAATATAAATATAAATATAAATATAAATATAAATATAAATATAAATATAAATATAAATATAAATATAAATATAAATATAAATATAAATATAAATATAAATATAAATATAAATATAAATATAAATATAAATATAAATATAAATATAAATATAAATATAAATATAAATATAAATATAAATATAAATATAAATATAAATATAAATATAAATATAAATATAAATATAAATATAAATATAAATATAAATATAAATATAAATATAAATATAAATATAAATATAAATATAAATATAATATAAATATAAATATAAATATAAATATAAACATAAATATAAATATAAATATAAATATAAATATAAATATAAATATAAATATAAATATAAATATAAATATAAATATAAATATAAATATAAATATAAATATAAATATAAATATAAATATAAATATAAATATAAATATAAATATAAATATAAATATAAATATAAATATAAATATAAATATAAATATAAATATAAATATAAATATAAATATAAATATAAATATAAATATAAATATAAATATAAATATAAATATAAATATAAATATAAATATAAATATAAATATAAATATAAATATAAATATAAATATAAATATAAATATAAATATAAATATAGATATAAATATAAATATAGATATAAATATAAATATAAATATAAATATAAATATAAATATAAATATAAATATAAATATAAATATAAATATAAATATAAATATAAATATAAATATAAATATAAATATAAATATAAATATAAATATAAATATAAATATAAATATAAATATAAATATAAATATAAATATAAATATAAATATAAATATAAATATAAATATAAATATAAATATAAATATAAATATAAATATAAATATAAATATAAATATAAATATAAATATAAATATAAATATAAATATAAATATAAATATAAATATAAATATAAATATAAATATAAATATAAATATAAATATAAATATAAATATAAATATAAATATAAATATAAATATAAATATAAATATAAATATAAATATAAATATAAATATAAATATAAATATAAATATAAATATAAATATAAATATAAATATAAATATAAATATAAATATAAATATAAATATAAATATAAATATAAATATAAATATAAATATAAATATAAATATAAATATAAATATAAATATAAATATAAATATAAATATAAATATAAATATAAATATAAATATAAATATAAATATAAATATAAATATAAATATAAATATAAATATAAATATAAATATAAATATAAATATAAATATAAATATAAATATAAATATAAATATAAATATAAATATAAATATAAATATAAATATAAATATAAATATAAATATAAATATAAATATAAATATAAATATAAATATAAATATAAATATAAATATAAATATAAATATAAATATAAATATAAATATAAATATAAATATAAATATAAATATAAATATAAATATAAATATAAATATAAATATAAATATAAATATAAATATAAATATAAATATAATTATAATTATAAATATAAATATAAATATAAATATAAATATAAATATAAATATAAATATAAATATAAATATAAATATAAATATAAATATAAATATAAATATAAATATAAATATAAATATAAATATAAATATAAATATAAATATAAATATAAATATAAATATAAATATAAATATAAATATAAATATAAATATAAATATAAATATAAATATAAATATAAATATAAATATAAATATAAATATAAATATAAATATAAATATAAATATAAATATAAATATAAATATAAATATAAATATAAATATAAATATAAATATAAATATAAATATAAATATAAATATAAATATAAATATAAATATAAATATAAATATAAATATAAATATAAATATAAATATAAATATAAATATAAATATAAATATAAATATAAATATAAATATAAATATAAATATAAATAT
The DNA here is from genome assembly GCA_018903485.1 of Drosophila littoralis. Taxonomy (NCBI): domain Eukaryota; kingdom Metazoa; phylum Arthropoda; class Insecta; order Diptera; family Drosophilidae; genus Drosophila; species Drosophila littoralis. The sequence continues at coordinate 340,589 of JAEIGF010000597.1, forward strand.
AAATATAAATATAAATATATATATATATATATAAATATAAATATAAATATAAATATAAATATAAATATAAATATAAATATAAATAAATATAAATATAAATATAAATATAAATATAAATATAAATATAAATATAAATATAAATATAAATATAAATATAAATATAAATATAAATATAAATATAAATATAAATATAAATATAAATATAAATATAAATATAAATATAAATATAAATATAAATATAAATATAAATATAAATATAAATATAAATATAAATATAAATATAAATATAAATATAAATATAAATATAAATATAAATATAAATATAAATATAAATATAAATATAAATATAAATATAAATATAAATATAAATATAAATATAAATATAAATATAAATATAAATATAAATATAAATATAAATATAAATATAAATATAAATATAAATATAAATATAAATATAAATATAAATATAAATATAAATATAAATATAAATATAAATATAAATATAAATATAAATATAAATATAAATATAAATATAAATATAAATATAAATATAAATATAAATATAAATATAAATAACGAAAAGAATAGAATAGAATAATCAGCAAACAAATATAGTGTTGGTGGTCCGGTATCTCGCGAGCACGCGTTCTGATTGAAATTGTTTTTCGTCTAGCTGTTTGGTGTTTTCCGTAGGACAGCTGACCTGAGCTTGTTTTCTATGATTTAATTTTTTGTTGCGTTCTTTATATTGAATGAAACCTTAATATAACTATTTTCTGTAAGTACATGATAGCATAACCAGTAGGAGCGATTACCTTTTAAATAATTTTTCATATATACAGCAACAGAAAACTTTAAAACATCAGATCAGCTGCAACTTTCATCAGCCCAACAAACGTGCACCGATGTCTTAATGTGTGTGGTGGGGGAAATTTATCGCCTGTCCGGCACGCTAGGGATCCTGAAAGCAACGATTTTATTAGGAGTAGAAAAAGTTCGGCGGAGAGAACGTGAAACAAACTTTTAAAATTTTTGCATAACACTCGAAAAGAATTGTGCATAGCGTAGTCTGTTGTGCACGTAGGTACGAATAAGAGGCGATAATTCCCAGTATATCCTGACGAAGCAGAAAATTGAAGACGCCCTAACAGAAAAGAAGAATCTATGTCGCCAAAAAATTATGTAGAAAGACAGCACCGAGGATTGTGAGTATGATGGCAACCCAATTTAAACCTCGTAAGGCAAAAAGCAGAAATTGCTTCTGAACAGATTCAATACGATGCTGAGCAGTTTTACCAGTTTCAGTTCTGGAAGGATCGTTAAACTCCTTAGACAAAAGGTTGGTTAATCCAAGTACACATTTCGCCTTATTAATATTGGTAGCTATATGAAGATTGAAGCAGAGTATAGAATAAAAAATACAGGTGCATGTGATATAAATATTGCGTGATGAAAAGGTAAGCTTTACTGAGACAATCTCAGTGTCAGTAGGCATACTAAAAGAGAAAGGTTCTGACTGAAGACCCCACCTTAACTCGGCCGATTATTTCTATGCACAATTAAATGGTTCGAAAAAAATGCACAATCAGATATGGTCGAATTTAACCATGTTTCGGAAAATGAAATAAAAAGACTTTTAAACTTACAATTAAGGCCTCATTACCAGATTAAAGAATAGAGACTAGGTCGGAAGACGAAGTTAGATTTATGTGGCAGTAATATTAGTCCTTTGACTTTGAGTAATATTAGGACGAATAAACTTAAAGGGTGACAGAGACTGACTGGCTTCGTTTTTTTGCTTAAGCAATGAATCGCAAGTAGTATCAGAAGAAAGGCGGGACACAAAAGCTTGATTACAAGGGGCGACAGAAGTTATTATAGGAGATGATGGGTGTGGAGATGAAATAGGAGCTGGTGAAGCCAAAGAGGCACCGTGATTGCCTTTAACAATCTGGGTTAAATTGCGCGCAGGTCTACCTTTGAGATACCAAAGGAGTGTTCTCGGACAATCGCTTGGATCAGGCGATAACGACAACATTGGGAATAAAGAGAGAGTTCTTAGTTGAGAGTGATTGACGTGTTTTACTTGTGCTCCAAGATTTTTATATATATTTTTTGCGCTTTAATCCTGCTTTTTATACCCTTGCAGAGGGTATTATAATTTTGTCGTGAAATGTATAAAGCATAGAAGGAGACATCTCCGACCCCATAAAGTATATATATTCTTGATCAGCATCAACGCCGAGTCGATATAGCCATGTCCGTCTGTCCGTCTGTCTGTTTCTATGCGAACTAGTCTCTCAGTTTTAAAGCTATCTTAATGAAACTTTGCAGAAGTCCCTTTTTCTGTTGCACGCAGCACATATGTCAAAACCAGCTGGATCGGACCACTATATAATATAGCTGCCATAGGAACGATCGGTCGAAAATTAAGTTTTTGTATGAAAAAACATTTTGTTTTTCAAGATATCTTGACCAAACTCGGCGTTTATTAGTTTTACTAAGCTCCACATATATATGCAAAATCCTATTAAGATCGGACCACTATATCATATAGCTGCCATAGGAACGATCGGTCGAAAATTAAGTTTTTGTATGAAAAAACATTTTGTTTATCAAGATATCTAGACCAGCTGCCATAGGAGCGATCGGTCGAAAACTAGGTTTTTGATTAAAAACCTTTTTGTTTATCAAGATATCTTGACCAAACTCGGCATTAACTATTTTCCCTGTGCTTCTTAGATACGGGCAAAGCACTATGAGCATTATGAAAAGGTTGGGTCTGCAAGGGTTTTAGATCTTCGGCGTGCCGAAGATATCCTTTCTTTCTCGTTATTTCTTAATTTTGCATTTTTGATGCATTATTTAAAAAGCTTTTATAAATTGTGCAAAGTTTTATCTGTTGTTGCAGCGTAAGTCTGTTAATTATTGCATTTATAAAACGCGGCGTCAGTTCCGTGTTTTTGTTATTGCCTGTTTTTTGATTCTTTTGCTTTGGTGCTCCCCTGTGGATACACTTGTATGTGCGTGTGTTCGCTGCTGCATATTTCTGCTTGTGCATCGCGCTCTCGCAAATTTTTGCTATTGCTTTTCGCTCCAAACAATTTGTTTGTGTACGATAATTGTTTTTGAGTGTTTACTTGCTCTATTCTTGTGCACCTTTTTCGTTTTGATCTGCGCTCTCGGAACTTGCATACTTGCAATAATTATGTCGTGCTATAAGAAACCTTGCACGTTCAAGCAGGCTGATGATTCTGCACAGCCGCAATTTGTTAACTGCTGGCTGTGTGAGAATATGATGCATGCTAAATGTGCAGGTCTCACTGGGCGTGATTACGACAAGATCGCTGCAGTTGCCAAGAAGGGCTGCGGTGGCTTGCGTTGGTCGTGCCCAGATTGCATCGACAAGCAAATTGATTTCTCCAGAATGTATAATTCTGTGAGAAATCAATTCTTAAAATTGAATAATGTGGCTAAGCAACTGTCGAGTAAAATTGACTCGAGTTTTGTGTTGCTTGCCAATTATAAATTCGAGTCTCCAACCAATCGCCGGTTGGAGCCTCAACTTTTGCAATTGCCCTCTACGTCTGTTCATACACCTACGCCTTTCTTGTCCCTACCTAGCAACTTGGATTTATCTTCAATGTTGTGTTTATCGCCTTGTTCAAGCGACTGCCCAATTACCCCCGTTTCATCCCCTATAGTAGTTCCAGTAGAGCCCGTAACTGATACCGTCCCAGTTATCCAAACTGCCTCAGCACCGTCAGCTCCTGGCCGCAAAGGTAGACCTGCGCGTAATCTTGCCCAGATTGTTAAACACAATCATGGTGCCTCTTTAGCTCCTCCATCTCCTGTACTACCTGCAGCCCCATCAGCACCTACTTTAACGGTTGTTGTCCCTCGTAGGCAAGTTTTTGTGTCTCGACTTTCATCGGACATCACTTCTGAGTCATTGGCAGCCTATATTGCTAGCAAATCTTCTGCTAGCGTGTCAATAACCAAATTTAATTTCTCCACCCCTCGTGAAATATCATCATTCAAAATAAATATTTTACATGATATGTTCCCAATCATTTGTGATCCCAAATTTTGGCCTCCACACATGATTGTTCACGAGTTCAAGCCAAAAAAGCGTAACCAGCCTGTCACCCTTCCAGTCCCTTCAATACAGGGTACCATTTCTGCCCCAAAAAACTAATTTCATCTTCTGACCAAATCTGTATTCATTATCAGAATGTCAGAGGTCTTATTTCAAAGCTTAAAAATCTTTTCATGGCCAGTACTTTCTTCGACTCGGATATAATATCATTTTCCGAAACATGGTTAAATTCAACCATATCCGATTTTGAGGTATTTTTGAATAGTTTTATTTTGCATAGAAATGATCGGCCGACTCGAGGTGGTGGGGTGTTAATTGCCGTTAAAGCCACTCTCCAGTCAGAACTTTTCTGTTTTAGTACGCCTACTGACGCTGAGATTATCTCAGTCAAGGTGCCTTTTCCTACACGGAATATCTATATTACATGCTCTTATGTCCCTCCTTCTTCTGATATTCAAGTTAATATGAAACATATTACTTGTATTAAAGAAGTTTCTTCACACGTGCCTTATAATGACCTATTTATGGTGTTGGGTGATTTTAATTTGCGGAACATCTCTTGGTCATTATTCACTGCCGAAAATTATCTAGTGCCCTTAGCACAGCATGATTTTATAGACTGCATGCTTGATCTTTCGTTGTTTCAAATCAATTCAATTTCTAATCATTTGAATAGAACACTTGACCTTGTATTTGTTAACGACTACCTTATTTCTAATGTGTCTAGGTACCCTCCTTTATCTCTTCCTGAGGATGTATATCATCCTACTTTAGAGATTACAGTGTTCAATTGTAATCGTCTCATTTCGTGCTCATTAGCCAATAAGCCCCGCCTCTGCTCTCGCAAAGGAAATTATTCATTGCTGAATCAGCTTGTTAAAGCAACCGATTGGTCTTTCTTATATGATTCGGTTGATATGAATACTGCTATTACTTTTTTTTATAGCACCCTAAACTCCCTCTTAGATATGAGTATTCCCAAGTCAATTCCTTTGACTACTTCTTCAAAACCACCCTGGTTTACTCCCAGATTGTCACATCTTAAAAACTTAAAATCTAAATATTTTAAAAAGTTTAAATAGTCTGGTTCGTGTACAGACTTGGCTAAATATTCCATAGCCAAGTCGAACTTCTTTCTTCTGGATTCTCAATGCTATGAGAATTATCTAACTCGTTGTTAAAGGCCATTTGCCCAAAATCCGAGACAGTTTTACAATTTTGTAAACTTGAAGCGTAAATCTTCAAGTTTGCCAACTTCTTTTTCTTTCGGGATGGATAAAGCTAGTAATGACTCTGATTCTGCTAACCTCTTTGCTAATTTTTTCCAATCGACTTACTCCTCAGTCTGTCCTAGTAATAATTCTTACCCTTATACTATTTCTACCTCCTCCTATTATTTCACACTCCTCTCTCCTTTTAGCTGTAAACTCTTTAAAGTCTTCTTACTCTCCTGGGCCTGACAATATTCCTAGTTGTCTACTCAAGGAGTGTAGTTCTTCCCTTCTTTATCCATTGCAAAAGCTTTTTAATCTATCTTTTGAATCTTCTTCTTTCCATCTCTTTGGAAAGATATTATATTATTCCTCTCCACAAGAAAGGTGGAAAGTCTGATATACAAAATTACAGGAGCATTGCAAAACTGTCCGCTATTCCTATTTGAAAAAATAATCACATCGAATTTGCAGCATTTCTGCAAATCAGTTGTTTCCCCTGTTCAACAGGGATTCGTAAAGAATCGGTCAACTACGATCAATCTGCTTGAATTTACATCCTTGGTAAATGATGCTTTTCTTTCGAAAATACAAACTGATGTCATTTATACTGACTTCAGTAAGGCGTTTGACTCTGTGCACCATGACATTTTACTTTTTAATCTTGACCGAATAGGTTTCCCTCCGTCTCTTTTGCTTTGGATTAATTCTTATTTAAAAGGTAGGACCCAAAGAGTAATGCTGAGGCAGACTACCTCTAAACAGGCTCACGTTACTTCTGGTGTTCCTCAAGGTAGTCATCTTGGACCTTTACTCTTTACTCTTTTTATAAATGATCTCCCCTCTGTTATATCACATGCCCGTGTACTCATGTATGCGGATGATGTGAAACTTATTCTATCACACACTAATCCCCTACATCATTCTCGTCTACGAGTCACTTTTCGGTGCTTAAGGTGAACGGACGTGTTCGCGGAAAACAATTAATAACCAAAACTCCAGTGCGCACCCAAACGGTCAAAGCGGCTATTGCAACTCTGCACAAAGAGTGCAAAGCACCAATAATTTCGCAAAAACGAAAAAAAATTAAAACAAAACTAATTGCTGACAAAGCAATTTGTTTTAGGTGGATCGAAACCAAATCAAACACAAAATAAGGTGGTCACAAATTGAGCAAGTCGGCTGCGTTGCCGTGCTGACATGCACCCGACCAGCGGCAATGCCAATGGAGCGAAAATACCAGTAGGCCAACTAAATGCTGACGCCGCAACGCCGCCGAGCACCTCAATGCTTAACAGCCGTTTAGCAACAGCTGCTAACAAATTCTCCGCGCTGATGTCTGGAAGAAGTACTTCAGTCTCCCCTTCCTACCCTCTAATGGAATCCGAGGACCCCGGCAGCAGCCCACATGCTGGTGCTAGCACAATCAGACACGTTGACGCCCTAGTGAAAATAGTAGAGGCCATCAAACCCAATTCGCGCGCCGCAGCTGCGGCTCGAATGATTCAAGCACAGGCAAAAAAAACTAACGACAAGCGCAAAGTCTCAGACAGCAGGACCCCACCTGCTGCGCGGCGCAAACTGAACAAAACTAACACCTTCCCAATTGGCACTGATGGTTCCAATAAATTTGCACTCTTGGCCCCACCCGATAACGTCGAAGACATGGATACTGACGAATCTGAGGCCGAGCAAGAAGAGAACTTGCATGCCTCAGCGACTCCTCAGGTTGGCGACAGCGACAGCCAGCCCAACGCTGTAGCCCATACCAGCACCAGCTCCTCCGTGCCCGAAATAAGGGCCAACAACAACGCCCCCACTGGGGGAAAGAAGCCACCCCCCATCGTACTAAATCGGGTCAGCGACATCAACGACGTGTGGCTCCTACTATCCGAAGTAGCGGATAACTTGACCATCAAATCCAACCTAGGTGGGACTATGCGGCTCCTAGCCAATTATGTGCCCACATACAGGGCCATCGTACAGATACTGGATGAACACAAAATTGAGTTCTACTCATACCAGCTGCAGGAGGAGAAGCCCTATCGCATAGTTATCAAAGGCCTCCACCACTCCACACTCAACCGAGAACTCGTCGACGACCTGCGGACCCATGGCCACACCGTTCTCCACGTGCACAATCCGAGCAGCAAAGCTACCAAGGAGCCCATGAACATCCACTTCATCAACTTGCAGCCGGCGACCAACAACAAGGAGGCTCTTACTATCAGGAAGCTGTGCAAGCAGGTGGTCAAGGTTGAGACTGCTAGAAGAAGCCAGGATGTGGTGCAATGCCATAGATGCCAGGAGTACGGGCACACGGCCACATACTGTAGAAAACAACACAAATGCGTTAAATGCGGGCTCAATCATCGCTCTGCTGATTGCACACGGCCCGACTCAGTACCGGCAACATGCGTCCACTGCGGTGGTAACCACCCTGCCAACTATAAGGGCTGCGAGTGGTTCACTGAATATACAAAGCGTGCGGGAGCCCCAAAGCCCACCAAAATGAAAAATCTCCCACCGGCTCAAGCTAACGGAAGCCGCAGCAATAAAGTTCATGGGCCTACACCTGTCGTCTTCCCCCGTACAGCACCCACTGAACAAGTAGAAGGGCTTTCATACGCCGCTGCCACCAGAATAGGACTAGCTGCATTCAGTAAAGAGAACAACGTCCACAGCGCTAGCCAGCGAGAAGGACCAGCGCAAGCTAGACTACATAGATTGCTGAGGGAACATCAACAGGAGAGGCTGACTGCGCAACAACAGCAACATCAGATATCTGGAAACGGGGAAGGACTTTCCTCTGCCATCAAGGACATGAGCCGAGCCATCGAGAGGATGACAGAAATGCAACAGCAGGTTTTGGGTATGCAACAGCAAATCCTTACCCTTCTAACAGCGTTACTATCCAAATGAACACACCACTGAAGGTGCTAATCTGGAATGCCAATGGCATTTCAGGTAAAGTACTAGAGCTGGAGGCCCTAGTACAAAAATACGCAATCGGAATAATTCTGCTGTCAGAAACTAGAACCAACGGTCCAACTTTCCCTAAAATCTTTGGCTTTGAGGCATACCCTGTACACTAGACTCAAAATCGCTCAGCAAGCGGTGGCTGCGCTGTCCTCGTTCGGAGTAACTTGGTTCACTTTCCGCAATTGACTATTACTAACCGTGTTTACCAATACTCGACTGTGAAAGTCTCCACTGATGCTGACAACGTGGACTTTGGAGCAGTCTATTGCAGACCAAATGAGCAGACGTCGACTGACGACTTCCACGTCATACTCAACTCGGCTGGAAGCAGATATCTGGTGGGAGGCGACTGGAATGCACATGGCTGTGGGGCGCAAATAACAGCAATGCGCGCGGCCTTCAACTAGCTAGCAGCCTAGCGCACCGTCAAGCGAAAGTACTGGCCACAGGTTCTCTCACAAGATACCTTACGGCAGCCGAGGCACTCCGTCTTGTATAGACTTCGCCATCTACCAGGGGATTCCTGACCAGTGCCTCTCAATCGCTGACGATTGGGATCTCCCCAGCGATCACCTGGCCCTGATAGTTACCCTGGAGAGCAGGGCCAGGGTGGTCAGCGCAATACCGAGGCTGATCAACGCACGCACTGATCTCGGTGTCTTCCAGAGACAGATAAGTGAAAGTATACATCTCGACACCGAAATCTGCACTGGACGGGATGTAGAGGACGCCATTGAGCTGCTTAACGCAAAGATACGCGCAGCAGCAGCCGAAGCCACCCCCCCCCACCAGTTGCCAGGCGGCTGGACAATGCTGGCAACGGGCTGCCCGCAGACATAGACAACCTGCTCAGGATCAAAAGGCGGAGCAGACGCAGGTTCCAGACGACACAGCATCCGTGGGACAAGGCGGAGTGGCGAAGAGCGGAGCGGCAACTGAAGGAGGCCCTTCGCAGACACAAAGACGCATCCCTCTCTAGAAGGTTGGAGAGCATGGACTATACCCATGACTCAGGATACTCGCTCTGGCGAGCAACTAAAAACCTGAAGCGCCAACCCTGGAGAACCGTTCCCCTTCTTCGCCACAATGGTAATTACTGCCTCACAGATGAAGAGCAAGCTGATACCTTCGCCAGCCACCTGGAGAAACGGTTTACTCCCTTCAATCTGGCCTCCTCAGAAGAGCTCGATGAAACAACCCGAGCGTTGGAGACACCGCTACAGATGTCACCACCTATCGGCCCCATCCGCATGGAGGAGGTGATCAACGTCGTCAAAGTCCTTCCGTCAAAGTCCTTCCGTCAAAGTCCTTCCTTCAAAGGCCCTACCAATGCGCGCGCTCCTTTTTATAACGTTGATCTTCAACGCCATATTAAGGACGCAACACTTCCCTGCCCAGTGGAAGTTAGCGAGGATCCATATGATCCATAAGTCGGGCAAGCCGGAATATGACCCTGAGTCATATCGGCCGATCAGTCTCCTGCCTTCCTTGTCGAAGGTCTGGGAATGACTGATTGTCGCCCGACTTTCAAGGCTTATGGATCACATGGCCATCCTTCCTGAACACCAATTTGGATTCAGGGGAGGGCATGGCGCTGTCGAACAGGTTCACAGAGTGACTAACCATATTCTTAATGCTTACGACGACAAAGACTACTGCTATGGAGTCTTTGTAGACGTTAAGCAGGCCTTTGACCGAGTCTGGATTGATGGATTGCTCCAGAAAATTAAGATGAGTCTTCCCGCCCCCTTCTTTCTACTTCTGCGCTCTTATCTAATGGAGCGAAAGTTCGAAGTCAAAGTTAGAGCAGCAATCTCTCCTGCCCGCAAAATGAAGGCGGGTGTCCCCCAAGGAAGCGTACTGGGCCCCTTTCTCTACAACTTGTACACAGCAGACATCCCCACTCCACATGAACTACACGAGTTTGCCACCCCAGGCAAATACTTGATGGCTGCATTTGCCGATGACGTGGCAATATTTTACTCAGCCCACTGCGAGTACGAAGCCACTGACGGTGCCCAGGAATACATTCACTTGCTTGAGAGCTGGACACGCAGGTGGAACATCAAGCTCAATGCCTCCAAATGCCAGGCGGTCAACTACACACTGAGGCGTGGCAAGGCTCCAGCAGTCTGGATAGACGGTAGCCCCCTCCACCCTGGCGAAAGCGCCAAGTATCTTGGAATAGTACTGGATAAGAGGCTTAGTTTTCGGGCGCACATCGACGGCCTTCTTAAGCAGTGCCGCTATAAGATGGCCAAGGCCAACTGGCTACTAAACCCCAACAGCCCATTGCCACTTCGCTGCAAACGGGCAGTTTACAACGTCGTGGTGGCACCAACTTGGAGATACGGTATTCAGGTTTGGGGCATTGCATCTCGGACAAATCGAAGACGGATTCAGACACTCCAAAACTTGGCCTTGCGCCGAATTACGGGTGCTGACTGGTACGTCAGAAATTCTACCTTGCACAGAGACCTCAAAATGGAGACCATAGACAGCCAAGTCGGAGCATTCGCCAACCGGTACAGCGAACGCTTGCAGCGACACTGCAGCCGGGTAGCAAGAGACCTCGCTGGGAGGTGTGTAATCAGGAGGCTCAAGAGAAGACCTCCTCCAACCACGACATAGGAGACGCCCCAGAGTCCCCCGACTACCTACGTGACGATGCAGCCTTACTCAAAAAGCAGCCTTTGACGTTTGTCCACGATAAAGCCTGAGGACCCAACCAGGCTTAGCGTAATATCACCTAAGCCAACTGTGTTGTAATAAAAATGTATGCTATTTTTGATTCAATACAATAAACAAACAGAAAAAAAAAAAAAAAAAATTCTCGTCTACAAGACGATTTGAACGCTATGCAACTTTGGTGTTCGGCCAATCAATTGCATCTGAATTGTTCAAAGTGTATGTTTATGACATTTTATCGTACTACACCTTATCTTGTCAGTTATACAATCGACAATACCCCTTTGCAACGTATACTAACAGTTAAGGATCTAGGCGTTCTTTTTGATTCTAAACTCTGTTTCAATCTTCACATAGATACCATCGTTAATGAGGCAAAAGGTGTACTTGGATTCATTAAACGATGGTCTAAAGAGTTTAACGATCCTTTTATAACGAAACTTCTGTACATCTCTCTTGTTCGCCCTATCCTTGAATACTGCTCTTGCATCTGGTCTCCGCAGTATAACAATAGCCAGGATCGTATTTAATCTGTTCAGAAGCAATTTCTGCTTTCTGCCTTAAGAGGTTTAAATTGGGACCCTAATCTTCGGTTGCCATCCTACTCCAGCAGGCTGCTTCTTCTTAACCTTCCGTCGTTAACCAACCGTAGGACAATTCTCGGTGTTGTCCTTCTACATAAGTTGATTATTGGCGATATAGATTCTCCTTTTCTGCTAGGGCGTCTTCATTTCTCTGTTCCGTCTATACCAACCAGAAATTACCGCCCCTTTTATTCCTATCTACGTGCACAACAGACTACGCTATGCACAATCCTTTTCGCGTGCATCACGTTTTCTCTATATAACTTTCTCTACCCCTAATAAAATCGTTGCTTTCAGGATACCTTCGGGAAGTCACTGACCATTCCCAGCTATGAGCAGGGGCATAGCTTGCCGGACAGGCTGTAAATTTTCCCCCACCGGGTCGGTGATTTCCCATTACTTTTCCCATTACTTTTCTCTCTGTCCTATCTACTTAACACTCTATATATCTAGCTTAAATTTCTTTACTTTATTAACAATCTTCTTATTTTCTTTTTTCTTATTTATTGTATTTTATTTATTAATATAGCAAACTAAGATTATCTTTAATTTTACTTAAGAACACTTTTTTCCTACTTACACCCTGCTTAGATGTAGGCTCTAATAGCGTCACTGACAAATTTAGCTGTGAAAAGGGGCACAGCTGGCCGGACTGGCAACTAAAACACCTCCATCGGTCGGTGATGCTATTTAGAGAACTGTGTTATCTAACTAGGCTTTTAGCAAATAATTCCATTATGTATTGTATGTATAGTCTACTGAATAATGAGGAAGACTTTCGTTTTGTCGACCATTAATTAATAAATAAATCTAAGATGCTACGTACCGACAAAAGTGGCGTAGGTATTTGGGCATGTAGGGGATGTAGAGGGTAAATTAAAAACTGAGACTCTAACCGGCAGTTAGGCGGAGACTCAAATTTATATTTGCTAAGTAACTCAAAACTCCACTCAAAGTTACTTCAGAGCTGCTTATCCACATAGTTGAGTTTTAAAAATTGATTTTCACAGAATTATATATTCTGGGAAAATTAATTTCCTTGTCGATGTATAGTAGGCACAACCAACCAAGGCCGCCGCAGCCCTTCTTGACAATTTCAGCGATCTTGTCGCAATCACGCTCAGAGTCTCACTGAGTCTCACATTTAGCATGCATCATATTGTCACATATGTAAATAGCAATTATCGAATTGTGCAGAATCTTCAGTAGTCTAGTTTATAAATGGAAAAACCATGCTTGACATGTGCATTTTATTTTAAATAAGATGTACCGACAAATTTTAAAGTAAGGTCCGTTGCCGGTACGACCCAATGCTAAAGTCATATTACTTATGTTTAATTGAAGAAAACATTTAGTAATGGGATATCCTCCTAAATTAATCACGTTCCAGCCAGTTCTTCGTTTATTGCAAAGCTGAGGGCATGCGCAACCGAATAGGGCGAATGGAGCATGCGGTACGCTATAGAAACCAAAACCTTTATAGCACCTCGACCCAATAACCTAATTGTAATTCGGTGTGTCCATTAAAGAAAAGGTATTTATAAGTGCTAGTGTCGACACTTGGAACTAATTAAGGCTTCCACAGTTTCGTGCCTGCTCTGTTGGCCAGAGCAGTTCCACACGTCAGTAGCTTGCTGATAAAGAGCAGCGGGAATATTAAGACGTGCTAGTCGGCGCTACCAGAAGTGGGGATTGGACCAGAGAAGGCCAACACCAAGAGCACGTAGCAACCTAGTATGACCAATTTTACATATTAGCCTCGGTCTTGTGAAGAACAACATCTGGCATAGCCGCAGAATCCTCATGCACTAAGCGTATAGCGTAACCTGTAGAGAGAAACGAAGAAGCTGAGTCTGTATTACCGTTGGTGTTTAGTTGGTAATTAAAATAATTACTTTACGTTTCCAAGATGGACGGTCAATAGATCCTTAGTTTTTTTCTTTACTTTTTATACCCTGAACCCATTAAAAATGGGTAAAAAGGGTATATTGTATTTGTGCAAAATATAAATGTATGTAACAGGCAGAAGAAAGCATCTCCGACCCCATAAAGTATATATATTCTTGATCAGCATCAATAGCCGAGTCGATCTAGCCATGTCCGTCTGTCTGTCCATCCGAGTTTGTTTCCAAAAATCAATATATTTGTCCATTTCCAAGCAATCGATAAAAATCGATATTGAACCCTGTTTTTTGAGCAAATTGGGTAAATAATTAGAGCTAGAGTCACCAAACATGATATGTTGCTTCTAGAATATTATATATATGTCAAGTATCTTTCATTGTATACCTTTCGGCAACAAGGTACCACCAACAGAATTTTGAACCACTGTTATTCATAAGCTGCATTGCATGGTATAACCCACTGTATGTTTACAAATTGAATAACCATAACAATAGCATGCCTTCTGAAGCAACATTCAAATAATGCTAACAGCAGCGAAAATCATACGAGCAGAATGCCTTCTGCAGCCAATCTCAAATATTGTCAACAATCATTTATAAACAAAAACTGACCCACAGGAAAACGCTAGCATAAACAAGCTGCAGCTGCGGTCCCTTTCCAAAAAGTCACGTACTCCAATTATTAATAAGCTTCAAATATAGCGTAAGCCAATTTTTGTTCTTCAGTAATAATTCAGATATCCAACATAATAAACTGATACAGATTCACTCTCGTTAAGTACATTTTTTTTTTTTATTTCCAAACTTATAACTACGTTATAGGAGCAGCCGGTAGGATAGCGTAACATTTTGTGAAACGAAATAATTTAAAGCTCGTGAGTGATACGTATGGCGTATCCATACAACTGGTGCCTTCTCTGATCAACACGTGTAATTGTGCACAGTATTACAATTAAATCGAACATATTTCAATTCCGGAATTCGCTATCCGCAAAAGAACTTAAAGTGTCTAAACATTTCAAGCAACGCATAAATCCAATTCGGTCGTTGTAACACAGTGAATAAATTAAACGACCAGAATTTAAACCAATTGCTTCAACAAATACGGAACGTGCCAGCCTTTGAGGGAGATCCTATAACCCTGGGTCCATTTATCAGAAGGATGGATTACCTGCTTCAACTGTACTCTACTCACAATGAACGACAACAATGCATCATATTCGGGGCGATCGAGCTGCAGATATCCGGAGATGCCCAGAAGGTACCCAGAATGCTGCAAATCAACAACTGGCAACAACTCAGGGAGGCGTTAATCTCCGAATACACACCCGTGGAAGAACTACTGCGAAGGTTATGTAATACCAATTATCAAGGTAATTTACGCAAGTTTTGTAGTAAGGTAGAGGCTAAGATAATAATTATAACGGACGAATTAGAATTAGAAGGGAATTTAGATTATAACAGATTGTATAACAACGCTATGAATAATACTGTAAAAAACTTAATACATTAAAAACTACCAGTTAGACTCTTTATGTCACTCGCAAGATACGACATATCCACTATTTTGAAATTAAAACAAGTAGCACAAATGGAGAGCTACTATGAAGAATATTATTATAATAATAACAAGTAAGAGGTTCTAGTCGGGAGCTCCCGACTAGGGGATACCCTGAACCCTCATATTCCAACACCAAATGCAGCGCGCGCTTATAGATAGAGAGTAGCGGGGAGGTGGCGATAGGTATAAAATGAGAGATAATCGTTATATATATACTTTTCTAGAAGCTACATGTCAAGTTTGGTGACTCTAGCTCTTATTATTTACCAAAATTGCTTAAAAATCGGGATTTCTGCCTGTTACATACATTTGGATTTTGCACAAAAACATAATACCCCTTTTACCCATTTTTAATGGGTTCAGGGTAAAAAAATCAACATACTAACAATGCTATAAATATTACAAGAAATAATAAACCTCAATATACCCCAAATTACAAGACTAACAATAATCAAAGTCTCAATTTTTCACAACACCATCAGAACAACCAAGCCTATTTTAACCAAAATAAACAACTAGTTCAAGAATTCAAACAGAATTTACAACAAGCACAAATAAATATCCCCATAAATCAAAACATTTCTCCAGGTAGATATATACCAAATCAATCGTACAAGCTTATGCGAGAAAATACAAGTGGTTCCCAAAAAATGCAGGTTGAAGAAAATTATCAACAATCAGACAACTATCAGGGTAATTACGTACAAGAAGAGTTTGGTTGTCAGAACAACCAATACGAGGAAATTCAAAACAACGAAATAAAAAACGAAAATTTTAAAATTTTTCAAAACTAAATCATTATGTATCCACTGCACCTAATAAACTCTTTAGGCAAGACCAGATATTTTACATACACGATTTTTCGCCTCATTATGAAATGCTTTTAGGCAGAAATTTATTAAAGGCAAACAACGTCATTATTGACTAAAGTCATGACAGTATAAGAGAGATCGTTCAAGCATAAGAAATTAGTTTGGGATCCAAATGCAGAAAAAATCTTTGAAGCACATTTAAAAACAGAAATTTATACACAAGAAGTTAATTACGCAATAAGTAATGAAATAAAATCGGGACAAGATTACCGAGTTGATCATCTAAATGATGAAGAAAAAACAAAACTATTAAAATTATTTAAAAATTTCAGTGATATTCAATATCGAGAAGGTGACAATTTGATTTTCGCGAGTATGGTTAAGCACGATACACACCATGAAAATCCTATTTACAGGAAACCATACGGTTACCCTTTCGCTTTTGAACAAGAAGTCGAAAAGCAAATTAATGATACGCTAACCCAAGGTATTATTCGGCATAGCCAGTCGCCTTATTGTAGTCCCTTATGGATAGTACCAAAAATAGCAGACGCCTCAGGAAAAGCAAAATTTAGATTAGTTGTCGATTACAGAGGATTGAACGACATAACAATTAATGATAAATTTCCCATTCCAAACATGGACGACATTTTGGGAAAATTAGGAAGATGCTCATATTTTACAATAGAATTAGCAAAAGGTTTCCATCAAATTGAAATGGATCAGAAATCAATTAATAAACCAGCGTTTTCTACCAATTGCCATTTGAACTTAAAAACGCACCAGCAACATTTCAAAGCTGCATGAATCATGTTCTTCGTGATTTAATTAACAAGCATTGTCTTGTTTATTTGGACGACATTATTGTCTTCTCCACATCACTTGATGAACATTTAAATTCAATAAATAAAGTTTTTGAAAAATTAAGACAGGCAAATTTGAAACTTCAATTAGATAAGTGCGAATTTCTAAAAAAGGAAACAGAATTTGTAGGCCACATTATAAGTCCAGAAGGCAAACGGCCAAATAAACTAAAAGTAAAGGCAATACAAGAATTTCTCTTGCCAAAAACATCAAAGGAAATTAAATCATTTCTAGGTTTATGTGGTTATTATAGAAAGTTTATTCCGGATTTTGCAAAAATTGCAAAACCCATGACTCTTTACTTAAAGAAAGCAGCAAAAATTGATATTAAAAATGACGAATATAATAAAGCATTTGAAAAATTAAAATTATTAATTATGAACGACCCAATATTAACATGTCAAGATTTTAATAAAAAGTTTCAGGTAACAACTGACGCAAATAATTTTGCAATTAGTTTCTCAAGTAGAACGCTAAACGACTACGAACAAAATTACAGTACAATAGAAAAAGAGCTTTTAGCAATAGTGTGGGCAGTAAAATATTTTCGCCCATATTTATATGGCAGACCATTTGACATTTTAAGCGATCGTAAGCCACTTGTTTGGCTGAACAACATTAATGAACCCAACATGAAATTACAACGTTTGCGTATCAAACTTAGTGATTATAATTTCTCAATCAAATATTAAGAAGGAAAATTAAACCACGTAGCAGATACCTTATCACGCATCAAAATTGAAGAAAATATGCTAGGCGAACAAGATATTAGCACACAAGCTACAGCACATAGCGCTGAAGAAGATAACGAAAACTTAATATATTTAACAGAAAAACCATTGAATTATTTTAGAAGACAAATAGAAATGATTAGAACTGGTACCGAAAAGGTAGAAGTTGAACTACATTTAAAAAAAATTAAGGATAAAAATCGAATATTTATACCTAAATATTGAAAAAGCTAAACAGATATTGATAAAACATTTTTGCAACAATTCAAGCTTATTATCTATTGAATACGACTCAGATTTTGAAATAATACAACAAGCATATAAAAAAATCATGAACCCTAAAACAACTCGAATATTACGAACAAATATTACACTGAAAGACATTAGGAGCTATGCAGAATTTAAAGTCATAATAATTAGCAACAAGAAACTTTTACATCCAGGCATCGAAAAGATGGTCAGACTTTTAAAGAAATATACTATTACCCACACTATCAAAATGTTATACAAAACATAATAAACGAATGTGAAGTTTGCAAGCTAGCTAAGAATGATCACAGGAAAGAATCTTATAAATTTAAAATTACACCAGAAGTAGAAAATTGTAGAGAAACTTACGTAGTAGAAATTTATTCAATAAAAAACCACAGCTGTTTAACATGCATTGATTTATATTCAAAACGAGAAAGAAAGGCTATCTTCGGCACGCCGAAGATCTAATACCCTTGCAGACCCAACCTGATGTTCAAAATATTTTACAAAACGAAAAGCTACTTATCATAAAGACATCTACTTGGCTTACGTCCGATACGAATGAAATTTTGAATAAATAAAACCCCATCATACGAAATTCTACCCTACCCAGACGATGATAAAAATATTTTACAAAACGAAACCCAATACAAATACTAGTCACATAATAATAATCTATACAACAAGGTCAAGAAAATGTTAACTATTAACCCATGCATATTAGGTATAATAAAACAAACTAACACAGTTGCAGATTTTCAAAAACACATCTTATAACACAAACAAACTATATCGAACCGAATATACTTATAACATGGAACTTACCCAAAATCACATTGGATCAAAACTGTATTAACAATTATATCTTAATTGAGGGAAATAACATAATAAAAATAAATAATTGCTCAGTAATACTTAATGAAATATTTATTAGCAATTTGAACTCAGATTACACACAAAGTATATACGTTAGAAATAATATTACTAAATTAAAACCACTTTCGTACATTCAAACAAAAGAAATAATTCTCGAACATACTAAAGAAATGAAAATATTCCAAATTATAATAATTACAGTATTTGTAATCATCATATTAATTATAATAATGTATCTAACATATAAGTATAACGAGAAAGAAGGGCTATCTTCGGCACGCCGAAGATTTAATACCCTTGCAGACCGAAGCTTTTCTATTAAGTTCTAATTTAAGCTTTTTGGTCTGGCTTCCGTCCATGTCCATGTCAAAAAAAAACAAAAGGTTTTTTCATACAAAAACTTAATTTTCGACCGATCGTTCCTATGGCGGCTATATGATATAGTGGTCCGATCTTAATAGAATTTTGCATATATATGAGGAGCATAGTAAAACTAATATATGTCGAGTTTGGTCAAGATATCTTGATAAACAAAAACTTAATTTTCGACCGATCGTTCCTATGGCGGCTATATGATATAGTGGTCCGATCTTAATAGAATTTTGCATATATATGAGGAGCATAGTAAAACTGATATATGTCGAGTTTGGTCAAGATATTTTGATAAACAAAATGTTTTTTCATACAAAAACTTAATTTTCGACCGATCGTTCCTATGGCAGCTATATGATATAGTGGTCCGATCTTAATAGGATTTTGCATATATATGAGGAGCATAGTAAAACTGATATATGTCGAGTTTGGTCAAGATATCTTGATAAACAAAATTTTTTTTCATACAAAAACTTAATTTTCGACCGATCGTTCCTATGGCAGCTATATGATATAGTGGTCCGATCTTAATAGGATTTTGCATATATATGAGGAGCATAGTAAAACTGATATATGTCGAGTTTGGTCAAGATATCTTGATAAACAAAATGTTTTTTCATACAAAACCTTAATTTTCGACCGATCGTTCCTATGGCAGCTATATGATATAGTGGTCCGATCTTAATAGGATTTTGCATATATATGAGGAGCATAGTAAAACTAATAAATGTCGAGTTTGGTCAAGATATCTTGATAAACAAAAGGTTTTTTCATACAAAAACTTAATTTTCGACCGATCGTTCCTATGGCAGCTATATGATATAGTGGTCCGATCCAGCTGGTTTTGACATATGTGCTGCGTGCAACAGAAATAGGGACTTCTGCAAAGTTTCATTAAGATAGCTTTAAAACTGAGGGACTAGTTCGCATAGAAACAGACAGATGGACGGACGGACAGACGGACAGACGGACATGGCTATATCGACTCGGCTGTTGATGCTGATCAAGAATATATATACTTTATGGGGTCGGAGATGTCTCCTTCTATGCGTTACTCATTTCACGACAAAATTATAATACCCTCTGCAAGGGTATAAAAATATACCCGCACGAATATTTATAAGGAAACTAATGTTATTGATGAGCAACCTGTACAACCCCCGGTTGAACTTGAAATTGAAAAAAATGAACAAAAAAATTTAAGTATGTTAACAAAATTGTATCCAATTATTTGAATAATATTTTTTTATTACACTTACATTTTTTATGTAACCTACACGCGTGAGGACACGCTTTATTTTTAGTGGGGAGGAGTGACATATTCACAACAACAGAATTTTGAATCACTGTTATTCATAAGCTGCATTGCATGGTATAACCCACTGTATGTTTACAAATTGAATAATCATAACAATAGCATGCCTTCTGCAGCCAAATTCAAATAATGCTAACAGCAGCGAAAATCATACGAGCAGAATGCCTTCTGCTGCCAATCTCAAATATTGTCAACAATCATTTATAAACAAAAACTGACCCACAGAGAAACGCTAGCATAAACAAGCTGCAACTGCGGTCCCTTTCCAAAAAGTCACGTACTCCAATTATTACTTAGCTTTAAATATAGCTTAAGCTCCTAATCCAGATATTCAACATAATAAACCGATACAGATTCACTCTCGTGAAGTAAGATTTTTTTTTGTTTCCAAATTTATAACTACGTTATTATATATATGTGGGTAATATATACTTATAGATTTCTTTAGTAATATTTAGCAACAGCGATCCTCATCGTCGTACACATTGGGCCCAACGTCTGCTTCGAAGGATATTGAAGTGAGTGAATAACACTTATAGGTGTATGTATCTCTATATATATAACTGTTTGTCCTGACTGACTGATTGGTAATACGCACAGCCCAAACCGTAAGAGCTAGGAAGCTACAATTTTCACTGTAGTTACCTTATGTGATGAAGGTGCACGTTAAGACAGGGTTTCGGGAAATTTCACCCGAAAGTATGGAAAAATCGCGAAAAACATTTGTTTGAAACTTTTTTGTTTACCATCCGATCGGCCTCAAACTCAATTTCAAAGATCTTTGCTCAAATTAATTTGAGGGGTGTTTCTCACTTTTCCAAAAATGTATTCCTTCTTGGTGGAAATGGGGGTCAAAGATTTGGTGGATGACGTTTCGCCCTCAAATTCATTTCCAATGATCCAAGGATAAGAAATCATTTGAGACGTGTTTCACATATTTCGTAAAGTCTAAACTCCTTCGGTGGACAGAGCATTTTAAAGAGTTTTTTGGTGAATTTTAAGTTTTTTCCGATTTGCTTGAAACATATTTTCAAAGCTTACCGTCCGCTCAGTTTCAAAATCATTTTCAAAGCCTTTTGAGAACATTGATTTTATAACATACGTGCCACGGGCAAGGCCGGACTATACCCGCTAGTATATTTATATATAGATATATGAACATTTAAATGCAGCTTAATATAGCAAGACGGTAAATTAATTACGTCCGGCAAATCCCAAAATAAGGTCGGTGAATTTCTCTTTTCACTTAATTTCTTTATGTGCTTTAAAATAATTTCTGTACGTACATTATATTTACTTTGGATTTAACATTTTGCATCTTTATATTATTTTTGTAAATTGAGGTAAACCATCTATCTATTAAGTGGCATCATGCTAGAAAACAGACAACGCGTGAATAAATGATTTATATATTAGCTCATTTAATATGATATTCTAGTTCCTTGATTTTTAATGTTATCTGTCAAGTACCCATGTCAACCATTTGGAATTTGTAGTGATGGTTTAAGAACCTGAAATAGGGACAAGCACCCACATTCCATTTTCTTGCTTATCATGGTAGGGAGGGTAGAGAGAAAGAGAGACGGGCAACACCTGAGTTCTCTCAAGTAAGCGAAATTGAATAGCCTGAATTTGGATGTTCGGTCGGAACACATTAATAGTACACGTTCTGGGAGCTTGTTTTTTTTTATTTTAATCAGTAATTTTTTTTTTTTTTTTTAATCGCACTGTGTTTTAATCGCGCGCAAACACATAGTTTAGTGTTTATGGTAGGTGCAGGAGGGAAAGGAAAAACCCCGACCAGTCCGACGAGCTATTGTCCGAGCATTAGCAAGAAGTGCGAACCTCCAATCCTATGCACCCGGTTCGGAAACAGCACGCCCGTTTTGTTTATTTTTGGTTGATGGCCAAACAACAGGCAGAAGCTGAGCCCCGAACATACACCATTACAAAATACAGCCCGAATACACACTTTTGGACCATTAGATTATTAGTATACAACACGCCAAGTAAACCATTTTGAGTACAAAATGAGTGATTTGTGATGCGAAGAAAAAAATACCCACGCCAAATACGACGAACATAGCTTAGAGCGAAGGTAAAAGTGCACGCCCTCTGAAAAAATTTTTCTTTCAATTAATATTTTTTCTGATATATTGAGCATATTTCTAATTTGCATGCACTAAAGTTAAACCGCTATTTTTTATTATGTAAACTAAGAAATGTTGGTCTTGCCGTTTTTTTTTTTAATGTTGTTTTTTCGGCCTTATTACTATTTTTAATAATCATTTAATAATATGAGCTAAATTACCTATCGCTTCCCATACTGAAGCCGCTCGTCCACGGCAGCAGTGTCGCTAAGATGCTGACGTTGCGCCTCTTGACTTCGTCATCTAGACCGCTTATGCAGGAGCTCAAATTTGAATCATGTCAATCATGTTTAAGTTCGACGACCCATCAGCGATATGTGCCCTACCAGTGTTAACTCCTTATACAGCTCATGATTGGCCTTGATAGTAGCTTGGTTTGTAGGCTATCAATGTGCTTTAGGGTGCGGAGGCTCAATTTGTGAAGGGCTCTACAGGCTTCTTTTTTAACAGCCCGTAATGATTGACGTACTGAATCCCGTTTATGGACACCTTGTTGTTATAGGCTATCAAGTATGACCCTTTGACCACTTGGTCAAAGTCGCTAGTGTCTATGACGCTTATGATTGTGCCGTTGATAATAATGACTTCCTCGTCGACTACAGTTAATAGATCGAGGTGACCCAGTTGGGTGCTACATTGCGCGATGGTACCAGAAACCAGCTGTTGGGCGTACGTAGATGTACAGAGCTATTTAGAAGGTGCAGAAGGGTGCCTACGACTGTGTCGGTGATGAATTTCAACTACGTTGAGCGGGATGATCTTTATATCTTTATACCCTGAACCCATTAAAAATGGGTAGAAGAGGTATAATGTTTTTGTGCAAAATGTAAATGTATGTAACAGGCAGAAGGAAGAATCTCCGACCACGTAAAGTATATATATTCTTGATCAGCATCAATAGCCGAGTCGATCTAGCCGTATCCGTCTGTCTGTCCGTATGTATGAACGCAATGATCTCAGAACCTATAAGAGCTAGAGAGCTCAAATTTTAGATGTAGGTGCTCCTAGTGCCTACGCAGATCGAGTTTGTTTCCGATAGTCGATTGCTTACTCCGTTTCCAAGCAATCGAAGAAAAATATCGATATCGACATCCTGTTTTTTGAGCAATTCTGATAAATAATAAGAGCTAGAGTCACCAAACTAGTCATGAAGCTTCAAGAATAGTATATATATCTGCATTTGGTGTTTGAAGTAGAGGGTTTAGGGTTGCTGCTAGTCGGGAGCTCCCAACTAGAACCTCTTACTTGTTTTATTTGAAAAGACTTAGTATTAGCTACTTTTATGATATTTGCTACACTAACGTTTGTAAGATGTTCATTCGTCACTTCTTCACTTTTTCTACAACTGTTTCATACGAATAGTCGGCATCTATATAGCAATAGAATGTCATGCAAAGCGGAAGTGCAATTATTAATCCGACGGCGTGTTTGTATTATGCTGGAGTAAATGATAAAAATATGTGTTCTTACTTAATGATGTCCCTACGGACATCACCCTTCCTTCAATAAGAACCGTCGTGCTTCAACCACCTCTTCAGAATATACTGCTGTTGGTTTAATGCCACATTGTTTGTTTAATCTTAACCCCAATTTTTTCCTTACTAGATAAGCTAAGCTCTGTCTTTGTTAAGTTTGCTTCCTGGAATTTCTGAATCCTGTCCATAAATTACGTTCGAATTCTATTGGGTTCGACCGTATTATTTCAATTGATTTTGGTTTTTAACGGTGTACTTAATTTGTAATATCTTAAATCGACAGTTTCGTCCAATTGCTTCTCAAACATTAGACACCGCGCTATATGGGGGAGAGTGCTGGGCAAACGTTTGACCTGCCCGTAGGATGTGCTTTGTAAGGGGGGTGCATTTGAGACCTGAGTATCCAGGTAATTTGCCTGCATAGACCTATTAGTTTCGGAATTACTTGATTTTTCATTGTCGCAATGTTTGGGAATATGCTAAAAAGTTGGCAATTGGCTGTACCATTGCAAACTCAATAATAAACAATATTTGTTCTGGAAAAGATTTAAACATGTCAGAGTTCTCTAGTATTAGATGGAATTGGATCTGTCCGAGCTTTATACATAGCTTTTGAGAAAAATTTGAACAAAAGTGGTAAAAGTAGTGAGTATCTGTTTTACGTACTCCTGTGCTACGTGGTGTTTGTTCTGTCTTTTCTGTAATATCTGTTACCATATCTTTGAGGTACCTGAAAAAAAATTTTGATCCCTTAAACAATTTAGTGGACTGTCACTTTCATTTGTGGCAAAACGTTGTTCATCGTGGAGTCTGGTAAATCTTAGTTATTGGTCGCCCGTCCTAGGACAAACTGCCCATGGACAGTGTTCCGAAGCATCTTTTGTCAAGTCGAATGGGTTTTTTAAGTCCAGGTATATTAGCATCACATCTTCTGATACCAATATATTCTTTAATCTGTCGAATGTCTGCATTTGTAGGCACAGGCTTAGTTCAATTTTGACCTTCCTAGAATGATTAGTGTCTATCTTACCGTTTTCTTGTTATGGTAGCGAATCCTTGTATAAAGCATCTGTAATAGCTAAATAAACCCATAGGTGATATGTGGTCGTTATTGAATGGACCTTTTCTGGCGAAATTGTTATTCCATTATGAGCTCTATAAAGTTTTGAAATCCAATTTCTGCTGTTCCTTGTATTCCGAGAAGATTATATGGTCGTTAAAGTAAACTTTACGAATTTTTGCCGATCTGTTCTCGAAAGAAAAAAAATGCTGAGAGCATTTTCAACCCAAAGAGATGTCGACAGGATTCGTACTTCCCTCCACTGCCAATTCTAATAAATAAAATGCTAAAATAATGGAAATGTTCCACGACCTAGATTGCATTGTTAATGCTTAATTACATTGTTAAAAAAGTTGAATGTAAAAATATAAGGTCGAGGCCAATTATTGCGAAAATGTGGCCATGGATTGATTTATATTGAAATGGGGCGTCCACAGGCATGAAAAGTGCCAGCCCCGGCAATGGTTTAATATAATTTTCAGAAGCACCTGTGTCGATGAGGGGTCTAATTGTTTTCTCTCCTTCTGTAAGTGAGATGCACCGAAGCAGGGACTTTCCCCTTAAAAAGGACGGCTTTCGAAGTCACTTTTGTAATCTTATTTTTCTTTCTCTGGGCGAAGTTAATTCGTTCCCTACAGTTTCATAGAGTAAATTGAGTTTTGTGATTTCCTTATGAACTGAATATATAGCTGAGAACGCTATTAATGACCTACTTCCATAAGCTCAGTTCCCTGGTTTCGATTTCTTTGCGTGAACGAGCCTTGTTTTAAACTGTTCGGTTCGCGGTTTGACTGCAGCTTCTTGCTGTTTTTCTACCCTGAACCCATTAAAAATGGGTAAAAAGGGTATAATGTTTTTGATCAAAATATAAATGTATGTAACAGGTAGAAGGTAGGATCTCCGACCCCTTAAAGTATAGTATATAAGTATATAGTCGATCTGACCATGTCCGTCTGCCTGTCCGTCCGTCTGTCCGTCCGTTCGTCAGTCTGTATGTATGAACGCAAGGATATCAGAACCTATAAGAGCTAGAGACTTGAAATTAGATGTAGGTCCTCCTAGTGCCTGCGCAGACCGAGTTAGTTTCCGATAATCGATAACTTACTCCATTTCCAAGCAATCGATAAAAATCGATATCGACATCCTGTTTTTTGAGCAATTTTGGTAAATAATAATAAGCGCTGGAGTCACCGAACTTGATATGTTTACTCTAGAATAGTATATATATATCAAGTATCTTTCATTTTATACCTATCGCCACTTTCCCGCTATCATCGCAGAGCTATAAATCAAGTTAATAACCCAACTTGTATTGCCCACCAATTTTCCCCCTTGGTTTTGGGAGTAGTCTGGTATTCTGCCCTCATATTGGTGATCATCATTGTTTGATTGTTCATTGCCTTGGTAGTTGCATTGTCGCTAGTTCTGGGAACGTTGATTGTTCGATTTTTTTCATTTTCTTCGATCTTTATATATATAGTGACATATTCACAACAACAGATTTTTGAACCACTGTTATTCAAAAGCTGCATTGCTTGTTTACGAATTGAATAATCATAACAATAGCATGCCTTCTGCAGCTAATCTCAAATATTGTCAAATATTTATAAACAAAAACTGACCCACAGAGAAACGCTAGCATAAACAAGCTGTAGCTGCGGTCCCTTTGCAAAAAGTCACGTACTCAAATTATTATTTAGCTTTAAATATAGCGTAAGCCAGTTTTTGTTTTTCAGTCTTAATCCAGATATTCAACAAAATAAACCGATACAGACTATTACACTCTCGTGAAATAACGTTTTTTTATTTCCAAACTTATAATTACGTTATTGGCGCAGCCGGTAGGATAGCGTAACATTTTGTGAAACGAAATAATTTAAAGCTCGTGAGTGATTCGATCAATTATAGAGAGGCTTATCCATACAACTGGTGTTTTCTCTGATCCACAAGTGTAATTGTACTCAGTATTACAATTAAATCGAACATATTTCAATTTCGGAATTCGCTATCCGTAAAAGAACTTACCGTGTCTAAACAATTCAAGCAACGTATAAATCCAATTCGGTCGTTGTAACACAGTGAATTTTGTGACACATAAACTAAAAACCCAAAATTATTAATAAATGGAGCAACCAGAAGGTTCTCATGGTGCTGCACTTCCAGCAATGAATAAATTAAACGACCAGAACACTACCACCAGAAGAACTACCACCCGTGGAAGAACTCCTGCGAAGGTTATATAATAGCAATTATCAAGGTAATTTACGCAAGTTTTGTAGTGTAGAGGCTAAGATAATAATTATAACGGACAAATTAGAATTAGAATGGGTTTTTTATATAATAACAGATTGTATACCAACGCTATGAATAATACTGTAAAAAACTTAATACATAAAGAACTACCAGATAGACTCTTTATGTCACCCGCAAGATACGACATATCCACTATTTTGAAATTAAAGCAAGTAGCACAAATGGAGGGCTACTATGAAGAAAATTATTATAATAATAATAATAAAAATCAAAATTCTAACAATGCTATAAATATTACAAGAAATAATAAACCTCAATATACCCCAAATTACATGACTAACAATAATCAGTCTCAATTTTTCACAACACCCTCAGAACAACCAAGCCTATTTTAACCAAAATAACCAACTAGCTCAAGAATTCAAACAGAATTTACAACGAGCAAAAATAAATAAATGACCCTATAAATCAAAATATTTCTCCAGGTAGATATATACCAAATCAATCGTACAAGCGTATGCGAGAAAATACTAGTGGTTCCCAAAAAATCCAAGTTGATGAAAATTATTAACAATTAGACAACTTTTAGGGTAATTACGTACAAGAAGAGTATGGTTGTCAGAACAACCAATATGATTCAGAATAACGAAATTGAAGACGAAAATTTTCCAATTGGAGCTTCGGGACAAGCCAGTACATAGAAATTACATTTAATAACAGACGCTACAGATGTCTTGGAAATTTTCTTAATATACCAGTTTATACAAGACCTACTTCGATTATAACTATGACAGGGGTAGCAAAACTAAATCATTATGTATCCACTGCACCTAATAAACTCTTTAGGCAAGACCAGATATTTTACATACACGATTTTTCACCTCATTATGAAATGCTTTTAGGCAGAAATTTATTAAAGGCAAACAACGCCATTATTGATTACAGTCATGACAGTATAAGAGAGATCGTTCAAGCATAAGAAATTAGTTTGGGATCCAAATGCAGAAAAAATCTTTGAAGCACATTTAAAAACAGAAATTTATACACAAGAAGTTAATTACGCAATAAGTAATGAAATAACATCGGGACAAGATTACCGAGTTGATCATCTAAATGATGAAGAAAAAACAAAACTATTAAAATTATTTAAAAATTTCAGTGATATCAGCACCTACTTTAACGGTTGTTGCCCCTCGTAGGCAAGTTTTTGTGTCTCGACTTTCATCGGACACCACTTCTGAGTCATTGGCAGCCTATATTGCTAGCAAGTCTTCTGCTAGCGTGTCAATAACCAAATTTAATTTCTCCACCCCTCGTGAAATATCATCATTCAATATAAATGTTTCACATGATATGTTCCCAATCATTTGTGATCCCAAATTTTGGCCTCCACACATGATTGTTCACGAGTTCAAGCCAAAAAAGCGTAACCAGCCTGTCACCCTTCCAGTCCCTTCAATACCGGGTACCATTTCTGCCCCAAAAACTAACTTCATCTTCTGGCCAAATCTGTATTCATTATCAGAATGTCAGAGGTCTTATTTCAAAGCTTAAAAATCTTTTCATGGCCAGTACTTCCTTCGACTCGGATATAATAGCATTTTCCGAAACATGGTTAAATTCAACCATATCCGATTTTGAGGTATGATCGGCCGACTCGAGGTGGTGGGGTGTTAATTGCCGTTAAAGCCACTCTCCAGTCAGAACTTTTCTGTTTTAGTACGCCTACTGACGCTGAAATTATCTCAGTCAAGGTGTCTTTTCCTACACGGAATATCTATATTACATGCTCTTATGTTCCTCCTTCTTCTGATATTCAAGTTTATATGAAACATATTACTTGTATTAAAGAAGTTTCTTCACACGTGCGTGATAATGACCTATTTATGGTGTTGGGTGATTTTAATTTGCCGAACATCTCTTGGTCATTATTCACTGCCGAAAATTATCTAGTGCCCTTAGCACAGCATGATTTTATAGACTGCATGCTTGATCTTTCGTTGTTTCAAATCAATTCAATTTCTAATCATTTGGATAGAACACTTGACCTTGTATTTGTTAACAACTACCTTATCTCTAATGTGTCTAGGTACCCTCCTTTATCTCTTCCTGAGGATGTATATCATCCTACTTTAGAGATTACAATGTTCAATTGTAATCGTCTCATTTCGTGCTCATCAGCCAATAAGCCCCGCCTCTGCTTTCGCAAAGGAAATTATTCATTGCTGAATCAGCTTATTTATGCAACCGATTGGTCTTTCTTATATGACTCGGTTGATATGAATACTGCTATTACTTTTTTTATAGCACCCTAAACTCCCTCTTAGATATGAGCATTCCCAAGTCAATTCCTTCGACTACTTCTTCAAAACCACCCTGGTTTACTCCCAGATTGTCACATCTTAAAAACTTAAAATCTAAATATTTTAAAAAGTTTAAAAAGTCTGGTTCGTGTACAGACTTGGCTAAATATTCCATAGCCAAGTCCAACTTTTTTTTTCTGAATTCTCAATGCTATGAGAATTATCTAACTCGTTGTAAAAGGCAATTTGCCCAAAATCCGAGACAGTTTTACAATTTTGTAAACTTGAAGCGTAAATCTTCAAGTTTGCCAACTTCTTTTCTTTCGGGATGGATAAAGCTAGTAATGACTCTGATTCTGCTAACCTCTTTGCTAATTTTTTCCAATTTACTTACTCCTCAGTCTGTCCTAATAATAATTCTTATCCTTATACTATTTCTTCCTCTAGTTCTATACCTCCTCCTATTATTTCACACTCCTCTCTCCTTTCAGCTATAAACTCTTTAAATTCTTCTTACTCTCCTGGGCCTGACAATATTCCTAGTTGTCTACTCAAGGAGTGTAGTTCTTCCCTTCTTTATCCATTGCAAAAGCTTTTTAATCTATCTCTTGAATCTTCTGTCTTTCCATCTCTTTTGAAAGAATCTTATATCATTCCTCTCCACAAGAAAGGTGGAAAGTCTGATATACAAAATTACAGGGGCATTGCAAAACTGTCCGCTATTCCTAAATTATTTGAAAAAATAATCACTTCGAATTTGCAGCATTTCTGCAAATCAGTTGTTTCCCCTGTTCAACATGGATTCGTAAAGAATCGGTCAACTACGGCCAATCTGCTCGAATTTACTTCCTTGGTAAATGATGCCTTTCTTTCGAAAATGCAAACTGATGTCATTTATACTGACTTCAGTAAGGCGTTTGACTCTGTGCACCATGACATTTTACTTTTTAAACTTGACCGAATAGGTTTCCCTCCGTCTCTTTTGCTTTGGATAAATTCTTATTTAAAAGGTAGGACCCAAAGAGTAATGCTGAGGCAGACTACCTCTAAACAGGTTCACGTTACTTCTGGTGTTCCTCAAGGTAGTCATCTTGGACCTTTACTCTTTACTCTTTTTATAAATGATCTCCCCTCTGTTATATCACATGCCCGTGTACTCATGTATGCGGATGATGTGAAACTTATTCTATCATACACTAATCCCCTACATCATTCTCGTCTACAAGACGATTTGAACGCTATGCAACTTTGGTGTTCGGCCAATCAATTCCATCTGAATTGTTCAAAGTGTATGTTTATGACATTTTATCGTACTACACCTTATCTTGTCAGTTATACAATCGACAATACCCCTTTGCAACGTATACTAACAGGTAAGGATCTAGGCGTTCTTTTTGATTCTAAACTCTGTCTCAATCTTCACATAGATACCATCGTTAATGAGGCAAAAGGTGTACTTGGATTCATTAAACGATGGTCTAAAGAGTTTAACGATCCTTTTATAACGAAACTTCTGTACATCTCTCTTGTTCGCCCTATCCTTGAATACTGCTCTTGCATCTGGTCTCCGCAGTATAACAATAGCCAGGATCGTATTGAATCTGTTCAGAAGCAATTTCTGCTTTTTGCCTTACGAGGTTTAAATGGGGACCCTAATCTTCGTTTGCCATCCTACTCCAGCAGGCTGCTTCTTCTTAACCTTCCGTCCTTCTACATAAGTTGATTATTGGCGATATAGATTCTCCTTTTCTGCTAGGGCGTCTTCAATTCTCTGTTCCGTCTAGACCAACCAGAAATTACCGCCCCTTATTCCTGTCTACGTGCACAACAGACTACGCTATGCACAATCCTTTTCGCGTGCTATGTAAAAATTTTAATAGTTTGCATCACGTTTTCTCTATAGAACTTTCTCTACCCCTAATAAAATCGTTGCTTTCAGGATACCTTCGGGAAGTCACTGACCATTCCCAGCTATGAGGAGGGGCATAGCTTGCCGGACAGGCAGTAAATTTTCCCCCACCGGGTCGGTGATTTCCCATTACTTTTCTCTCTGTCCTATCTACTTAACACTCTATACATCTAGCTTAAATTTCTTTACTTTATTAACAATCTTCTTACTTTCCTTTTTCTTATTTATTGTATTTTATTAATTAATATAGCAAACTAAGAATATCTTTAATTTTACTTAAGAACACTTTTTTCCTACTTACTCCCTTCTGCTTAGATGTAGGCTCTAATAGCGTCACTGACAAATTTAGCTGTGAAAGGGGGCACAGCTGGCCGGACTGACAACTAAAACACCTCCATCGGTCGGTGATGCTATTTAGAGAACTGTGTTATCTAACTAGGCTTTTAGCATATAATTCCATTATGTATTGTATGTATAATGAGGAAGACACTCGTTTTGTCGACCATTAATAAATAAAAAATAAAATAAATAACATATCGAGAAGGTGACAATTTGATTTTCGCGAGTATTGTTAAGCACGATACACACCATGAAAATCCTATTTACAGGAAACCATACGGTTACCCTTTCGCTTTTGAACAAGAAGTCGAAAAGCAAATTAATGATACGCTAACCCAAGGTATTATTCGGCATAGCCAGTCGCCTTATTGTAGTCCCTTATGGATAGTACCAAAAATAGCAGACGCCTCAGGAAAAGCAAAATTTAGATTAGTTGTCGATTACAGAGAATTGAACGACATAACAATTAATGATAAATTTCCCATTCCAAACATGGACGGGATTTTGGGAAAATTAGGAAGATGTTCATATTTTACAACAATAGATTTAGCAAAAGGTTTCCATCAAATTGAAATGGATCAGAAATAAATTAATAAACCAGCGTTTTCTACCAAATACGGACATTACGAGTATACTCAAATGCCATTTGGACTTAAAAACGCACCAGCAACATTTCAAAGCTGCATGAATCATGTTCTTCGTGATTTAATAAACAAGCATTGTCTTGTTTATTTGGACGACATTATTCTCTTCTCCACATCACTTGATGAACATTTAAATTCAATAAATAAAGTTTTTGAAAAATTAAGACAGGCAAATTTGAAACTTCAATTAGATAAGTGCGAATTTCTAAAAAAGGAAACAGAATTTGTAGGCCACATTATAAGTCCAGAAGGCAAACGGCCAAATAAACTAAAAGTAAAGGCAATACAAGAATTTCCTTTGCCTAAAACATCAAAGGAAATTAAATTATTTCTAGGTTTATGTGGTTATTATCGGAAGTTTATTCCAGATTTTGCAAAAATTGCAAAACCCATGACTCTTTATTTAAAGAAAGCAGCAAAAATTGATATTAAAAATTATGAAAATAATAAAGCATTTGAAAAATTAAAATTATTAATTATGAACGACCCAATATTAACATGTCCAGATTTTAACAGGAAGTTTCAGGTAACAACCGATGCAAGTAATTTTGCAATAGGAGCTGTGTTGTCCCAAGACAACAAGCCAATCTCTAATAGAACCCTTAACGAGCACGAACAAAATTACAGTACAATAGAAAAAGAGCTTTTAGCAATAGAGTGGGCAGTAAAATATTTTCGCCCATATTTATATGGCAGACCATTTGACATTTTAAGCGATCACAAGCCACTTGTTTGGCTGAACAACATTAATGAACCCAACATGAAATTACAACGTTGGCGTATCAAACTTAGTGAATATAATTTCTCAATCAAATATTTAGAAGGAAAATTAAACCACGTAGCAGATGCCTTATCACGCATCAAAATTGAAGAAACTATGCTACAAGATATTATTATATTATTATAATATTGAAAAAGCTAAAATATATACCCAGACTAACCAAATTTTATACAATACATAATTAACGAATGTGAAGTTTGCAATCTAGCTAAGATTGATCACAGGAACGCATTGTAAAGGAGCTACTGGCCGGGGTACGTATCTCAGTCTTATACCTCGCACTACTTCTATCCTACCTACCATACCGAGCCGCAGCCTCGTGCTACCTATTCTAGCGGGCCATGGCCTCGCACCAACTACGCAATCGGGCCTTGGCCTCGTACCAACTATACTAGCGGGCCGTAGCCTCGCACCATCTGCACTATTCCCCTAGGATAGGGTGAACATCGGTTATTTCCGATGTTTAGCACAAGTATGACCGCCCGAGAATACGAAGATTCGCATTTCACTTCATTATTTTGACTACGTTCTACGTTTGACTACCCTACCGAATTTCCTAAACTAGGGCCCTGCCGCACTGTCTCGGAGCCCTAGCGCTCCGCTGTACACTTCACTGTTATCGCTCGCGTTCCTTTTTCTTTTTGGCACGTCTACTCACCCTGATAGTTCTCCAAAAAGTGCCGGCTCGCTCGCTAGCGAGCCGTGCGCTTGCCTCGGCCGCTCAACTTCGCCGCGAGCTTTCGCAACTTCGCCTCGGAGCTTTCGCTCTTCGCCGCCGAGTTGAAGTTGCCCTCTTGAAAGCGGTGTTGAGCAACTGATCAGTAACGCACGGTTGCTGCGACGGCCGGCGGTTAAATTCAAACTGGGCTCCTTGCCCTTAACTTATTACTAATACAATGCTTATATACTATACAATGCTTATGGAGTATGATATACAATTATGAACAGTGGGGTGGCTACCCTAGTGGCCGCCTCACAACATCTTATAAATTTAAAAAAATTACACCAGAAGTAGAAAACTGTAGAGAAACTTACGTAGTAGACATTTATTCAATAAACACCACAGCTATTTAACATAAACACAGTACTTGAAATTTTAGCTGTAGGTCCTCCTAGTGCCTACGCGGATCGAGTTAGTTTCCGATAATCGATAACTAACTCCGTTTCCAAGCAATCGATAAAAAGCGATATCGACATCCTGTTTTTTGAGCAATTTTGGTAAATAATAAGCGCTGGAGTCACCGAACTTGATATGTTTACTCTAGAATAGTATATATATATCAAGTATCTTTCATTTTATACCTATCGCCACTTTCCCTCTACCACCGCAGAGCTATAAATCAAGTTAATAACCCAACGTGTATTGCCCACCAATTTTCCCCCTTGGTTTTGGGAGTAGCGTGGTATTCTGCCCTCATATGGGACAAGGTTATATTGTTCATTGCCTTGGTAGTTGCATTGTCGCTAGTTCTGGGAACGTTGATTGTTCGATTTTTTCCCTTTTCTGCGATCTTTATATATATAGTGACATATTCACAACAACAGAATTTTGAACCACTGTTATTCATAAGCTACATTGCATGGTATAACCCACTGTATGTTTACAAATTGAATAATCATAACAATAGCATGCTTCCTGCAGCCAAATTCAAATAATGCTAACAGCAGCGAAAATCATAAGAGCAGAATGCCTTCTGCAGCCAATTCCAAATATTGTCAACAATCATTTATCAAATAATATCAAACGCTAGCATAAACAAGCTGCAGCTGCGGTCTCTTTGCAAAAAGTCACGTACTGTAATTATTATTTTCTTTAAATATAGCGTAAGCCAGTTTTGGTTCTTCAGTCTTAATCCAGATATTCAACATGATAAACCGATACAGATTCACTGATCAAGAATATATACACTTTATGGGATCGGAGATGCTTCCATTTGCATTTTGCACAAATACAATATACCCTCTATACCCATTTTTAATGGGTTCAGGTTATAAAAAGCGCCCCTCACGACGATGACTATTCCTAGACGTGTTTTGAGTTGTGCTCTGTTGTGGCTCACCTTCTCGCAGATCTTTGCCAATGCGAATCAGAAACTTCATAAAATAACTGATTGAACGGACTGTTCTTTGGTCTGATTCTGAAGTCACGCATCATAAGATTCGGTCACATCCTTTGTTGGCAACATTTGTGTCGAATTGAACATGAACATGAGAAGTTTTCGGAACGGCATGCGCGTGGGTCATAGCAGAGTCGTTGTCTATTTATACATGAGTATTATGGATCTTGTTGCACGCTTTCATTGTTGCAAGTAGGGTGACGTTCGCTTACAAATTTTGCAATTTGCAACAACTTCTTTTAATAGCTGTGTCATCTTTGGAAAGAAATAAACTTGAAGGATTTGTTTTGTCTTTCATCTTTATCTTAAAGTATCGCTTATCATGCGTTTGGTGTGGAGGAATGTAGTCGTCGTCAATGTCACTACCATCTTATGCCAAACAAATGATAATATTGGCAGTTCGCAGAAAATTGCGTTTATTAAATCCCTCTTGACAAATTTACATGCCCTCTGAATTAGCGTTTCTCTATGTGTTCAATGCCAGTCTGAACATAGCATTGACTGAAACCAACTCATTGAGAGAGACGCACTCAGAACTCTCTCCACGGTCTCCACTCCTCCTCAACAACTCCGAGATGAAAATATGCAAATCACTTCTCATGTAAAGTTCAATACATGCAGCCGCAATTTTGTAATAAAGCAACTACACTAAGGCGAAGATTACACTGGTTTTAATTGAACACGGATTATCTGAAGCCTCCCCCCACAAACATTGGTCCTTTGACCCGGATATTTATGCAACCGTTCGGTTATTTGGTACAAGATTATAATTAATTATACACTTAATTTCCGCATATATATAGTCGGCAATTGTTTGCCGCCATAATTTTTTTCGCACAAGAAAAGTGATTGGACATTTTTCTTCATGTATATAAAATCATTATCCGATAACTATTGCAAAAGTTAATTCGACTAAAAGCAGTTTTTGTTTATTTTGTGGAAATTATTGATACAACCTGCTTAAAACAGATTGTATTACACTTTTCTGTCAATAAAGCAAAAAAAAAGGAATTAATTTCGTTGCCACCTTCCATCCGACAAGCGTTTCACAATATAGTTTCCGAATTAATATTGTTTATTAATATTCTCAGCCCGACATACAAACTTACACGAAGTTAACACGGCACATATTGTATGAACATATATGGGGTCTCTAGTTTTTCCGTACTGAATAACTCTGCGACGACGTTGTATTATTTTAATGTTTATTTATATTAATTGGATAATTGGAGCTTATGCTATGTAGTTAATAATGCTATTCATATGTAATTTATGTGTAAATTTAATATACTTTAACGAGTCACTAATGAGTAATGCGTAGCCTACGAGATTTCGGCATTGACTGACTCTCTAATCGTTTTCTCTCAGAGCGAACGCTCTGGCCGTTTTCTCTCTTTCTTGTAGCCGTCTAGCTCTTTATTGTTGTCGTCGTTCAATAATGACGACCATTGCGCGTTGCTCGCTCGTCTACTTGCTCTTTCCCGACTCCTACATTCGGCCCTCCTGACATGAAATTCGGCCCGAATACTTTCATGAATTCTGCTACCGTAGATGTTTTATGAAGAACTTCTTCAATGCCTACTTTCTCTACGTCATATCTGCCATGTTTGTGTATCTTTATCACTTTGTAAGGACCAAGACATTTTCCCTTTAACTTCAACCCTACTCCAAACTGGGTACGCTTGATCGCATCCAAGTCGTCTATCTTGTATCGCTTTTCTACCTTTCTATTCAAATCAAATTCTCGTTTATTTTCATTTTGCAATACCTTTTTATTTTCCCTAGTCTCCTTTCTTTACTGCTCACGTTGGTCCTCCAACTCTTATATAAGAGACTGCTGCACCAACTCTTTGAGCTCCGGATTTTCTGAACAACGCATGTCACAACCTGTCAAGATTTATTGTTATAACATCTTCGGCTCCTGTGCTGCGAGTTGGATATAAACAGACATACTTTGAAAATCCATCGAAAATAACTAAAATGTGATTATATCTCTTCTTGGTTATTTCCATCGGCCCTACGTGATCAATATGATTCGGTACTAATAGCTTATCACCGTTATCTATACTACTTAGGTATCCTTCTTCTCTGCAAGCCTTTTAAATTCGCCAGAATGCACTGGACACAACTACCGACTACCCACGCCACTTTTTCCTTCAGTTTTGGAATAAAATATGACTTTTCTTTAAAGCATTGCGTTTTCTTTGCTGATTTTTCCCTGTCTGTTAGCAATTCAATCTCTGTCTGCATTTGAGATGGAACAACAATCAACTCTCGATCTGGATCCTTGAACAAAATCTGATTCGCAATGTAAAATTTCTTGTACCCCTTACTTTTTACCAAATCTCTCACTACTTTTGTCCAATCGTCAGCTAACTGCGCTTTCTTTAACCGATGTATCACAGTCAGAACGTCTATTCAGTCTATTCTGCTTAATGCATCTACATGTCTCGTTTTCGTACCTGAGCGGTGCTCTATATTTTGTAATCAAAGTCTTGTAGAAACATCGCCCATCGGGCTACTCTCAAAGGCATCTCCTTCTTTTTCATCGTCATGGCGAACGCATTGCAATCGGTTACGATCTTAAATTTCGTTCCCAAGATAAAAACTTTGTCAAAGCTCCAATGACTGCAAGCCCTTCGAGTTCGTATGAGTGATACTTTTCCTCACTAGGCTTTGTTTTACGACTCATGCACATTACAGGATGCAATAAGCGATCTTCTGACTTTCTTTGCAATAATACATCGCCATACCCAAACTAAGATGTATCTATATGAACCTCTATAGCCAATTGAGGATTATACAACATTAGAACTGGCTTACTAGTTAACGCCATTTTTAACTGTTCAAATGCCAACTGCTATAGCTCCTTAAATTCATACTTTGAATCCTTCCTAAGCTGACAACGGCTTAACAATTACTGCATATCCCTCGATAAATTTCCTAAAATAAGAAGTCAAGCCAAGAAAACGTTGAGCACCTTTTTTATAGCGGGGTAATGGAAAATTTGATACCGCCTGTATTTTCTCCTCACTTGGTTTAATAATACCGGTTTCCAAAATGTACCCCAAAAGATTAACCTGTTCTGTTCTGTTAAATCTGCAACTTTTGTGAAAATTCCTCAACATCTATGCTTAGAATGACGATACCATCCATGTATACGACTGACAGGAAAGCCTCATCACCTGTCTCACTTTGCTCTGAGCTCTGCATATACATATAGGCTTTTGAATTCATTAAATTAATCGGCGCATGAGCCCTGGGCTTTCTGTTTACCCACTAACCAAATAACATATAGACCGGACAAACCGTACTTTTGAGGGTGACATTCGAAATTTCTGCGGCTGGTCCAAACTCACCTTCGTTTTTGTTCGGGTTCGAGAGATGCCCGCATGCTCTCAGAGCAAGAGCGTAAAAATACATATGGCCTGTGTCGGGGAACGGCAACGCTGTCTTTTTACTCGCTCACTCTACAAGAAACTGCCGTGGCTTACTCTCATCCATATGATTTGTGCGATAGAACGGCATCGCTGTTTTTTATCTCGCTCCCACTACAGGAAACTGCTTTGGCTTACTCTCAATGCTCTTTCAATTTGTCTATGTACCGTTTAAATGTTTGTGTGTGTATTTGTCCGGTGGCATTTCTTCCCTTTTGAGGGGACGAGTAATATGAAATAACGAAAGGGTTTGCCAAGTCGATGCGAAATTCTTTCTTTTTAGCTCGTTCTTCTTCGAAAGGGTACCTAAGCGTTGGCATGTGTGCATTTAAAAGTTTTTGGACTTGCTATTCACGCATACTTGCGTATTTTGTATATGAATAGAAGCATTTATGCGCTTGTGTGCCTGTTGGTCCCTGCCTGCCTGTCCGATGCAAATTTGGCAATATTTTTGGACTTCTGAATTTCGAGCTCTGCGCACACACACACAGAGACACAAATGTGTGTGAATGGGCTGATCATGGGCGCAAAATTTAAAAATATCATTATTGGCACGCGTCTGACGCGCGCCCTTTTTTTTATGATTTTGGGTTTGAATTGATGAATGAATGTTGACCCCTTATTACCTGCA
The DNA here is from genome assembly GCA_018903485.1 of Drosophila littoralis. NCBI lineage: Eukaryota > Metazoa > Arthropoda > Insecta > Diptera > Drosophilidae > Drosophila > Drosophila littoralis. The sequence goes on from JAEIGF010000597.1 coordinate 379,939, forward strand.
GCAGCCCGTTGGGCCGAAAGGGTCAACTTTTGGCAAACACCTGCACCTGCATATGTAGGTCAAGTGACTGATCACTTAAATAATTTTAGGAAATTTGTGTAAAAAATAAACTCTTTAAAATATTCAAATATACCAAATACAAAAAAGGAGCAATTATATATTTATAGTATTAATAATTTTATTGTCTTAAAATATTTAGCTTTTTCATATTTGAATTTGACGATTTACCAACAATATTATCAGTTAACCACTTGCAATTCTTTCTTATTAAAATTAAAATAAACTGATTGAGCATGTTTTTCCTAAAATTATTTAAGTGATCAGTCACTTGACCTACATATGCAGGTGCAGGTGTTTGCCAAAAGTTGACCCTTTCGGCCCAACGGGCTGCTGCAGGTAATAAGGGGTCAACATTCATTCATCAATTCAAACCCAAAATCATAAAAAGAAGGGCGCGCGTCAGACGCGTGCCAATAATGATATTTTTAAATTTTGCGCCCATGATCAGCCCATTCACACACATTTGTGTCTCTGTGTGTGTGTGCGCAGAGCTCGAAATTCAGAAGTCCAAAAATATTGCCAAATTTGCATCGGACAGGCAGGCAGGGACCAACAGGCACACAAGCGCATAAATGCTTCTATTCATATACAAAATACGCAAGTATGCGTGAATAGCAAGTCCAAAAACTTTTAAATGCACACATGCCAACGCTTAGGTACCCTTTCGAAGAAGAACGAGCTAAAAAGAAAGAATTTCGCATCGACTTGGCAAACCCTTTCATTATTTCATATTACTCGTCCCCTCAAAAGGGAAGAAATGCCACCGGACAAATACACACACAAACATTTAAACGGTACATAGACAAATTGAAAGAGCATTGAGAGTAAGCCAAAGCAGTTTCCTGTAGTGGGAGCGAGATAAAAAACAGCGATGCCGTTCTATCGCACAAATCATATGGATGAGAGTAAGCCACGGCAGTTTCTTGTAGAGTGAGCGAGTAAAAAGACAGCGTTGCCGTTCCCCGACACAGGCCATATGTATTTTTACGCTCTTGCTCTGAGAGCATGCGGGCATCTCTCGAACCCGAACAAAAACGAAGGTGAGTTTGGACCAGCCGCAGAAATTTCGAATGTCACCCTCAAAAGTACGGTTTGTCCGGTCTATATGTTATTTGGTTAGTGGTTTACCATAGCTTTGATTCCTGAATTCACCTGCACTGGCCAACCTGCGCTCAAACTCAGTTCCATGCTTAGTCACTTTCATATCGATAGTTTTGTAAAACGGTGACTCTTTAATACAAAAATTGTTTAGTTTGGTGATGCTCCGTCTGCTCCATTTGGCTTCTGTCTCTATTCTGAATTCTTATTTTATACATGGAATGAACTAAAGCTAAATATATAATGTTCTTATGCCTTTTGCATAAACATAATATATACATATGTATAGCGCAACCACTGTCGCAGGCGGAAAAGTGCATGCTGAGCGTTTCTCATGTGCCTCTATCGGTCTGCACATAAGTGGCTGACCAGGTTTCAAGAGCCTTGGAATGTTACAATGCTTATGTATTTTATACATGGAATGAACTTAAGCTAAATATATAATGTTCTTATGCCTTTTGCATAAACATAATATATACATATGTATAGCGCAACCACTGTCGCAGGCGGAAAAGTGCATGCTGAGCGTTTCTCATGCGCCTCTATCGGTCTGCACATAAGTGGCTGACCAGGTTTCAAGAGCCTTGGAATGTTACAATATTTATGTGTGGTTGGCTTTATATATTTAGTTAGTTATAAATACTGCGACAAAGTGTCGCAAAGTATATTTTATATAGATACACCACAATATGCCGGGTATACATACTACACCTCCCTTTTTAGAGAAATTACGTAATATTCTATGGAGTTATTTAAAAGTGTAGTGTATATATTTTTTTAATATATTATTATTATTATTATTTTTTTTTTTTTAATATATAGTGTTTTTTTAATATATAGTGTATATTTAACAAATTTTTGTTATTGTTTTTTTTTTGTTTTCTTGTATATATATTTGTTGTCTAAGAAAAATATTATGTCTCTTTTTTATTTTTGTTATTATTTATTTTTTATTTAGCTTATAACCTGTTTTGTTTCTTAATAAAACTTGATCTCCTAATTTTTATTCAAAGTTTACTACTTTTTTGTCATATAAGACTTTGCTTCTATGTTGGTGCTGTTCAAGCATTATCCTTGCTCTTTTATATGCTATTTCTAGACTATATTTTGATTCCTTAGCGTAATCATCTACGTTAAAAAGTGGTTCTATACTATCTATACTATTAAAAAAATTTGGGAAGGTTGGAAGATTTGCCTAATACCTGCTCGTATATTGTAGCCATACGTTCCAATCAGTTTTATCAACTGATATAAAAGATCGTATGTATTGATTAAAGGTTCTGTGATTTCTTTCAACAGTACTAACTGTTTGATGGTGGTGTGTCTATCTTTAGGTATTTGCATAAGTCATTAATTATTGAATATTTATATTCAGTTCCTATGCCCGAAATATCGCTTTTGCAACTGTTTCTGCATTTTTTTTTTTATTGGAATCGCAACAAGGTATTTTGTTAGGTCACATTACTGTGATTGCGTATTCGTTACCATTTTCTGATTTAGTGTTTTTGTTGTTATTGATTTTTGACATTTCGGACAACTACGTATGTACTTGGTTATATGACGTGTCATTTTTTTCCAGTAGTAGTGTCTTTTTATTTTAGCTAGCGTTTTTGAAATGCCAGTATGATCTCCTCGTATGGGATCATCATGATATGTAAACAGTATCGCTTCTTGATCTTTTTCATTTTCTATTATGGTCACCTGCTTGAGTAACACTACTCGTAATGATTTGAATACTTTATTGCCCATATTTTTAAAAGATTCTTTTGAAATTAACTCAAATTTCTTTTCGCTCAGTGCCAGTTTAAGTTGGCTGATCTCATGTATACGGGCTTCTTTTTCAAGCCTTTGGAAAAACTGACCTAAGTCAAGATTGCTAGCATCAATTCTTGGTATACTTTCTTTTTATGTTTAAAGAAACATATATTATTTACTATTAGCATGGTCACCACTTTTCATACTTTCATTACAAATGACTTCATATACGTTGGGCTTAGAAGCGTTGTCAGGTGTTTGCATTGGCAAATCTAATTTATCTTCTCCTGCTCAGAAATTCTTTTTGTTTACTTTCGTGCCTGGTAGTGACTTTCAGGACTTTAACTGGTGAAACTTTGAGTTCGGATATTGTTATCCTAGATAGGGCATCTGCCACGAAATTGTCTTCACCGTTTAGATACTCGACTGTAAAGTCGTATTCTTCTAATTCAAGCCGCATGCGTGGGTGGTCTGTTTTAACTATAATATGTTTGCCATAAATATGTATATGGTCTAAAATGTACTATTGTCAGTGAATTGCAGCTAATTCATGCTCTGAAGTACTTTTGTTGCTTTCTCCTTTTGTGAATGCTCTCGATGCATTAGCAACGGGAAATTGGATGCCATTGTAGTGTTGAGTTAAAACTGCTACACATGCTTGCTTGCTTGTATCTGTAATTTTGCAAAATTCTTTGCTAAAATCGGTGTACTGTGGCAGAGTTGTTTCCATGAGTTTATTTTTTAGGTATTGAAATGCGTTTTGGCATTCATGTGTCCATTTAAAATTTACGTAATGTGTGCTACATAATATGTGCCGTGAATAGTCGGCGAAGTTTCGGATAAAACGTCGATAGTAATTGCATCATGTGGGACTGGATAATGTTGTATGACATCGAATTTTTTGTCATCTGGCAAGATTCCTTTATCTGTACATTTATGGCCGAGAAGAGTCACTTCAAGCATAAAAAAATGATAATTTTTGTGAATGTAGTTTTAGGTTTTTTTTTTTAAACAAAGTTCAAACACATTTGTTAAATTTTTAATCCTACAACGATTATATCGTCCATGTAAAGGATTGCTTGTGAAGGTTCTAGACCTGAGAATGACATCGTCATCATTCGGGAATGAATTTGAAGCTATTTTGAAAGCAATAATGTTTTTGTGCAAAATGCAAATGTTTGTAACATGGTTTGTAAGGAAGCATCTCCGACCCCATTAAGTATAGATATTCTTGATCAGCATTAATAGCCAAGTCGATCTAGCCATGGCCGTCTGTCTGCCCGTCCGTCTGTCCGTCCGTATGTATGAACGCAATGATATCAGAACCTATAAGAGCTAGAGACTTGAAATTTTAGCTGTTGGTCCTCCTAGTGCCGACGCAGATCGAGTTTGTTTTCGATAATCGATAACTTACTCCGCTTCCAAGCAATCGATAAAAGTCGATAACGACATCCTGTTTTTTGAGTAAGTTGAGTATATAATAAAGGTTAAGTCACCAAATTAATATGTTGCTTCTAGAATAGTATAAATACTTATATTAAGGATCTTTTATTTTATAGCTATCTCCACCTTCCCGCTACTACCTCATAGCTTTAAATCAAGCTAATAACCCAACTTGTATTGACCACCAATTTAAGTCACAATTTATATGCAATTTACTTTTTGAGAATACACAAATATTCTATGGTACATTAAGATATACTGTAGAAAATTTCATTAAGATCGGTTTTTGTTTTGTTTTTTGGTATTTTACGCACTACTGCGCACGTGTTTGTGACGCAATTTTCAAGAATTTTTATATACATGTACAGTGTACAGTGTACAGTGTACATTGTACACACACACATTCATGCGCGTCTGCTACGAATTCTGTCTTCACTGCGATTGTTTTCTGTGCTGCTATTTTAATTGTTTTTTTTTTTTCTCCATAAGAATCAATTATTAGTGTGGCTGTTGAGCAGAGGCATCTTTATTAGTTCAAACGAGCTCCATTTGGTGTTGGAATAAGAGGGTTCAGGGTATTGCCTAGTCGGAAGCTCCCGACTAGAACCTCTTATTTGTTTATATAATGACTCTTGCTTGTCTTTTAAATTTTTTTTTATTGGTTATTACCCGTGCAGACGTACTAAAAGAATTGTTGTTGGCCTTAGAATGGGATGATCGCCAATAATGGTTTTTATTTTTACGTAGGGTAAGGTTGACAAGACTATTCCGCTCTCTATTTTAGAACATGAATAGAGTGGGCTTGTTATTGTGCCATATGTTTCCATATATTCGTATATTCATATACTGGTATGCATTCCTTATCCCTTTCCAAATTTGTATAGCTAGCATGTTGTTTTTTTTTTTTTAATTTGCATCAATGATGGTTCGTTTCATTTATCTATATATATATGTGTAACATTTATTTTTTAATTTTCGGTATTGCACAAATTTGCGAAATACTTGTTTATTTTTTTATTTTTATTCAATTACTGTAAATTTCTCATTTAAATGTTATTTGAAAAATTAAGCCAATTTTTGTTAGTTAAACCATATGGTTAGCTGACAATTTTTATTTAAACAATTAATTGTAAAAGGAGATGTTTGGCTGACAATTTTTATTTAAACAATTAATGGTCCAAACGTATGTGTTAGTACATAGCCTATCAGTATTTAGTATTTTTCAAACAGCAATAAATGCATCGGTTTGATAAGAGCTTTTTTATATTGGCAAACACAGGCACTGGCATAAATGTCTTGTACACTTGGTCCTGGCGCTCCATGTAGGTTTTGCGTTCTCCCTCGTTGCTTGCTGCCTTCAGTAGATGCAGAATAAGCCTGCGTTGTTACAGTACTTTTTGCGTTGTCCGGCTCTGTCCTTTTTCGTTTTTTTTTTTTTTTTTTTTTTTTAACGCGAATCCCGCTGCAACGTGCTGCATCCCACCTCCCGCCCAACCGACCGAGGGTCGCAGTCGTGTAACGTACGACACGAAATGCACAGTAAATATAAAAGAAAATAATAAAAAAAAACGATACAAACTACGAGTATGTGTACAGATACAATTACAAATAAAAATAAGACTGTCTACTTGCTAAATAGTTTACAAAAGAAGACTTTATACGAGAAGACAAGACTCCGAGCAGAACACTCTGTAATGGTTGTTATAGTCATCACATCATGCAAAGCATAATTAGTTGAGCAAAATTGAAGCGATAGGGGTATAAAATACCTGTTAGTCTAAAAGGGATGTTGTCGTGCCCGATACTAAGCTATCGTGAGTGCGCGGGGTCCATCGGCTAGACACACCTCAAGCACCTCTCTCAGCGTCGTTGCTTAAATTAATTTAAAAAAAATAAGTTTTTGAAGTATTTGGAATGTAAACTGCAGACATAACGACGACAACGACGCAGGCGGAAAAGTGTATGCTGAGCGTTTCTCATGCGCCTCTATCAGTCTGCACATAAGTGGCTGATCGAGTTTCAAGAGCCCAGGAATGTTGCAATGTTTAAGTGTGGTTGGCTTAATATACATATTTAGTTATGCATATTGCGGCAAAGTGTCGCAAAGTATATTTTAAATAGATAAACTACAATATGCAGGGTATACATACCACAGTTACCAGAATCGTTCTGCCCAAAATAGCGTCAAATGTCATGTCTTCATCGGAAATGACATGAAGCTCGACATGCATATCGATTCCATCTATCTGCAGTGAGATTTTTAAGCTTCCAAATGTTCTATCTGACTCTCGCCAATGCCTGTCAAACATTTCCCACGACCCTTATTTTGCAAAAACATTCCGGCGCAGCAAATACAAATCCGCTCCTGTATTCACAAGTCGTAAAAACTTACCTTTGAATGAGTAACAGACTTCAGTTCTAGGCCCCGAAGGGGTAAACAAGCTTGCTGTCTTTATTTTGCCCTCATCCTGAACATGATTTGTACCCTTTTCTTCCTTTATATTCCCGTCCATTTTGCACTGAGATGCTCTATGCCCTATGAATTCACTTTGCGGACAGTCTTTGCGTAAATGTGATAGATCACCACACTTGAAACATTTTCTAACAGGTTCCGATCTTGTTCCTGTGACGTTCTCATTTTTTCCGACCTGCGTGTTATTTGTATCTACTTGCTTTAACGGCCCTCGCGTCTTTTCGTACCCTTCAATCTGCATCTTCAAAATCCTCATATTTCTAGCTTGGTACAATAGAGCTTTCTATGCTCTGGTACCACTTCTACCACTTGCACTAAGGCCTAACTCAGTTAGTTTAATACACAAAACCGCCACGAGCAATGCCAATATCTCGTCTTTACTAATTCAAATGTATTGAAAATATTAAAAAATGAAATTAAATGCTTCTAAACTTTTGTTACAATCTCTTTGGTCGCCTTCTTCGTTGTCTCTAGAATCGATTTCTCGTGCATCTTGATGTTGGCTTGGTTCTGCTGAATTTGAAATTCATAATTCCTAAAAATTCACTAGAAGCTCTGTTGCCTTCTCAGTCGCACTTAAGCTGAATTTTACAAAGCTTTGATCTCGTTCAGCAACGATGTTTTACTTTTCAGCTACGAAAATCGCAAACGTTCAACAGCACAACAAGTCCACTACAGCACCGCAGAATTTACACAATGTTATCTTATACATAGGTATTAAATAATTCAAAAATCACGGTTGAGCCACCAAAAATGTGGAATACAGTTTTTCCGTAGTGAATAACTCTGAGACGACGTTGTATTATTATAATGTTTATTTATTTTAGTTGGATAATTGGAGCTTGAAATGCTATGTAGTTAATAACGCAATACATATGTAATTCATGTGTAAAATTAATAGACTTGAACGAGTCACTAATGCGTGCATAGCCTACGAGATTTCGGCATCGACTGACTCTCTGATCGTTTTCTCGACAAAAAGGACGTTTTAACGATATTCCAAAGGACCACTTACTGTGTGCGGATTTCTTAGGAATCGAAGAGGCTAGCGGAGCCAAGACCCTTGGTATTAGATGGCAAGCCAACAGACGAGTTTTGGGACAAGTGGGATAATACCCTGCCGAAAGCATGAATTCCTAACCAACTATCCCTCTCTCGAAGAGATCCGTACCCCAAGATGGGTCGACTTCCAGCCAAAGGCAAAAAAGCAGTTCCACAGCTTCTGCGACGCGTCCTAGATCGCACATGGTGCTAAACTTTGTTTGCGCGTCGAGATGAACGGATGCATAACCACTCATCTTCACAAAGCAAAAACGAAAGTCGCGCTAGCTAAGACGATATTAAACTCTTAGAACTTGCGAGAGCTCAGGCCCTGCTTCTCGAGCATACTCAACGCCAAGCGTATCCTAAGGAGTATAGCTCTTTGCTTGATAAGAAGCAATTCCAAGGATCAAGCAGCCTCCTCAATTTAAAACCTTTACTTTACCAAAAGGGTATTCTGCGATCCTGTGAACGTGTGAGAGCGTCAAACTCATTAGGCTATAATGACCGACATCCCATCGTCATTTCGACCAATTGTGATTTTTCATGCCTCCTCGTCCGTTTTACCCACCTCATTTGTCTGCATGGAGGAAATTGGTTACTAATGTACCTCATAAGAGCCAAATACTGGATCCCAAAGCTTAAGGCCCTGGTAAAATATACTTTAAACTCATGCAAGGTATGTGTAATACATCTTTGAAGACTCCAGACACAACTTATGTGCGATCTCCCAATGGCGAGATCAGCCTTTTCCCGACCCGTCACACACTACACAAGCTACATTGGTCGAGCGTGCAAAATCGCCAAGGTTTATATCTGTGTCTTCGTGTATTTCAGCACGAAGGCAATCAATCTAGAAGCCACCACAGACCTTAGTACGGAAAGATTCCTGGCCGCACTTTCACGGCCGCATGCGACCAAGGAGCTCATATTATCCAAACACAGCCATCAAAAATTGTGTTGGCATTTCAACAGCCCTCACATAGGCGGATTGTCGGAAGCAGGTGTCAAAAGCTCTAAGACCCACCCCTATAAATTACCTCATCCTCAAAATTTTAGGAGTTCTCGACTCTCCTGTCCAAGATTGAAGCCTGCCTTAACTGCAGGCCAATCTCTTCAATGTCGGAAAATCCTACCAATTTATTGGCTCTAAGTCCAGTCCACTTCCTAGTGGTCGGCTCTCAACTTTCAACTAACGAGTCAGTAATCAAAGAAGACGCCACCTCCAAAAGTAACCGCTGACACCGTCTCCAAACTCTCCACAAGTAATTCTGCTTTTGGTGGAGAAACGAGTATTTAAAAGAGCTACACAAGCGAAAAAATTGGGAATCCCCTACAAGGGACCAAGGGACAAGGGACAAGTCGATGACATGGATATTATCAAGGAAGAAAACTTTCCAATAAATGAAAGGCGCCTTCGCAAAGTCCTGCTCGCTTGCCCAGGCACAGACGATAAGGTCCGCGTAGTAGACGTGCTTACCGCTCGTGGGGTCATCCGAAGGCCAATAGCCAAATTGGTCCTTCTTCCTACTGCGGCGAATAATAATGACACCGTCTAATCCCTCTATAAAAATTAAAAAAAAAATCGTTCATCCAATATTTGACCCAGTGAGCCACAGGGAACGGATAACTTAAGATGCCGGGTGTGTCGAGGAATCCATGCACTAGCGCTAGCGCTTCATGAAGCCTAACAACAATTATTGTTCCAAGTGCCTGGCTCACCAGCACTCAGGGCAGTCATGTCGCAGTGGGGCTAAGAGCAAATTTTGCAAGAAATATCTCTACATGCTGCTCCACATTCGTGATTTCCGTGGCGTTGGACCCTCTCGGTCAGCCAGGAATCCCAAAAGGAGATCTTCTGGCTCCTTGCCCTCCAGCGGCACTCCACAACCAAGCCCAAGCCCTTCTACCATACGGACGTCGCTTACGTCCCTTCGCCAGCACAAGGGATCAGCATCCTACCCACCACAACAGTGCTCGTCGACACCGGGAAGAAGACTCTTGAGACCGGCCCTGATCGATCCGTGATCGTTGAATTTTGATTGATTTCATTGACTGAAACTCACTCTGTGAGAAAGACTTGTTCACTCAGAGAGACTCACTCCATGAAAGAGACTCACTTGGAACTCTCCCCACGGTCTCCACTCTACCTCAACAAGTTCGAGATGAAAATATGCAAATCACTTTTCAAGTAAATCTCATTATATGCAGCCGCAATTTTGTAATAAAGCTTCTAGACTAAAACGAAGATTAAGGTTTTAATTGAGCTCGGATTACTTATCTGACCCGTCCCCCACAAGCACTATGAGATGTCGAGTTTTTTTTTGTCAAACGTAATAACAGATTGATCTGAGTCGGTTCTACTCTCTTCTCTTCGAAACTCTATTGTTATTTGGTTTCGAAAGGAGTTGACTGGCTCGTCTGTTGATGTATCGCGGCAATTTCTGACTGAGCATCTTGTTATAAAGCGTGGACTGAATAAGTTGCTGAGAACGCAATGAATGATCTACTTCCATAGGCTCGGTACCCTGGTTTTGATTTCTTTGCGTGAACGAGCGCTGTTTTGAACTGTCCGGTGAGCTTAAAATACCGCAAAACTGTACGTCTGTTGCTGCCTGTCGACAAGAGACATAGTTTACTTGTTTCCCTTCGAATTCTAAAAGGGGTTTTATAATATGCAGGGGCTTGTTTTGGCACTAATAGCTGACCTTATTTCATTTGTCACTGCACTGAGGCGTGCCTCAAATGGCGCCACTTTTTGCCTGAAAGCTTGCTTTAATTGCATTCAAATAGAGAAATATCTATGTTTATAACCTATAATTTTCTTAAATAGTAGCTTCGGTTTTACATTAAATTAATAATTATTCAGTCGCATTTAGGCAACTAAATAAAGTCTTCACTATTCAAAAAAGAAACGCAATACGTCCTGTGAAATCGAATGTAGTCATTTGAGTTTTCCTTAGATCTGTAAATCTTAAAGACCTCTTAGAACCTGCAATTGGCTAAACAATACCATCATCGGAGCTGAGGCGTTCCTTGACCTTCTCTCTGTCGGTCAGACTAAATAAAGACCGATTCTGTAGAAGACTATTGTTGACTGTAGACCAATTATGTGCGAGCCACTTTCCAAATTATTGGGATATATTGACGGCAGATCGATTTAAAGTATGACTACCAATAAAATCAGATCACAATCAGCTTGTTTACTATACTGTTTCTGGTCGCTTGTAAGAGACCTATCTCGAAATCTCGAGCACTTACGTATGTACTGGTCATATGTCTGAAATAGATTATCTGATTCAAGGACTCCACACTGTTGGATTCTATGAGAAATTGCTTTCAATGACCTTCTACTGGTTCAACATATCATGAAAAAGGAGCTTAATTCGACTCTGCTTCGATTTAGACTCCACAAAAATATATTGACAGCTGACATAAAAAAAACATCTAGGCAGATCGAGATTCTGCTTACCAAAGCTGACCGTATTCCCTAAAAGTGTATGTTGTGGCAAGCCACAACAGACGAGTTTTGGGACAAATAGAATGATACCCTGCCGAAAGCATGAATTCCTAACCAACTATCCCTCTCTCGAAGAGAGAGGGTCGACTTCCAGCCAAAGGCAAAAAAGCAGTTCCACAGCTTCTGCGACGCGTCCTAGATCGCACATGGTGCTAAACTTTGTTTGCGCGTCGAGATGAACGGATGCATAACCACTCATCTTCACACAGCAAAAACGAAAGTCGCGCTAGCTAAGACGATATTAAACTCTTAGAACTTGCGAGAGCTCAGGCCCTGCTTCTCGAGCATACTCAACGCCAAGCGTATCCTAAGGAGTATAGCTCTTTGCTTGATAAGAAGCAATTCCAAGGATCAAGCAGCCTCCTCAATTTAAAACCTTTACTTTACCAAAAGGGTATTCTGCGATCCTGTGAACGTGTGAGAGCGTCAAACTCATTAGGCTATAATGACCGACATCCCATCGTCATTTCGACCAATTGTGATTTTTCATGCCTCCTCGTCCGTTTTACCCACCTCATTTGTCTGCATGGAGGAAATTGGTTACTAATGTGCCTCATAAGAGCCAAATACTGGATCCCAAAGCTTAAGGTCCTGGTAAAATAAACTTTAAACTCCTGCAAGGTATGTGTAATACATCGTTGAAGACTCCAGACCCAACTTATGTGCGATCTCCCAATGGCGAGATCAGCCTTTTCCCGACCCGTCACACACACAAGCTACTTTGGTCGAGCGTGCAAAATCGCCAAGGTTTATATCTGTGTCTTCGTGTATTTCAGCACGAAGGCAATCAATCTAGAAGCCACCACAGACCTTAGTACGGTAAGATTCCTGGCCGCACTTTCACGGCTTATAGCAGGGCGTGGGCTTCCAGATAAAGAACAATTATTTGTGGGCGCCGCATGCGACCAAGGAGCTCATATTATCCAAACACAGCCATCAAAAATTGTGTTGGCATTTCAACAGCCCTCACATGGGCGGATTGTCCGAAGCAGGTGTCATAAGCTCTAAGACCCACCCCTATAAATTACCTCATCCTCAAAATTTTAGGAGTTCTCGACTCTCCTGTCCAAGATTGAAGCCTGCCTTAACTGCAGGCCAATCTCTTCAATGTCGGAAAATCCTACCAATTTATTGGCTCTAAGTCCAGTCCACTTCCTAGTGGTCGGCTCACAACTTTCAACTAACGAGCCAGTAATCAAAGAAGACGCCACCTCCAAGAGTAACCGCTGACACCGTCTCCAAACTCTCCACCAGTAATTCTGCTTTTGGTGGAGAAACGAGTATTTAAAAGAGCTACACAAGCGAAAAAATTGGGAATCCCCTACAAGGGACCAAGGGACAAGGGACAAGTCGATGACATGGATATTATCAAGGAAGAAAACTTTCCAATAAATGAAAGGCGCCTTCGCAAAGTCCTGCTCGCTTGCCCAGGCACAGACGATAAGGTCCGCGTAGTAGACGTGCTTACCGCTCGTGGGGTCATCCGAAGGCCAATAGCCAAATTGGTCCTTCTTCCTACTGCGGCGAATAATAATGACACCGTCTAATCCCTCTATAAAAATTAAAAAAAAACCTCTTCACAAAAAAAAATCGTTCATCCAATATTTGACCCAGTGAGTCCCAGGGAACGGATAACTTAAGATGCCGGGTGTGTCGAGGAATCCATGCACTAGCGCTAGCGCTTCATGAAGCCTAACAACAATTATTGTTCCAAGTGCCTGGCTCACCAGCACTCAGGGCAGTCATGTCGTGGGGCAGTGGGGCTAAGAGCAAATTTTGCAAGAAATATCTCTACATGCTGCTCCACATTCGTGATTTCCGTGGCGTTGGACCCTCTCGGTCAGCCAGGAATCCCAAAAGGAGATCTTCTGGCTCCTTGCCCTCCAGCGGCACTCCACAACCAAGCCCAAGCGCTTCTACCATAAGGACGTCGCTTACGTCCCTTCGCCAGCACAAGGGATCAGCATCCTACCCACCACAACAGTGCTCGTCGACACCGGGAAGAAGACTCTTGAGACCGGCCCTGATCGATCCGTGATCGTTGAATTTTGATTGATTTCATTGACTGAAACTCACTCTGTCAGAAAGACTTGTTCACTCAGAGAGACTCACTCCACTCTACCTCAACAAGTTCGAGATGAAAATATGCAAATCACTTTTCAAGTAAATCTCATTATACGCAGCCGCAATTTTTTAATAAAGCTTCTAGACTAAAACGAAGATTAAGGTTTTAATTGAGCTCGGATTACTTATCTGACCCCTCCCTCACAAACACTATGAGATGTCGAGTTTTTTTTTGTCAAACGTAATAACAGATCGATCTGAGTCGGTTCTACTCTCTTCTCTTCGAAACTCTATTGTTATTTGGTTTCGAAAGGAGTTGACTGGCTCGTCTGTTGATGTATCGCGGCAATTTCTGACTGAGCATCTTGTTATAAAGCGTGGACTGAATAAGTTGCTGAGAACGCAATGAATGATCTACTTCCATAGGCTCGGTACCCTGGTTTTGATTTCTTTGCGTGAACGAGCGCTGTTTTGAACTTTCCGGTGAGCTTAAAATACCGCAAAACTGTACGTCTGTTGCTGCCTGTCGACAAGAGACATAGTTTACTTGTTTCCCTTCGAATTCTAAAAGGGGTTTTATAATATGCAGGGGCTTGTTTTGGCACTAATAGCTGACCTTATTTCATTTGTCACTGCACTGAGGCGTGCCTCGAATGGCGCCACTTTTTGTCTGAAAGCTTGCTTTAATTGCAATCAAATAGAGAAATATCTATGTTTATAGCCTATAATTTTCTTAAATAGTAGCTTCGGTTTTACATTAAATTAATAATTATTCAGTCGCATTTAGGCAACTAAATAAAGTCTTCACTATTCAAAAAAGAAACGCAATACGTCCTGTGAAATCGAATGTAGTCATTTGAGTTTTCCTTAGATCTGTAGATCTTGAAGACCTCTTAGAACCTGCAATTGGCTAAACAATACCATCATCGGAGCTGAGGCGTTCGTTGACCTTCTCTCTGTCGGTCAGACTAAACAAAGACCGATTCTGTAGAAGACTATTGTTGACTGTAGACCAATTATGTGCGAGCCACTTTCCAAATTATTGGGATATATTGACGGCAGATCGATTTAAAGTATGACTACCAATAAAATCAGATCACAATCAGCTTGTTTACTATACTGTTTCTGGTCGCTTGTAAGAGACCTATCTCGAAATCTCGAGCACTTACGTATGTACTGGTCATATGTCTGAAATAGATTATCTGATTCAAGGACTCCACACTGTTGGATTCTATGAGAAATTGCTTTCAATGACCTTCTACTGGTTCGACTCTGCTTCGATTTAGACTCCACAAAAATATATTGACAGCTGACATAAAAAAAACATCTAGGCAGATCGAGATTCTGCTTACCAAAGCTGACCGTATTCCCTAAAAGTGTATGTTGTGGCAAGCCACAACAGACGAGTTTTGGGACAAGTGGGATGATACCCTGCCGAAAGCATGAATTCCTAACCAACTATCCCTCTCTCGAAGAGATCCGTACCCCAAGATGGGTCGACTTCAAGCCAAAGGCAAAAAAGCAGTTCCACAGCTTCTGCGACGCGTCCTAGATCGCACATGGTGCTACACTTTGATTGCGCGCCGAGATGAACGGATGCATAACCACTCATCTTCACACAGCAAAAACGAAAGTCGCGCTAGCTAAGACGATATTAAACTCTTAGAACTTGCGAGAGCTCAGGCCCTGCTTCTCGAGCATACTCAACGCCAAGCGTATCCTAAGGAGTATAGCTCTTTGCTTGATAAGAAGCAATTCCAAGGATCAAGCAGCCTCCTCAATTTAAAACCTTTACTTTACCAAACGGGTATTCTGCGATCCTGTGAACGTGTGAGAGCGTCAAACTCATTAGGCTATAATGAGCGACATCCCATCATCATTTCGACCAATTGTGATTTTTCATGCCTCCTCGTCCGTTTTACCCACCTCATTTGTCTGCATGGAGGAAATTAGTTACTAATGTGCCTCATAAGAGCCAAATACTGAATCCCAAAGCTTAAGGTCCTGGTAAAATAAACTTTAAACTCCTGCAAGGTATGTGTAATACATCGTTGAAGACTCCAGACCCAACTTATGTGCGATCTCCCAATGGCGAGATCAGCCTTTTCCCGACCCGTCACACACTACACAAGCTACTTTGGTCGAGCGTGCAAAATCGCCAAGGCTTATATCTGTGTCTTCGTGTATTTCAGCACGAAGGCAATCAATCTAGAAGCCACCACAGACCTTAGTACGGAAAGATTCCTGGCCGCACTTTCACGGCTTATAGCAGGGCGTTGGCTTCCAGATAAAGAACAATTATTTGTGGGCGCCGCATGCGACCAAGGAGCTCATATTATCCAAACACAGCCATCAAAAATTGTGTTGGCATTTCAACAGCCCTCACATGGGCGGATTGTCCGAAGCAGGTGTCATAAGCTCTAAGACCCACCCCTATAAATTACCTCATCCTCAAAATTTTAGGAGTTCTCGACTCTCCTGTCCAAGATTGAAGCCTGCCTTAACTGCAGGCCAATCTCTTCAATGTCGGAAAATCCTACCAATTTATTGGCTCTAAGTCCAGTCCACTTCCTAGTGGTCGGCTCACAACTTTCAACTAACGAGCCAGTAATCAAAGAAGACGCCACCTCCAAAAGTAACCGCTGACACCGTCTCCAAACTCTCCACCAGTAATTCTGCTTTTGGTGGAGAAACGAGTATTTAAAAGAGCTACACAAGCGAAAAAATTGAGAATCCCCTACAAGGGACCAAGGGACAAGGGACAAGTCGATGACATGGATATTATCAAGGAAGAAAACTTTCCAATAAATGAAAGGCGCCTTGGCCGAGTCTTGCTCGCTTGCCCAGGCACAGACGATAAGGTCCGCGTAGTAGACGTGCTTACCGCTCGTGGGGTCATCCGAAGGCCAATAGCCAAATTGGTCCTTCTTCCTACTGCGCCGAATAATAATGACACCGTCTAATCCCTCTATAAAAATTAAAAATAAACCTCTTCACAAAAAAAAATCGTTCATCCAATATTTGACCCAGTGAGTCCCAGGGAACGGATAACTTAAGATTCCGGGTGTGTCGAGGAATCCATGCACTAGCGCTAGCGCTTCATGAAGCCTAAAAACAAATATTGTTCCAAGTGCCTGGCTCACCAGCACTCAGGGCAGTCATGTCGCAGTGGAGCTAAGAGCAAATTTTGCAAGAAATATCTCTACATGCTGCTCCACATTCGTGATTTCCGTGGCGTTGGACCCTCTCGGTCAGCCAGGAATCCCAAAAGGAGATCTTCTGGCTCCTTGCCCTCCAGCGGCACTCCACAACCAAGCCCAAGACCTTCTACCATACGGACGTCGCTTACGTCCCTTCGCCAGCACAAGGGATCAGCATCCTACCCACCACAACAGTGCTGATCGATCCGTGATCGTTGAATTTTGATTGATTTCATTGACTGAAACTCACTCTGTCAGAAAGACTTGTTCACTCAGAGAGACTCACTCCATGAAAGAGACTCACTTGGAACTCTCCCCACGGTCTCCACTCTACCTCAACAAGTTCGAGATGAAAATATGCAAATCACTTTTCAAGTAAATCTCATTATATGCAGCCGCAATTTTTTAATAAAGCTTCTAGACTAAAACGAAGATTAAGGTTTTAATTGAGCTCGGATTACTTATCTGACCCCTCCCTCACAAACACTATGAGATGTCGAGTTTTTTTTTGTCAAACGTAATAACAGATCGATCTGAGTCGGTTCTACTCTCTTCTCTTCGAAACTCTATTGTTATTTGGTTTCGAAAGGAGTTGACTGGCTCGTCTGTTGATGTATCGCGGCAATTTCTGACTGAGCATCTTGTTATAAAGCGTGGACTGAATAAGTTGCTGAGAACGCAATGAATGATCTACTTCCATAGGCTCGGTACCCTGGTTTTGATTTCTTTGCGTGAACGAGCGCTGTTTTGCACTGTCCGGTGAGCTTAAAATACCGCAAAACTGTACGTCTGTTGCTGCCTGTCGACAAGAGACATAGTTTACTTGTTTCCCTTCGAATTCTAAAAGGGGTTTTATAATATGCAGGGGCTTGTTTTGACACTAATAGCTGACCTTATTTCATTTGTCACTGCACTGAGGCGTGCCTCGAATGGCGCCACTTTTTGCCTGAAAGCTTGCTTTAATTGCAATCAAATAGAGAAATATCTATGTTTATAACCTATAATTGTCTTAAATAGTAGCTTCGGTTTTACATTAAATTAATAATTATTCAGTCGCATTTAGGCAACTAAATAAAGTCTTCACTATTCAAAAAAGAAACGCAATACGTCCTGTGAAATCGAATGTAGTCATTTGAGTTTTCCTTAGATCTGTAGATCTTGAAGACCTCTTAGAACCTGCAATTGGCTAAACAATACCATCATCGGAGCTGAGGCGTTCGTTGACCTTCTCTCTGTCGGTCAGACTAAACAAAGACCGATTCTGTAGAAGACTATTGTTGACTGTAGACCAATTATGTGCGAGCCACTTTCCAAATTATTGGGATATATTGACGGCAGATCGATTTAAAGTATGACTACAAATAAAATCAGATCACAATCAGCTTGTTTACTATACTGTTTCTGGTCGCTTGTAAGAGACTTATCTCGAAATCTGGAGCACTTACGTATGTACTGTTCATATGTCTGAAATAGATTATCTTATTCAAGGACTCCACACTGTTGGATTCTATGAGAAATTGCTTTCAATGACCTTCTACTGGTTCAACATATCATGAAAAAGGAGCTTAATTCGACTCTGCTTCGATTTAGACTCCACAAAAATATATTGACAGCTGACATAAAAAAAACATCTAGGCAGATCGAGATTTTGCTTACCAAAGCTGACCGTATTCCCTAAAAGTGTATGTTGTGGCAAGCCACAACAGACGAGTTTTGGGACAAGTGGGAGGATACCCTGCCGAAAGCATGAATTCCTAACCATCTATCCCTCTCTCGAAGAGATCCGTACACCAAGATGGGTCGACTTCAAGCCAAAGGCAAAAAAGCAGTTCCACAGCTTCTGCGACGCGTCCTAGATCGCACATGGTGCTACACTTTGTTTGCGCGTCGAGATGAACGGATGCATAACCACTCATCTTCACACAGCAAAAACGAAAGTCGCGCTAGCTAAGTCGATATTAAACTCTTAGAACTTGCGAGAGCTCAGGCCCTGCTTCTCGAGCATACTCAACGCCAAGCGTATCCTAAGGAGTATAGCTCTTTGCTTGATAAGAAGCAATTCCAAGGATCAAGCAGCCTCCTCAATTTAAAACCTTTACTTTACGAAAAGGGTATTCTGCGATCCTGTGAACGTGTGAAAGCGTCAAACTCATTAGGCTATAATGACCGACATCCCATCATCATTTCGACCAATGGTGATTTTTCATGCCTCCTCGTCCGTTTTACCCAACTCATTTGTCTGCATGGAGGAAATTAGTTACTAATGTGCCTCATAAGAGCCAAATACTGGATCCCAAAGCTTAAGGTCCTGGTAAAATAAACTTTAAACTCCTGCAAGGTATGTGTAATACATCGTTGAAGACTCGAGACCCAACTTATGTGCGATCTCCCAATGGCGAGATCAGCCTTTTCCCGACCCGTCACATACTACACAAGCTACATTGGTCGAGCGTGCAAAATCGCCAAGGTTTATATCTGTGTCTTCGTGTATTTCAGCACGAAGGCAATCAATCTAAAAGCCACCACAGACCTTAGTACGGAAAGATTCCTGGCCGCACTTTCAAGGCTTATAGCAGGGCGTGGGCTTCCAGATAAAGAAAAATTATTTGTGGGCGCCGCATGCGATTATATTCAGCCGCAATTTTTTAATAAAGCTTCTAGACTAAAACGAAGATTAAGGTTTTAATTGAGCTCGGATTACTTATCTGACCCCTCCCTCACAAACACTATGAGATGTCGAGTTTTTTTTTGTCAAACGTAATAACAGATCGATCTGAGTCAGTTCTACTCTCTTCTTTTCGAAACTCTATTGTTATTTGGTTTCGATGGGTGTTGACTGGCTCGTCTGTTGATGTATCGCGGCAATTTCTGACTGAGCATCTTGTTATAAAGCGTGGACTGAATAAGTTGCTGAGAACGCGATAAATGATCTACTTCCATAGGCTCGGTACCCTGGTTTTGATTTCTTTGCTTGAACGAGCGCTGTTTTGAACTGTCCGGTGAGCTTAAAATACCGCAAAACTGTACGTCTGTTGCTGTCTGTCGACAAGAGACATAGTTTACTTGTTTTGGCACTAATAGCTGACCTTATTTCATTTGTCACTGCACTGATGAGTGCCTCGAATGGCGCCACTTTTTGCCTGTAAGCTTGCTTTAATTGCAATCAAATAGAGAAATATCTATGTTTATTACCTATAATTTTCTTAAATAGTAGCTTCGGTTTTACATTAAATTAATAATTATTCAGTCGCATTTAGGCAACTAAATAAAGTCTTCACTATTCAAAAAAGAAACGCAATACGTCCTGTGAAATCGAATGTAGTCATTTGAGTTTTCCTTAGATCTGTAGATCTTGAAGACCTCTTAGAACCTGCAATTGGCTAAACAATACCATCATCGGAGCTGAGGCGTTCCTTGACCTTCTCTCTGTCGGTCAGACTAAACAAAGACCGATTCTGTAGAAGACTATTGTTGACTGTAGACCAATTATGTGCGAGGCACTTTCCAAATTATTGGGATATATTGACGTCAAATCGATTTAAAGTATGACTACCAATAAAATCAGATCACAATCAGCTTGTTTACTATACTGTTTCTGGTCGCTTGTAAGAGAATTATCTCGAAATCTAGAGCACTTACGTATGTACTGGTCATATGTCTGAAATAGATTATCTGATTCAAGGACTCCACACTGTCGGATTCTATAAGAAATTGCTTTCAATGACCTTCTACTGGTTCAACATACCATGAAAAAGGAGCTTAATTCGACTCTGCTTCGATTTAGACTCCACAAAAATATATTGACAGCTGACATGAAAAAAACATCTAGGCAGATCGAGATTCTGCTTACCAAAGCTGACCGTATTCCCTAAAAGTGTATGTTGTGGCAAGCCACAACAGACGAGTTTTGGGTCAAGTGGGATGATACCCTGCCGAAAGCATGAATTCCTAACCAACTATCCCTCTCTCGAAGAGATCCGTACCCCAAGATGGGTCGACTTCCAGCCAAAGGCAAAAAAGCAGTTCCACAGCTTCTGCGACGCGTCCTAGATCGCACATGGTGCTACACTTTGTTTGCGCGTCGAGATGAACGGATGCATAACCACTCATCTTCACACAGCAAAAACGAAAGTCGCGCTAGCTAAGACGATATTAAACTCTTAGAACTTGCGAGAGCTCAGGCCCTGCTTCTCGAGCATACTCAACGCCAAGCGTATCCTAAGGAGTATAGCTCTTTGCTTGATAAGAAGCAATTCCAAGGATCAAGCAGCCTCCTCAATTTAAAACCTTTACTTTACCAAAAGGGTATTCTGCGATCCTGTGAACGTGTGAGAGCGTCAAACTCATTAGGCTATAATGAGCGACATCCCATCATCATTTCGACCAATTGTGATTTTTCATGCCTCCTCGTCCGTTTTACCCACCTCATTTGTCTGCATGGAGGAAATTAGTTACTAATGTGCCT
This sequence comes from Drosophila littoralis, assembly GCA_018903485.1. Classification (NCBI taxonomy): domain Eukaryota; kingdom Metazoa; phylum Arthropoda; class Insecta; order Diptera; family Drosophilidae; genus Drosophila; species Drosophila littoralis. Next base: position 401,058 of record JAEIGF010000597.1, read on the forward strand.
CATAAGAGCCAAATACTGAATCCCAAAGCTTAAGGTCCTGGTAAAATATACTTTAAACTCCTGCAAGGTATGTGTAATACATCGTTGAAGACTCCAGACCCAACTTATGTGCGATCTCCCAATGGCGAGATCAGCCTTTTCCCGACCCGTCACACACTACAAAAGCTACATTGGCCGAGCGTGCAAAATCGCCAAGGTTTATATCTGTGTCTTCGTGTATTCAGCACCACCACAGAAATTAGTACGGAAAGATTCCTGGCCGCACTTTCACGGCGTATAGCAGGAAGGGGCTTCCAGATAAAGGAAAATTATTTGTGGGCGCCGCATGCGACCAAGGAGCTCATATTATCCAAACACATCCATCAAAAATTGTGTTGGCATTTCAACAGCCCTCACATGGGCGGATTGTCCGAAGCAGGTGTCATAAGCTCTAAGACCCACCCCTATAAATTACCTCATCCTCAAAATTTTAGGAGTTCTCGACTCTCCTGTCCAAGATTGAAGCCTGCCTTAACTGCAGGCCAATCTCTTCAATGTCGGAAAATCCTACCAATTTATTGGCTCTAAGTCCAGTCCACTTCCTAGTGGTCGGCTCACAACTTTCAACTAACGAGCCAGTAATCAAAGAAGACGCCACCTCCAAAAGTAACCGCTGACACCGTCTCCAAACTCTCCACAAGTAATTCTGCTTTTGGTGGAGAAACGAGTATTTAAAAGAGCTACACAAGCGAAAAAATTGGGAATCCCCTACAAGGGACCAAGGGACAAGTCGATGACATGGATATTATCAAGGAAGAAAACTTTCCAATAAATGAAAGGCGCCTTGGCCGAGTCCTGCTCGCTTGCCCAGGCACAGACGATAAGGTCCGCGTAGTAGACGTGCTTACCGGTCGTGGGGTCATCCGAAGGCCAATAGCCGAATTGGTCCTTCTTCCTACTGCGGCGAATAATAATGACACCGTCTAATCCCTCTATAAAAATTAAAAAAAAAACCTCTTCACAAAAAAAATCGTTCATCCAATCATCATCTACATGCTGCTCCACATTCGTGATTTCCGTGGCGTTGGACCCTCTCGGTCAGCCAGGAATCCCACAAGGAGATCTTCTGGCTCCTTGCCCTCCAGCGGCACTGCACAACCAAGCCCAAGCCCTTCTACCATACGGACGTCGCTTACGTCCCTTCGTCAGCACAAGGGATCAGCATCCTACCCACCACAACAGTGCTCGTCGACACCGGGAAGAAGACTCTTGAGACCGGCCCTGATCGATCCGTGATCGTTGAATTTTGATTGATTTCATTGACTGAAACTCACTCTGTCAGAAAGACTTGTTCACTCAGAGAGACTCACTCCATGAAAGAGACTCACTTGGAACTCTCCCCACGGTCTCCACTCTACCTCAACAAGTTCGAGATGAAAATATGCAAATCACTTTTCAAGTAAATCTCATTATATGCAGCCGCAATTTTGTAATAAAGCTTCTAGACTAAAACGAAGATTAAGGTTTTAATTGAGCTCGGATTACTTATCTGACCCCTCCCTCACAAACACTATGAGATGTCCAGTTTTTTTTTGTCAAACGTAATAACAGATCGATCTGAGTCGGTTCTACTCTCTTCTCTTCGAAACTCTATTGTTATTTGGTTTCGAAAGGAGTTGACTGGCTCGTCTGTTGATGTATCGCGGCAATTTCTGACTGAGCATCTTGTTATAAAGCGTGGACTGAATAAGTTGCTGAGAACGCGATGAATGATCTACTTCCATAGGCTCGGTACCCTGGTTTTGATTTCTTTGCGTGAACGAGCGCTGTTTTGAACTGTCCGGTGAGCTTAAAATACCGCAAAACTGTACGTCTGTTGCTGCCTGTTGACAAGAGACATAGTTTACTTGTTTCCCTTCGAATTCTAAAAGGGGTTTTATAATATGCAGGGGCTTGTTTTGGCACTAATAGCTGACCTTATTTCATTTGTCACTGCACTGAGGCGTGCCTCAAATGGCGCCACTTTTTGCCTGAAAGCTTGCTTTAATTGCATTCAAATAGAGAAATATCTATGTTTATAACCTATAATTTTCTTAAATAGTAGCTTCGGTTTTACATTAAATTAATAATTATTCAGTCGCATTTAGGCAACTAAATAAAGTCTTCACTATTCAAAAAAGAAACGCAATACGTCCTGTGAAATCGAATGTAGTCATTTGAGTTTTCCTTAGATCTGTAGATCTTAAAGACCTCTTAGAACCTGCAATTGGCTAAACAATACCATCATCGGAGCTGAGGCGTTCCTTGACCTTCTCTCTGTCGGTCAGACTACACAAAGACCGATTCTGTAGAAGACTATTGTTGACTGTAGACCAATTATGTGCGAGCCACTTTCCAAATTATTGGGACATATTGACGGCAGATCGATTTAAAGTATGACTACCAATTAAATTAGATCACAATCAGCTTGTTTACTATACTGTTTCTGGTCGCTTGTAAGAGACCTATCTCGAAATCTCGAGCACTTACGTATGTAGTGGTCATATGTCTGAAATAGATTATCTGATTCAAGGACTCCACACTGTTGGATTCTATGAGAAATTGCTTTCAATGACCTTCTACTGGTTCAACATATCATGAAAAAGGAGCTTAATTCGACTCTGCTTCGATTTAGACTCCACAAAAATATATTGACAGCTGACATAAAAACAACATCTAGGCAGATCGAGATTCTGCTTACCAAAGCTGACCGTATTCCCTAAAAGTGTATGTTGTGGCAAGCCACAACAGACGAGTTTTGGGTCAAGTGGGATGATACCCTGCCGAAAGCATGAATTCCTAACCAACTATCCCTCTCTCGAAGAGATCCGTACCCCAAGATGGGTCGACTTCCAGCCAAAGGCAAAAAAGCAGTTCCACAGCTTCTGCGACGCGTCCTAGATCGCACATGGTGCTAAACTTTGTTTGCGCGTCGAGATGAACGGATGCATAACCACTCATCTTCACACAGCAAAAACGAAAGTCGCGCTAGCTAAGACGATATTAAACTCTTAGAACTTGCGAGAGCTCAGGCCCTGCTTCTCGAGCATACTCAACGCCAAGCGTATCCTAAGGAGTATAGCTCTTTGCTTAATAAGAAGCAAGTCCAAGGATCAAGCAGCCTCCTCAATTTAAAACCTTTACTTTACGAATAGGGTATTCTGCGATCCTGTGAACGTGTGAGAGCGTCAAACTCATTAGGCTATAATGAGCGACATCCCATCATCAATTCGACCAATTGTGATTTTTCATGCCTTCTCGTCCGTTTTACCCACCTCATTTGTCTGCATGGAGGAAATTAGTTACTAATGTGCCTCATAAGAGCCAAATACTGGATCCCAAAGCTTAAGGTCCTGGTAAAATATACTTTAAACTCCTGCAAGGTATGTGTAATACATCGTTGAAGACTCCAGACCCAACTTATGTGCGATCTCCCAATGGCGAGATCAGCCTTTTCCCGACCCGTCACACACTACACAAGCTACATTGGTCGAGCGTGCAAAATCGCCAAGGTTTATATCTGTGTCTTCGTGTATTTCAGCACGAAGGCAATCAATCTAGAAGCCACCACAGACCTTAGTACGGAAAGATTCCTGGCCGCACTTTCACGGCCGCATGCGACCAAGGAGCTCATATTATCCAAACACAGCCATCAAAAATTGTGTTGGCATTTCAACAGCCCTCACATAGGCGGATTGTCGGAAGCAGGTGTCAAAAGCTCTAAGACCCACCCCTATAAATTGCCTCATCCTCAAAATTTTAGGAGTTCTCGACTCTCCTGTCCAAGATTGAAGCCTGCCTTAACTGCAGGCCAATCTCTTCAATGTCGGAAAATCCTACCAATTTATTGGCTCTAAGTCCAGTCCACTTCCTAGTGGTCGGCTCACAACTTTCAACTAACGAGCCAGTAATCAAAGAAGACGCCACCTCCAAAAGTAACCGCTGACACCGTCTCCAAACTCTCCACCAGTAATTCTGCTTTTGGTGGAGAAACGAGTATTTAAAAGAGCTACACAAGCGAAAAAATTGGGAATCCCCTACAAGGGACCAAGGGACAAGGGACAAGAAAACTTTCCAATAAATGAAAGGCGCCTTGGCCGAGTCTTGCTCGCTTGCCCAGGCACAGACGATAAGGTCCGCGTAGTAGACGTGCTTACCACTCGTGGGGTCATCCGAAGGCCAATAGCCAAATTGGTCCTTCTTCCTACTGCGGCGAATAATAATGACACCGTCTAATCCCTCTATAAAAATTAAAAATAAACCTCTTCACAAAAAAAAATCGTTCATCCAATACTCGACCCAGTGAGCCCCAGGGAACGGATAACTTAAGATTCCGGGTGTGTCGAGGAATCCATGCACTAGCGCTAGCACTTCATGAAGCCTAACAACAAATATTGTTCCAAGTGCCTGGCTCACCAGCACTCAGGGCAGTCATGTCGCAGTGGGGCTAAGAGCAAATTTTGCAAGAAATATCTCTACATGCTGTTCCACATTCGTGATTTCCGTGGCGTTGGACCCTCTCGGTCAGCCAGGAATCCCACAAGGAGATCTTCTGGCTCCTTGCCCTCCAGCGGCACTCCACAACCAAGCCCAAGCCCTTCTACCATACGGACGTCGCTTACGTCCCTTCGCCAGCACAAGGGATCAGCATCCTACCCACCACAACAGTGCTCGTCGACACCGGGAAAAAGACTCTTGAGACTGGCCCTGATTGATCCGTGATCGTTGAATTTTGATTGATTTCATTGACTGAAACTCACTCTGTGAGAAAGACTTGTTCACTCAGAGAGACTCACTCCATGAAAGAGACTCACTTGGAACTCTCCCCACGGTCTCCACTCTACCTCAACAAGTTCGAGATGAAAATATGCAAATCACTTTTCAAGTAAATCTCATTATATGCAGCCGCAATTTTTTAATAAAGCTTCTAGACTAAAACGAAGATTAAGGTTTTAATTGAGCTCGGATTACTTATCTGACCCCTCCCCCACAAACACTATGAGATGTCGAGTTTTTTTTTTGTCAAACGTAATAACAGATCGATCTGAGTCGGTTCTACTCTTTTCTCTTCGAAACTCTATTGTTATTTGGTTTCGAAAGGAGTTGACTGGCTCGTCTGTTGATGTATCCCGGCAATTTCTGACTGAGCATCTTGTTATAAAGCGTGGACTGAATAAGTTGCTGAGAACGCGATAAATGATCTACTTCCATAGGCTCGGTACCCTGGTTTTGATTTCTTTGCGTGAACGAGCGCTGTTTTGAACTGTCCGGTGAGTTTAAAATACCGCAAAACTGTACGTCTGTTGCTGCCTGTCGACAAGAGACATAGTTTACTTGTTTTGGCACTAATAGCTGACCTTATTTCATTTGTCACTGCACTGATGAGTGCCTCGAATGGCGCCACTTTTTGCCTGTAAGCTTGCTTTAATTGCAATCAAATAGAGAATTATCTATGTTTATAACCTATAATTTTCTTAAATAGTAGCTTCGGTTTTACATTAAATTAATAATTATTCAGTCGCATTTAGGCAACAAAATAAAGTCTTCACTATTCAAAAAAGAAACGCAATACGTCCTGTGAAATCGAATGTAGTCATTTGAGTTTTCCTTAGATCTGTAGATCTTGAAGACCTCTTAGAACCTGCAATTGGCTAAACAATACCATCATCGGAGCTGAGGCGTTCCTTGACCTTCTCTCTGTCGGTCAGACTAAACAAAGACCGATTCTATAAAAGACTATTGTTGACTGTAGACCAATTATGTGCGAGCCACTTTCCAAATTATTGGGATATATTGACGTCAGATCGATTTAAAGTATGACTACCAATAAAATCAGATCACAATCAGCTTGTTTACTAAACTGTTTCTGGTCGCTTGTAAGAGACCTATCTCGAAATCTAGAGCACTTACGTATGTACTGGTCATATGTCTGAAATAATTATCTGATTCAACGACTCCACACTGTCGGATTCTATCAGAAATTACTTTCAATGACCTTCTACTGGTTCAACATACCATGAAAAAGGAGCTTAATTCGACTCTGCTTCGATTTAGACTCCACAAAAATATATTGACAGCTGACATAAAAAAAACATCTAGGCAGATCGAGATTCTGCTTACCAAAGCTGACCGTATTCCCTAAAAGTGTATGTTGTGGCAAGCCACAACAGACGAGTTTTGGGACAAGTGGGATGATACCCTGCCGAAAGCATGAATTCCTAACCAACTATCCCTCTCTCGAAGAGATCCGTACCCCAAGATGGGTCGACTTCCAGCCAAAGGCAAAAAAGCAGTTCCACAGCTTCTGCGACGCGTCCTAGATCGCACATGGTGCTACACTTTGTTTGCGGGTCGAGATGAACGGATGCATAACCACTCATCTTCACACAGCAAAAACGAAAGTCGCGCTAGCTAAGACGATATTAAACTCTTAGAACTTGCGAGAGCTCAGGCCGTGCTACTCGAGCATACTCAACGCCAAGCGTATCCTAAGGAGTATAGCTCTTTGCTTAATAAGAAGCAAGTCCAAGGATCAAGCAGCCTCCTCAATTTAAAACCTTTACTTTACGAAAAGGGTATTCTGCGATCCTGTGAACGTGTGAGAGCGTCACACTCATTAGGCTATAATGAGCGACATCCCATCATCATTTCGACCAATTGTGATTTTTCATGCCTTCTCGTCCGTTTTACCCACCTCATTTGTCTGCATGGAGGAAATTAGTTACTAATGTGCCTCATAAGAGCCAAATACTGGATCCCAAAGCTTAAGGTCCTGGTAAAATATACTTTAAACTCCTGCAAGGTATGTGTAATACATCGTTGAAGACTCCAGACCCAACTTATGTGCGATCTCCCAATGGCGAGATCAGCCTTTTCCCGACCCGTCACACACTACACAAGCTACATTGGTCGAGCGTGCAAAATCGCCAAGGTTTATATCTATGTCTTCGTGTATTTCAGCACGAAGGCAATCAATCTAGAAGCCACCACAGACCTTAGTACGGAAAGATTCCTGGCCGCACTTTCACGGCTTATAGCAGGGCGTGGGCTTCCAGATAAAGGAAAATTATTTGTGGGCGCCGCATGCGACCAAGGAGCTCATATTATCCAAACACAGCCATCAAAAATTGTGTTGGCATTTCAACAGCCCTCACATGGGCGGATTGTCGGAAGCAGGTGTCATAAGCTCTAAGACCCACCCCTATAAATTACCTCATCCTCAAAATTTTAGGAGTTCTCGACTCTCCTGTCCAAGATTGAAGCCTGCCTTAACTGCAGGTCAATCTCTTCAATGTCGGAAAATCCTACCAATTTATTGGCTCTAAGTCCAGTCCACTTCCTAGTGGTCGGCTCACAACTTTCAACTAACGAGCCAGTAATCAAAGAAGACGCCACCTCCAAAAGTAACCGCTGACACCGTCTCCAAACTCTCCACAAGTAATTCTGCTTTTGGTGGAGAAACGAGTATTTAAAAGAGCTACACAAGCGAAAAAATTGAGAATCCCCTACAAGGGACCAAGGGACAAGGGACAAGTCGATGACATGGATATTATCAAGGAAGAAAACTTTCCAATAAATGAAAGGCGCCTTGGCCGAGTCTTGCTCGCTTGCCCAGGCACAGACGATAAGGTCCGCGTAGTAGACGTGCTTACCGCTCGTGGGGTCATCCGAAGGCCAATAGCCAAATTGGTCCTTCTTCCTACTGCGGCGAATAATAATGACACCGTCTAATCCCTCTATAAAAATTAAAAAAAAACCTCTTCACAAAAAAAAATCGTTCATCCAATATTCGACCCAGTGAGCCCCAGGGAACGGATAACTTAAGATGCCGGGTGTGTCGAGGAATCCATGCACTAGCGCTAGCGCTTCATGAAGCCTAACAACAAATATTGTTCCAAGTGCCTGGCTCACCAGCACTCAGGGCAGTCATGTCGCAGTGGGGCTAAGAGCAAATTTTGCAAGAAATGTCTCTACATGCTGTTCCACATTCGTGATTTCCGTGGCGTTGGACCCTCTCGGTCAGCCAGGAATCCCAAAAGGAGATCTTCTGGCTCCTTGCCCTCCAGCGGCACTCCACAACCAAGCCCAAGCCCTTCTACCATACGGACGTCGCTTACGTCCCTTCGCCAGCACAAGGGATCAGCATCCTACCCACCACAACAGTGCTCGTCGACACCGGGAAAAAGACTCTTGAGACTCGCCCTGATCGATCCGTGATCGTTGAATTTTGATTGATTTCATTGACTGAAACTCACTCTGTGAGAAAGACTTGTTCACTCAGAGAGACTCACTCCATGAAAGAGACTCACTTGGAACTCTCCCCACGGTCTCCACTCTACCTCAACAAGTTCGAGATGAAAATATGCAAATCACTTTTCAAGTAAATCTCATTATATGCAGCCGCAATTTTTTAATAAAGCTTCTAGACTAAAACGAAGATTAAGGTTTTAATTGAGCTCGGATTACTTATCTGACCCCTCCCTCACAAACACTATGAGATGTCGAGTTTTTTTTTTGTCAAACGTAATAACAGATCGATCTGAGTCGGTTCTACTCTCTTCTCTTCGAAACTCTATTGTTATTTGGTTTCGAAAATAGTTGACTGGCTCGTCTGTTGATGTATCGCGGCAATTTCTGACTGAGCATCTTGTTATAAAGCGTGGCCTGAATAAGTTGCTGAGAACGCGATAAATGATCTACTTCCATAGGCTCGGTACCCTGGTTTTGATTTCTTTGCGTGAACGAGCGCTGTTTTGAACTGTCCGGTGAGCTTAAAATACCGCAAATACCGACAAGAGACATAGTTTACTTGTTTTGGCACTAATAGCTGACCTTATTTCATTTGTCACTGCACTGAGGAGTGCCTCGAATGGCGCCACTTTTTGCCTGTAAGCTTGCTTTAATTGCAATCAAATAGAGAAATATCTATGTTTATAACCTATAATTTTCTTAAATAGTAGCTTCGGTTTTACATTAAATTAATAATTATTCAGTCGCATTTAGGCAACAAAATAAAGTCTTCACTATTCAAAAAAGAAACGCAATACGTCCTGTGAAATCGAATGTAGTCATTTGAGTTTTCCTTAGATCTGTAGATCTTGAAGACCTCTTAGAACCTGCAATTGGCTAAACAATACAATCATCGGAGCTGAGGCGTTCTCTCTGTCGGTCAGACTAAACAAAGACCGATTCTTTAAAAGACTATTGTTGACTGTAGACCAATTATGTGCGAGCCACTTTCCAAATTATTGGGATATATTGACGTCAGATCGATTTAAATGTACTGATCGATTTATGTACTGGTCATATGTCTGAAATAGATTATCTGATTCAAGGACTCCACACCGTCGGATTCTATGAGAAATTGCTTTCAATGACCTTCTACTGGTTCAACATACCATGAAAAAGGAGCTTAATTCGACTCTGCTTCGATTTAGACTCCACAAAAATATATTGACAGCTGACATAAAAACAACATCTAGGCAGATCGAGATTCTGCTTACCAAAGCTGACCGTATTCCCTAAAAGTGTATGTTGTGGCAAGCCACAACAGACGAGTTTTGGGACAAGTGGGATGATATCCTGCCGAAAGCATGAATTCCTAACCAACTATCCCTCTCTCGAAGAGAGAGGGTCGACTTCCAGCCAAAGGCAAAAAAGCAGTTCCACAGCTTCTGCGACGCGTCCTAGATCGCACATGGTGCTAAACTTTGTTTGCGCGTCGAGATGAACGGATGCATAACCACTAATCTTCACCCAGCAAAAACGAAAGTCGCGCTAGCTAAGACGATATTAAACTCTTAGAACTTGCGAGAGCTCAGGCCCTGCTTCTCGAGCATACTCAACGCCAAGCGTATCCTAAGGAGTATAGCTCTTTGCTTAATAAGAAGCAAGTCCAAGGATCAAGCAGCCTCCTCAATTTAAAACCTTTACTTTACGAATAGGGTATTCTGCGATCCTGTGAACGTGTGAGAGCGTCAAACTCATTAGGCTATAATGAGCGACATCCCATCATCATTTCGACCAATTGTGATTTTTCATGCCTTCTCGTCCGTTTTACCCACCTCATTTGTCTGCATGGAGGAAATTAGTTACTAATGTGCCTCATAAGAGCCAAATACTGGATCCCAAAGCTTAAGGTCCTGGTAAAATATACTTTAAACTCCTGCAAGGTATGTGTAATACATCGTTGAAGACTCCAGACCCAACTTATGTGCGATCTCCCAATGGCGAGATCAGCCTTTTCCCGACCCGTCACACACTACACAAGCTACATTGGTCGAGCGTGCAAAATCGCCAAGGTTTATATCTGTGTCTTCGTGTATTTCAGCACGAAAGCAATCAATCTAGAAGCCACCACAGACCTTAGTACGGAAAGATTCCTGGCCGCACTTTCACGGCTTATAGCAGGGCGTGGGCTTCCAGATAAAGGAAAATTATTTGTGGGCGCCGCATGCGACCAAGGAGCTCATATTATCCAAACACAGCCATCAAAAATTGTGTTGGCATTTCAACAGCCCTCACATGGGCGGATTGTCGGAAGCAGGTGTCATAAGCTCTAAGACCCACCCCTATAAATTACCTCATCCTCAAAATTTTAGGAGTTCTCGACTCTCCTGTCCAAGATTGAAGCCTGCCTTAACTGCAGGCCAATCTCTTCAATGTCGGAAAATCCTACCAATTTATTGGCTCTAAGTCCAGTCCACTTCCTAGTGGTCGGCTCACAACTTTCAACTAACGAGCCAGTAATCAAAGAAGACGCCACCTCCAAAAGTAACCGCTGACACCGTCTCCAAACTCTCCACAAGTAATTCTGCTTTTGGTGGAGAAACGAGTATTTAAAAGAGCTACACAAGCGAAAAAATTGAGAATCCCCTACAAGGGACCAAGGGACAAGGGACAAGTCGATGACATGGATATTATCAAGGAAGAAAACTTTCCAATAAATGAAAGGCGCCTTGGCCGAGTCTTGCTCGCTTGCCCAGGCACAGACGATAAGGTCCGCGTAGTAGACGTGCTTACCGCTCGTGGGGTCATCCGAAGGCCAATAGCCAAATTGGTCCTTCTTCCTACTGCGCCGAATAATAATGACACCGTCTAATCCCTCTATAAAAATTAAAAAGCCTCAGGGAACGGATAACTTAAGATGCCGGGTGTGTCGAGGAATCCATGCACTAGCGCTAGCGCTTCATGAAGCCTAAAAACAAATATTGTTCCAAGTGCCTGGCTCACCAGCACTTAGGGCAGTCATGTCGCAGTGGGGCTAAGAGCAAATTTTGCAAGAAATGTCTCTACATGCTGTTCCACATTCGTGATTTCCGTGGCGTTGGACCCTCTCGGTCAGCCAGGAATCCCACAAGGAGATCTTCTGGCTCCTTGCCCTCCAGCGGCACTCCACAACCAAGCCCAAGCCCTTCTACCATACGGACGTCGCTTACGTCCCTTCGCCAGCACAAGGGATCAGCATCCCACCCACCACAACAGTGCTCGTCGACACCGGGAAGAAGACTCTTGAGACTGGCCCTGATCGATCCGTGATCGTTGAATTTTGATTGATTTCATTGACTGAAACTCACTCTGTGAGAAAGACTTGTTCACTCAGAGAGACTCACTCCATGAAAGAGACTCACTTGGAACTCTCCCCACGGTCTCCACTCTACCTCAACAAGTTCGAGATGAAAATATGCAAATCACTTTTCAAGTAAATCTCATTATATGCAGCCGCAATTTTTTAATAAAGCTTCTAGACTAAAACGAAGATTAAGGTTTTAATTGAGCTCGGATTACTTATCTGACCCGTCCCCCACAAGCACTATGATATATCGAGTTTTTTTTTGTCAAACGTAATAACAGATTGATCTGAGTCGGTTCTACTCTCTTCTCTTCGAAACTCTATTGTTATTTGGTTTCGAAAGGAGTTGACTGGCTCGTCTGTTGATGTATCGCGGCAATTTCTGACTGAGCATCTTGTTATAAAGCGTGGACTGAATAAGTTGCTGAGAACGCAATGAATGATCTACTTCCATAGGCTCGGTACCCTGGTTTTGATTTCTTTGCGTGAACGAGCGCTGTTTTGAACTGTCCGGTGAGCTTAAAATACCGCAAAACTGTACGTCTGTTGCTGCCTGTCGACAAGAGACATAGTTTACTTGTTTTGGCACTAATAGCTGACCTTATTTCATTTGTCACTGCACTGAGGAGTGCCTCGAATGGCGCCACTTTTTGCCTGAAAGCTTGCTTTAATTGCAATCAAATAGAGAAATATCTATGTTTATAGCCTATAATTTTCTTAAATAGTAGCTTCGGTTTTACATTAAATTAATAATTATTCAGTCGCATTTAGGCAACTAAATAAAGTCTTCACTATTCAAAAAAGAAACGCAATACGTCCTGTGAAATCGAATGTAGTCATTTGAGTTTTCCTTAGATCTGTAGATCTTGAAGACCTCTTAGAACCTGCAATTGGCTAAACAATACAATCATCGGAGCTGAGGCGTTCTCTCTGTCGGTCAGACTAAACAAAGACCGATTCTTTAAAAGACTATTGTTGACTGTAGACCAATTATGTGCGAGCCACTTTCCAAATTATTGGGATATATTGACGTCAGATCGATTTAAAGTATGACTACCAATAAAATCAGATCACAATTAGCTTGTTTACTAAACTGTTTCTGGTCGCTTGTAAGAGAATTATCTCGAAATCTCGAGTACTTAAGTATGTACTGGTCATATGTCTGAAATAGATTATCTGATTCAAGGACTCCACACCGTCGGATTCTATGAGAAATTGCTTTCAATGACCTTCTACTGGTTCAACATATCATGAAAAAGGAGCTTAATTCGACTCTGCTTCGATTTAGACTCCACAAAAATATATTGACAGCTGACATAAAAAAAACATCTAGGCAGATCGAGATTCTGCTTACCAAAGCTGACCGTATTCCCTAAATGTGTATGTTGTGGCAAGCCACAACAGACGAGTTTTGGGACAAGTGGGATGATACCCTGCCGAAAGCATGAATTCCTAACCAACTATCCCTCTCTCGAAGAGAGAGGGTCGACTTCCAGCCAAAGGCAAAAAAGCAGTTCCACAGCTTCTGCGACGCGTCCTAGATCGCACATGGTGCTACACTTTGTTTGGGCGTCGAGATGAACGGATGCATAACCACTCATCTTCACACAGCAAAAACGAAAGTCGCGCTAGCTAAGACGATATTAAACTCTTAGAACTTGCGAGAGCTCAGGCCCTGCTTCTCGAGCATACTCAACGCCAAGCGTATCCTAAGGAGTATAGTTCTTTGCTTGATAAGAAGCAAGTCCAAGGATCAAGCAGCCTCCTCAATTTAAAACCTTTACTTTACCAAAAGGGTATTGTGCCCTGTTTCGTTTCTTATAAGTACTTTATCTCCTACTTTTAATTCAAAGTTATTTGTTTTTTCGTCATATGCTAATTTCCTATAAGCCTTGGCTTTTTCTAACATAATTCTAGCTCTTTTGTATGCTATTTCTAATCTAAACTTTATTTCCTTAGAATAGTCATCTAAATTATAAATAGGATCTATGTAATTAGTTTTGTTTAAATCTATGAACTGTTTCGGTAGTCTGCCAAATACTAGTTCGTATGGACAATACTCATGCGTTGCTGATGGTGTCGTGTTGAAGCAATAAGTGAAATATTGAATCCAGACATCCCAATCAGATTTGTCTGCAGAGATGTATGAACGAATGTATTCATTAAAAGTTCGATGACTTCGTTCTATTGTCCCTAATGTTTGATGATGATATGCAGTAGAGGTGAGATTCTTGATCTTCAAATACTTGCATAAATCAGTTAAAATCTGGTTTTTATACTCTGTTCCCATGTCCGAGATGAACGTCTTCATTGGACCAAACTTGAGTATGAAATTTTCGAATATAGCTTTTGCAACATTATTTGCGCTTTTGCTTTTTATTGGAATGGCTACTAAATATTTTGTAAGGTCACATATTAATGTGACTATGTATTCATTACCATTTTCCGATTTGGGTAGCGGACCAACTGTATCCACTATCACTATATCGAAAGCATTCACAGGTGTTTCTGTGAGAGTCAGAGGAGTTTTTGTGTGCGTCTTTGTTTTAGACATTTGGCATTTTTGACATCTACGTACGTACTCTTTTATATGACGTGTCATATTTTTCCAGTAGTAGTGTCTTTTTATTTTCGCTAACGTTCTTGTTATGCCGCTATGACCTTCTTGAATTGGGTCGTCATGGTATGTAGACAATATTTGTTGTATCTCTTTTTCATCTTTTATTTGGGTCACCGGCTGGAGTAGCGCTACTCTTAAAGATTTTAATATTTTATTGCCCATATTTTTAAAAGAATCTATTGAAACTGATTCAAAGATCTTTTCGCTCGGTGCCACCTTGAGTTGGCTGATTTTTAATATACCGGCCTCTTTTTCGACTCTTTGGAAGAACTGACCTAGGTCGAGAACTCCATTAGTATATAAATCGCTAACTTCAATTCTTGCGATAATTTTATTTCCATGTTTAAATAAACATTTAGATGCTGTTATGCGCAAGGTCACTACTTTTCGTACTTCATCATTTGTAATGACTTCATGTACGTTGGGCTTAGATACATTTTTTTGACTTTGCCTTGGCAGAAGTTCATAATTTTCTACTGTACAGTTTTTATTTTGTCTACTTTGTCGCCTGGTATATCTTTGAGTTCTTTTATATTAATACGCGAAAGTGCGTCTGCTACGAAATTATCTTTCCCCTTTAGGTATTCTACTGTGAAGCCGTATTCTTCAAGCTCTAGCCGCATGCGAGTTAATTTAGAACTGGGATTAGTCATAGAAAAAAGATATGTCAATGGTCTGTGATCTGTTTTAATAGTAAAGTGTTTGCCATAAATATATGGTCTAAAATGGGTAATTGCCCAATGAATTGCCGCTAACTCTTGTTCTGTTGTGCTCTTATTGCTTTCCCCTTTTGTAAATGAACGAGATGCATAAGCTATTGGGAGCTGAATTCCGTCACGGTTCTGAGTTAGAACTGCTCCGCAAGCTTGTTTACTGGCATCTGTTATAATGCAAAATTCTTTGCGAAAATCAGGATATTGTAATAATGTGGGGTGCATAAGCTTTTCTTTAAGGTATTGGAATGCGATTTGGCATTCACTTGACCATTCAAAAGGAACATTCTTTTTACATAATCTAGTTATGTGCCGTGAATAATCGGCGAAGTTTTTTATAAATCGACGATAATAATTGCAGAATGCTACAAATCGTCTCGCGCTGTCCGCATCATGAGGGACAGGATAATTTTTGATGACGTCAAATTTCTTGTCATCTGGCAATACTCCTTTGTCAGTGCATTACTGACCTAAAAATGTCACTTCATGCATGAAAAATAAACATTTTTCTGGAAGCAACTTTAGGTTATATTTCATTCATACATTAAAAACATCAGTTAAGTTTTTAATCATGTGTTTTTCGGAACATCCTATCCCCATTAAGTCATCCATATAAAGGAATGCCTGAGAGGGTTCTAAACCCGAGAATGCTATAGTCATCATTCTCTGAAATTAATTTGGTGCTATTTTAAGACCAAATGGTAATCGCGTGAAGCGATATGAGGCATTGCTCGTTGAAAAAGATGTTATATTTCTTGAATTTTCTTCAAGTTCAATTTGGTGGAAACCTGACATTAAGTCAAGGCATAAAAAGTATTTAGCTCTGCCCAGTTGGTCCTGAATATCATCAATTCTGGGGAGCGGGAATTTATCAGAAAGTAGTTTTTTGTTGATTTGGCGATAGTCAATTACTAATCGCCATTTCTTCTCTTCCGAATTCGGTAATGATTTTTTCAGAACTAACAAGAGTGGGCTGTTATACTCGGATACAGACGGTTCTACGATTTTGTCGATTATTAATTTCCCTACTTGTTTTTGAATTTCTTTAACGTGGCTATGCGGGCTTCTGTAGTTTTTAATATAAATGGGTTCATCATCTTTAAGTCTTAATGTTTGTTTATAGAAATTATTTGTCGCTATTGGTTCGGTTTCCAGTCCGAACACATCACTATACTTGGTGCATAATTCTGTTAGTTGACTTTTGAATTGTTCTGGAAAATTTTTCTTTAATTTTGAAAGTACTTGTTCGCTTCTATTTTCTGGATTAGTGCAATGAATGTCGTAATCTGTTAAATTTTCATATTGGATTTTGTTTACTTTGACCAATTGGTCGAAATTAGTTGTGTTTAGAAGGCGAATGTATACATGTTTGGATGCTGATATTGTATTTGCAACATAAATTCCATTATGTATTTCTTGATTAGGAACAAATATATAATCATTTACTGTATTAATGTTTTTTTTTCGAATTACTTGGGATCTGGCTGGCAAGAGAACTGTATTGTTGCCAGCACTATATGTTGTCGGAACATAAATTGGATAATTTAAATTTTGAGGTCTAATTATAAACCAGTCTTCACTTGGTTTGAAATCTGATTGACAATTGAATTTTTTAATAAAATCAATGCCTATTATTCCATCACACGGTATTGAAAAATCGGAATCTACTAAATGAAATTCGTGTGGAATAATATATTTCTTTGATTGAAGTTCTATTGAAGTCGTTCCTTGAGATTTTATTACACCTTGACCTATGCCTTGGATGTTTATAATTTTTTCTTCTTGAATTTTAAAATTGTCCGAATTTATTTTTAAAAGTGAGATATCTGCACCAGTATCTATTAGCAATGTGAGTTTATTTTCAGTTGAATGATTATAAAAAGTGACAAATATATTAAGACTGTAATTGATGGAATGAACCTTTACATTTACTGGTTGTTTCCTAAAGGGTTCTGAGAGTTTTCCGGCGTATTTTGCGCCATTCTCACATTGTTACTATTATAACCTTGGTTGGAGTTACCTCGGCCTCTTCCTCTATTTTGGCCTCGTCTTCCTCCACGGTTATTGTAATTATTGTTATTGTTGTTACCGCCTCGGTTATAATTATTGTGGTTGTAATTTCTGCCACGATTATAACCTCGGCCTCCTCTATTATTATTGTTTGCACCTCGTCGATAATACAGGACAGTGTTACTTTGACCTGTTATCTCCGTGCAGCTATTAACAAATTTGGAGACTGCATCATTCATATTTATGAATGTGCCTGCCTGCATGATAAGTTTTACCTTATCAATTGAACAATTTTGGGTCATAGCTTTTGCAGCTGTTGTAGTGCTGTATTTGTTTGCTAGTGATTGGCTTAGACCTTCACTGATATAGGCGCCTTCAAGGGCCTTTGCCAGTTTTTCCACCTCTTGGGTGTATTGGTTAGCCGTTTTATTTTTCTGTTGCAAATTAAGAAGCTTAGCAGATACAACTTCTACCGATTCTCCTTTTACTGCATTTGATAGTTGCGTAATGATTGCAGCAATTGTCTGCTCATTACTTATCAAATTTCTCGCATGGCCTTTTAGCTTTGTTTTTATAAGGCTTATGGCCGTTAGCTCATGTGTGCCTTTTAAGGTTTCTAATAGATTCAAAGAATCTAGAAAACTTTGTAGATTTTCCGGCTTACCGTCAAACCCTGGTATCAGAGATGTGGCTAGCTTGATAAATTCTACAACTGTTTGTGCCATGTTTACTAATTTTGTATCTTCTATTTGGTCGTTTGTCAGTAGTGACTTATCAAATGTTACCGGTGTATTTAACACCGATGGTAGATAAAGCTGGAGATCATACTTTTTATTTAAGTTTACCAGATTATCCCTTAGACGCTGTAAAACGTCTGCAGTTTGGACTCTGTGTAAACTTGTCAGTTTATTTTGACACTCGGTAACTAGACTCCTGATTTCATTGTACTCATATACAAGGATCTAAGTATGTTTAATTATTGTGGGTCTTAAAACTGGTGCGCTTTTATTAATCGAAATTTTCCTTATGCCGCTTTATCTTTTCTACTATATAGGACCAGTCCATGTAAACTTCCGCTACTTAAATATTTTATTTAAGCAGTGGCTTAGAACTTGTCTAAGTCGTTGGCTCGACTCATGTAACGCTTCCTCAGTGATTTTTTATGAAGAAGATAAATCTTCAGAAGGATGTTTACGGAGACTATTACAATGAGTATTATTAGCAGTATGTTTGTTAACTGCACATGGGGAGTGGTGTCTACGACTTCTACTACGTTAACTACATTGGCAGTGTTATCATCTGCCTTTGATTGTTTTCCCCCCATATTCCTATATAAATACTCTTGCTTTTTGATTTGACTACTACCTATGCAGACGTACTAAGACAATTGTTGTCTGCCCTAGAATCGGATGCTCGTCAATAATTGTTTTTATTTTGACGTAGGGTAGTGTAGACAAGATTATTCCGCTCTCTATTTTAGAACATGAATAGAGTGGACTTGTCACTGTGCCGAATGTTTCTATATATTCGGATTCGAACTCATACACTGATATGAATTCTCTATGCCTTTGCAAAATTTGTATGGCTCGCATACGAAAGTCTGTATAGTCGTTATATACTTTGTTAATCGTGTCCTCGAGCATGCTAATTCTTGATCATAATTTTGAATTACCTAATGAGACAAACGGAGCACTTATTTCTTTATATTCCAACTGAACGAATTATTACTTTTTAATTTCCTCTTTTCAATTTAAAATTCTTGTATATTCTCAAAGTTTAGTAATGTTTTTGTACTTATGTACAATTAGATATATATATATTTTTTTTTTCGGTTTAATTTAGGCAGAAGACCATTTTTTTTTTTGTTAATCCTTTTTTTTTTCTTTTAATATTAGTATTCATATATAATATGGGATCATACATAAAATTAAAAAGGAATTATTCATAAAAAATTTACAAATGCGTAATGTTAAATTTGTTTTCGTTTACTTTTACAAGACAAGTTGTTGTTTGTATCGTTCATTTTGAGGTTTTATTACATATAATTATTGAATTTGATGCTTTTATTGTTTACAAGTCGGGTTTTGTTTTGCTTGTTTGTTTTCTGCTTAAAACGCATCTTAAATTTTTTTTTTTTACAATCTGTGTTTTTCCTACCTATTGTTTCGAATGGCTGTACGGGCCAAACGTCTTGCCGGTCGACTCAATTGTCGTCGGGCATTACAATTTTTAAGTTTTATTTATTAATATTTAGTTTAATATGTTGGGCGCTGCCGGTACTGTTGTTATAGGGTCTTCTTCTTCTTCTTCCCTCGTAGGCATAAGCGGCGGCTTGCCTCTCATGCGTTGGTTGACTCTGCTTCCTTAGTGCGGCAGGTGCCCTCGCAATGGGGGCTGTAGAGGGGGCCCTCACAATCTGGTGGGCATCTGCGTGGGCGTGCTGGTGATTGTCTTGGCAGTGGACGATGATTCTTTGTTAGTTTTTTTTTTATATTTATAGCTGAGGGACAGGGCTCGCTCTTTGATTTTAATAACGACTCGAGATGTTCGAGTTCGTCATTTAGTTTCACTGCAGTGTCCCATGGGAGGGGATTTTTGCATTTATAAAGGAGTCTTACGATTTCAGACTTTCTTCGTCTGATTCGCTCCTTAATGCCACTGCGTCTTGGCTTATTTTTTGCCTTAGAGCTCATGCCCTGTACTCACTCAGTATATTTTTGGTTTTTTTTTTGTTTGTGTCCAGCTCCAGTCCAGCTCCAAGCTCCGGCCGCCTGAGTGTGGGTGACATCGGTTTCACGCCAGAGCTGGGTAACGGTCTTGGCTGTTGCTGCTGCCGCTGCTGCACCTCCGGTTTCCAATTTTATATTTTATATTTATGTACTATTACTTTTTAACATGTTCGTGACACTTGTCACGGTCGCCATGTAAAAAGAGCACTCTTTAAATGGAAAAGACAGCACGTCAGTGCTGTTTAGTATCTTGGTTCAGAATGAATTTATTCAGTTTTTATAATGTTCGCTTAGCCTATAGATATACATATATACTTATGCTGTTATTCGTTAACAGCTACAAAGAGAGGGAGAGTGAGTAGCTCGCATATGCCTGTATTAGTGAGCATACAGGAATGCGCTCAGACGGAGCGTGGGATATGCAGCATAAGCATAAACGGTCAGCTAGTGAGGCTAGTGAACCGCGCTGCGTAATATGAGACCGAGCCAATACATAATGTGGCTCTGGGCTCGTTTACTATATTATTGTTATTGTATGCAACAAAGTGCTGCATACTTTTTATTTAAGTACAGGGTATTCTGTAAGGGCATATACGCACTACATACCTCATCCTCAAAATTTTAGGAGTTTTCGACTCTCCTGTCCAAGATTGAAGCCTGCCTTAACTGCAGGCCAATCTCTTCAATGTCGGAAAATCCTACCAATTTATTGGCTCTAAGTCCAGTCCACTTCCTAGTGGTCGGCTCACAACTTTCAACTAACGAGCCAGTAATCAAAGAAGACGCCACCTCCAAGAGTAACCGCTGACACCGTCTCCAAACTCTCCACCAGTAATTCTGCTTTTGGTGGAGAAACGAGTATTTAAAAGAGCTACACAAGCGAATAAAATGGGAATCCCCTACAAGGGACCAAGGGACAAGGGACAAGTCGATGACATGGATATTATCAAGGAAGAAAACTTTCCAATAAATGAAAGGCGCCTTGGCCGAGTCTTGCTCGCTTGCCCAGGCACAGACGATAAGGTCCGCGTAGTAGATGTGCTTACCACTCGTGGGGTCATCCGAAGGCCAATAGCCAAATTGGTCCTTCTTCCTACTGCAGCGAATAATAATGACACCGTCTAATCCCTCTATAAAAATTAAAAATAAACCTCTTCACAAAAAAAAATCGTTCATCCAATATTCGACCCAGTGAGCCTCAGGGAACGGATAACTTAAGATGCCGGGTGTGTCGAGGAATACATGCACTAGCGCTAGCGCTTCACCAGCACTCAGGGCAGTCATGTCGCAGTGGGGCTAAGAGCAAATTTTGCAAGAAATGTCTCTACATGCTGTTCCACATTCGTGATTTCCGTGGCGTTGGACCCTCTCGGTCAGCCAGGAATCCCAAAAGGAGATCTTCTGGCTCCTTGCCCTCCAGCGGCACTCCACAACCAAGCCCAAGCCCTTCTACCATACGGACGTCGCTTACGTCCCTTCGCCAGCACAAGGGATCAGCATCCTACCCACTACAACAGTGCTCGTCGACACCGGGAAGAAGACTCTTGAGACTGGCCCTGATCGATCCGTGATCGTTGAATTTTGATTGATTTCATTGACTGAAACTCACTCTGTGAGAAAGACTTGTTCACTCAGAGAGACTCACTCCATGAAAGAGACTCACTTGGAACTCTCCCCACGGTCTCCACTCTACCTCAACAAGTTCGAGATGAAAATATGCAAATCACTTTTCAAGTAAATCTCATTATATGCAGCCGCAATTTTGTAATAAAGCTTCTAGACTAAAACGAAGATTAAGGTTTTAATTGAGCTCGGATTACTTATCTGACCCGTCCCCCACAAGCACTATGAGATGTCGAGTTTTTTTTTGTCAAACGTAATAACAGATCGATCTGAGTCGGTTCTACTCTCTTCTCTTCGAAACTCTATTGTTATTTGATTTCGAAAGGAGTTGACTGGCTCGTCTGTTGATGTATCGCGGCAATTTCTGACTGAGCATCTTGTTATAAAGCGTGGCCTGAATAAGTTGCTGAGAACGCGATGAATGATCTACTTCCATACGCTCGGTACCCTGGTTTTGATTTCTTTGCGTGAACGAGCGCTGTTTTGAACTGTCCGGTGAGCTTAAAATACCGCAAAACTGTACGTCTGTTGCTGCCTGTCGAAAGAGACATAGTTTACTTGTTTCCCTTCGAATTCTAAAAGGGGTTTTATAATATGCAGGGGCTTGTTTTGGCACTAATAGCTTACCTTATTTCATTTGTCACTGCACTGAGGCGTGCCTCGAATGGCGCCACTTTTTGCCTGAAAGCTTCCTTTAATTGCAATCAAATAGAGAATTATCTATGTTTATAACCTATAATTTTCTTAAATAGTAGCTTCGGTTTTACATTAAATTAATAATTATTCAGTCGCATTTAGGCAACTAAATACAGTATTCACTATTCAAAAAAGAAACGCAATACGTCCTGTGAAATCGAATGTAGTCATTTGAGTTTTCCTTAAATCTGTAGATCTTGAAGACCTCTTAGAACCTGCAATTGGCTAAACAATACCATCATCGGAGCTGAGGCGTTCCTTGACCTTGTCTCTGTCGGTCAGACTAAACAAAGACCGATTCTGTAGAAGACTATTGTTGACTGTAGACCAATTATGTGCGAGCCACTTTCCAAATTATTGGGATATATTGACGTCAGATCGATTTAAAGTATGACTACCAATAAAATCAGATCACAATCAGCTTGTTTACTATACTGTTTCTGGTCGCTTGTAAGAGAATTATCTCGAAATCTCGAGCACTTACGTATGTACTGGTCATATGTCTGAAATAGATTATCTGATTCAAGGACTCCACACTGTTGGATTCTATGAGAAATTGTTTTCAATGACCTTCTACTGGTTCAACATACCATGAAAAAGGAGCTTAATTCGACTCTGCTTAGAATTAGACTCCACAAAAATATATTGACAGCTGACATAAAAAAAACTTCTAGGCAGATCGAGATTCTGCTTACCAAAGCTGACCGTATTCCCTAAAAGTGTATTCCCCGCGTCTCGTGCAGGGTTTCACATAACGACTGCTTACATTGCGGTGTTGTTGCGCAATATCCGCAGAAGTTATTGATCTTCCAATATTACCATGCCGGCTATGCATAATCGGCTTGGCAACTTATTTCTGCTGGGTGATTGTGTTAGGATATATGCAGCCATACTGCAGAAGATGGTCATATTTCTTTGTTAACGTCCACATTAAAACAAGTAAGAAGTTCTAGTCGGGAGCTCCCGACTAGGAAATGCCCTTAACCTTCTTATTCCAACATCAAATGCAGCACGCGCTACGCGCTCGTTTGATGTTATAAAGATAAAAAAGTTCCGTTGGCAGGTTTCGAGCACGCAACTGACCACATTACTTGCTGCCGACTCTACTCAGCAGCCACACCAGCCACAAAAAAAAAGTTTCCCCGGTAGGGCTCGAACTGTCGACAGACCGCACCACTTGCCACTGCCTCTACTCAACAGCCACACCTATAAATTAGTCTTATTGAGAAAAAAACGAATTAAAATAGCAGCACAGAACACTATCGCAATTGCAATGCTGTTGACAGAACTCCAAGCAGACGCGCATGAATGTGTGTGTGTACATGTATACACAAATTCTTGGAATTTGCGCAGTAAATAACATAACTTTTAGATTTTTGTTAACCAATCTTAATGCAATTTTCTACAGTATATCTTATTGTACTATAGAATATTTGTGAATTCTCAAAAATTAAATTGCCTTTAAAATTGTATTGGTGGGCAATACAAGTTGGGTTATTAACTTGATTTATAGCTATGAGGTAGTCGCGGGAAGGTGGCCAGCTATAAAATGAAAAATACTTGATATATATTTATTTTTACATTTATACTATTCTAGAATAAAAAAATTCCAACTGACATTGGTAAAATTAACCAAACTTAAATCTAGCTTAAAATTTTTGTTAAACTGTAGGAAATCGAACTTAATACCTAACTTTATACAAAACTTGACAAAACATTTGCCCATACTAACGAGTGACAACAAAACCCACCCTGACATATTTAGAGAATTGACTAGACACACACACTTTTACTACACCAAAATACTTAACTTACTTATGCAAACACAACCTATTACAAAAACAAACAAAACATATGGAATCAGCAAAAACAAACATACAACAACTGATGACCACAGATGACGAATAACCAAAACACTAGGGATCGAGCAATATTGGACACAGTGGAACAGACACGTAAATTCTTAAAAGAACATTAAAATATAAAAATCTTATCATCAGATAAATGTTACAAAGCCGTAGCAATGAATGTGGACGATTACAAAAATAAAATGACAAATAGTTTAGACGACTTATGCGCGTATAGAACACTAAGACAGGATCCGACATCTAGACTACAGACAAAGAATAACAACTTCGTGGCCAAATTATTAATGATGGGTCTTATTTCAAAGGACGAAAGAAATAAGATGACTACGACAACATCGGTACCTCCGAGGATATATGGACTGCCGAAGATACATAAAGAAGGAACACCACTGAGGCCAATATGCTCCTCCATCGGATCCCCTTCTTACGGGTTGTGCAAAGACATTATTAAAATATTAAAAAATCTGACAGTGGACTCAAAATACAACATAAAGAACGCGGTAGATTTTAAAGAAGAGTTAACAATTCCCACATTAGGAAAGACGAAACATTGGTATCTTTTGACGTAGTATCCTTGTTTCCCAGCATACCAATGGAATTATCACTGGACACAATAAGACGAAAATGGACCGAGTTAGAAGAACACACAAGTATACCTAAACAACTATTTATGGACATAGTTAAATGTTGTATACAAGAAAACAGATATTTCAAAGGCAAGATATACACACAACTAAAAGGAATGCCAATGGGATCACCAGCCTCCCCAGTAATCGCAGATATAGTAATGGAGGAACTATTAGACAACGTGACCGAAAAATTGACAATAAAACCAAGACTTTTGACCAAATATGTAGATGACCTGCTTGCCATAACGGACAAAACAGATGCACAGAAGATTCTGAAAGAATTGAACTCCTTCAATAGACACATCAAGTTCACAATTGAATTGGAAAAAGCCGGGAAACTACCATTTTTAGACTCTTTAGTAATTAGATTGGACAACACACTCAAAATTAAGTGGTATAAGAAACTCATAGCCTGCGGACGAATACTCAACTTCAATTCAAACCACCCCAAGAGTATGATAATCAATACAGCAATAAGCTGTATGAAAAGAATGCTTAACATATCGGACACAATATACCACGAAGAAACTATACATGAAATTAAAAAACTCTTAACGAAAAATGACTTTCCAAAAAATGTAATTAAAACATTATTAAAAAGACGATATATCGGAACAGAAAAGCCTACAGAACCTAACAAAATATACAAATCCCTAATATATGTCCCACGACTATCAGAACGCCTCACGAACTCGGAATGCTACAACAACCAAGAAATAAAAGTAGCACACAAACCTATGAACACGTTTCAAAAATTCTTTAATAAGATTAAAGCAAAAATTCCTATGGCCGATAAAAGTAATGTAATTTACCAAATTCCATGTGCTGGGGAAAATAATAACAAATGCAATAGTGTGTACATAGGCACAACAAAATCAAAACTAAAAACAAGGATTACACAACATAAATCAGACTTCAAATTAAGACATCAAAATAATATGCAGAAAACAGCACTAATGACCCATTGTATGAGAAGCAACCACACACCAAATTTTGATGCAACAACAATCTTACAACAAGAACAACACTACAACAAACGACACACATTAGAAATGCTACACATAATTAACACATCAACGAACAAACGACTAAACTACAAGACGGACACCGAAAATTGCGCTCACTTATACAGACACCTATTGAACACCCAAACAGACTCAGTTTAAATCTCTACGTCATAAAGCGTAGACGTGTAAAATAATGTAGGTTAAATGTGTCAATTTATTATTTAATTTAATATCTTTTAATATTAATTGTTCTTTGTACCTTGTGTTAGTGCCCTGAAGACGGTTTGCCGATGCGCAACCGAAATATATTGGAAGCAAAAAACAATAAAATTGTTTCATTGTTTTATTAAAACAAACCCGGACCTCGAGCCAGCCAACTAAACATTTCTAGAATAAATATATCAAGTTTGCTGACTCTAGCTCTTAATATTTACCCAATTTGCTCAAAAAACAGAATGGCGATATCGATTGCTTAGAAACGGAGTAAATTATCGATTATCGGAAACAAACTCGATCTGCGCAGGCACTAGGAGGACCTACACCTACAATTTCATAATTCAAACATAAATCGCTCGTGGTTAGTCTCAACATTCTGAGCTATTGCTAAAGCGGAGGAAAGATCAGACGGTCTTGAAGAGAAAAGAACAGCGCTTAACGACTCTCTAGCTCCTCAATGAAGCAGATACAGCGTTGTCGTAGTTTATAGTAGTCTTGTTTATAAGCAGACTCAGCCTTTTCTCTATTTTGTCGCAGTATTGCTGTATAGTCGTTTTTCCACGGTGGAGTGTCGACATTTCTTTCTCTATTAGATATACCGGTCGTTAAGCCTTAAAATTGAGAAGAGTTTCAAAAGGTGAAAGTACCATATCCGATGAACCCTTTTGTACATTTATATGAACTTATATATTTATCTAAAACATTAATGCTGGATGATCTTGTTATAATTCGACAATTGAGCTCTATCAACTGCTTAGGGCTAAATTAAGCTACGGCAGCGAAGAGAGGCACATTCGCTTCCATAGCAAGTAACAAAGTTTTATAGCGCTCTCGCTCGGTCCCGAGCCTAACTAAGACTAGACTTCAACATTTTTATCAATTATATTGTCGATTGCGCAGATCTGCGCCAACACCGGCCACCAAGAAGCGCTGGGGGGCTTTATTTGACATGAAGCCGTGCCAACATATGGATGGGCCTTTTGAAGTTCCCGCCACTGGCCGTACTTAGTTCTTCCAACCTTATGACGCCGTCCTCTCCTGCGTGCAGATCAGGCATTTCTGGGGCGGCAGATTGCCCTTGGCGACAACCACCAGGTCTCCCACGACGACTTTTGGCAGGCGATGGTGCCACTTGGTCCGCGCTTGGAATCAGTGTATATACTCTTTTGACCAACATCGGCAAAACTTTTGCTTGAGCATCGAGACAGCTTGCCATCGATTCAAGCAGGAGCCTGCTGGTCCGGGGTCCCCTCTGCCGGTAGAGCCCCCAATGGGCATCCCACCCTCACACAGTAGGTGGCCTGGAGTGAGAGCCTCGCCATCGATTGGATCCTTGCTTAATGCTCGCAGGGACCTGAGGGAGAGGGGGTTACTTTAGCCATGGAAGTCAGCAACGAAATACGACAACCTTCTGCACTATGGCTGCGCATACACACGCACGCAACAAGCGCTCTTGTTGAGGCAGCAGTGGAACCATGTACCTTGATTGATTAAGTTGGCTCTGTAAATACATATCGTGGTATCTTTATTCTTTGCAACTGAATCAAAATTGATTATCCAAACTCTAAGAAATAAATTGATCCCACTCTAACTTTTGAAGCCAGAGCTCTAGGAGTAGGTATTTAAAGAGGCAAAGCGGGTCAAATAGCCGCAATGTCACCGAGAGAATGTGTCTTTTTTTCGTTCTGAGACCCATGAATGAATCGTCCAGCTTGAATTGAAAAGCATTCTTTTTCGGCACCCACAACACACCAAGTGTATTGGTTGTGTCAGGCTCTGAGATCGTTATCGGCTAAGCTGCGTTTGTTGCGGAGAACTCAGGAGAATCCGAAAGCCATTTGGTTGGTTTGAAACCTGCGCTTTCAAGTATTTACGACACTTTATCGTCTGAAGGCTCTTTTCGCATGCAGCACCAGTCAGTAAATCATCGACGCAGAAGTTTGATTAAGTCAGCAGTTTTAGGGTGTGATGACTCGCTCATGTCATTAAGCTTTGTTAAATACCGTATTGCCAAAAACAGTCGCAGTGCCATAAGTAACAGTGATTAACATGCAGCAGATGGATGGGTTCAGAGTCAGATGGGTTCTTCCTTCACCTATTCATCTTTTTGTTGTTAACTGTCAATGCAAATTTGTGGAGTCTAAATCGAAGCAGAGTCGAATAAAGCTTGTCTTGTATGATCGGTCCAACCAAAGGAAGATCAGTCAACGCAATTTGAGACGATGTCCGACAGGACGCGTCGAAAACAACGCGTAACTTTATCGATGTGCTTTATGGTCTTAAAACACACTGATGCGGAATGGAGTAGTGTGGAGTACTTAGAATCTGATAATCTATTTCAGACATGTGACCCAACGTTAAATATTCCTCCACGAATTCCAAGATCATACGCTTAAGCTCGGGATCTCGAGACAAGTGTCTTTCAATGGACAAAAAACGACACTTAGCAAGCTCGCAGGACTTGCCAAGTTGATTGGGATCTGATTTAAATTTCAGTCTTACTTTAAACCGACCTGGCGGCAATTTTTCCAAATTATCTGTTCGGACTTTTATGGCTTGGGGCAACTCTTACAATGACCAAAATTTCTGCAACGCTTTGTTTATCGACTTTTCTTGACAACTTACATGGATAGCATGAGACTTCTCACGACTTGTCGGCCTCTAACGCCCTGATACAATCCAGCCAATAAGTGTCTTTTGCAGAGTCGAACAATTCGGACCTTGTTTAATCTGACCGACAGAGGGAAGTTCCAAGAACGTCTCAGCTCCGAGATTTTCCAGAGATTTTCCAACCACTAACAATGACCGTATGGTAAGGCTGGTAACCCGAAATGGTCTGCAAGATCCACAGATCTAACGAGAACTCGCTGCAATTGACTCGCGAATTCACCACTGTATGAATCTTCTTTTTAACTTAAGTGTTGCATTGAGCAATGCCAGGTAAACTGATACTAGCTTCTTCTCTACGCTGCTGCAATCGTTGTGCTAGCTAGTCTGTTACAAAATAAATTTGTTACCCAGATTCGAGTAAAGCTCTAACCAAAACGAACTCGCCACTTCTCGTTTAAACGCTGACGCATGATTGAGTTAGTGTTCCGCGCAGCATGCTGGACTTCCACAAGATGGCTACCCTGCAGTTTCGTGGCTGCTTCCAAGCTTCTAAGCTATGTAGCTTAAGAAAATAGCCCAGACGCCATACTTCTAGTTTTCCAACTCAGTCGAGCATATAAGTGGAGCATATAAAACGTATAATTTTGGTATTACTTGTTGTGATATACACATTATAAAATTCCTAAAACTCACGCAATTGTGACAAATTTCAGTTAGGATTACACTATCAGACACATTCGCATGCATAGCATGTGGAGTCGAGGGGTAGTGGTAACGGTCGAGTGTTAGAAACGGCAGAGTATCCATGCAACAGTGTGTTATGAGAACGATTGCATACTCTGCACTTGTTTGCCTTACATCCAACCACAGTGTGTCACTTCCGAGGGCAATTGATGGATAGCGGAACTGCTTTAGCGAAATCAAAACGCTGCTGAACTGATAATGCGGCATAAGCTGACCAATTCAGTATCAAAAGGCCTTCGGAACTGCAAAATAAACATTTGGGGATCACCTGATCGTTTTTTACACTAGCCACAGTTCTTTTGCAGAATGGTGTTGATACCTACAATTTAAGGCGGTTTCGCAATAACTATAATCACTGTCGAATCTGTTGTATCGTTAGCATTGAAGGTGTATGCAATGCATTCAAAGAAAATTAAGAAACGTTATATTAGTAGAGCATACGGACTAGATAAGGTCTGAATATATTACAACAAAATAAATGCACATTTGAATATGTCAGATATTGATGCACTCATTAGGTTTACGTATAGAGATGAGCCACACTTTCGTACTCGCACAGTAAACGTACTGCGATTTCATAGAGATTTCATAAAAGTGTATGATTTCGAATACGAATACATGGACATGTTCAATGCTAATATGGGTCCATTGATACATTGTTCAAAAATATAAAAAGGAATAGTCTTGTCAACCCTACCCTATGTAATGGTAAAAACAATCATTGACGAACATCCTATTCTAATGCCAACAACAATCCTTTTAGTACGTCTGCACAGATAGTACCACATGGAATGGCACCAGAAAATAAAAAAATAAATGCAGAAAATAAAGCTACATAGAGAAAAATTTGATATATCATACAAGTGCCTAAATAAAAGCGCACCAGTTTAACACTAATTAACAATAACACAATAACTAAGCACTCTGAGATAGTTGTATATGAATACAATGAAATCAGAGGTTTAATTAACGAGTGGCAACATAAACTGACAAGTTTACATAGAGTCCAAACTTCAGACGTTTTACAACGTCTAAGGGATAATCTGATAAACTTAAACGAAAAGTACAATCTCCAGCTTTATTTACCATCGGCATTAAACATGCCGGTAACATTTGATAAGTCACTCTTGACAAACTCAAAGGAAAACGACCAAATAGAAGACATAAAATTAGTAAACATGGCTCAGTAGAGTTTTTAAAATTAGCCTCGTCACTCTTACCAGAGTTCGATGGAAAGGCCAAAAACCTACAAAGTTTTTTGGATGCATTGAATCCAATAGATTCCTTAAAAGGCACTCACGAACTAACTGCAGTAACCATAATAAAGACTAAATTGAAGGGCCACGCTAGAAATTTGATAAGTAGAGACAATTCTTGCCATTATAAATCAATTAACCAAAGCTGTGAAAGGAGAATCTGTAGACGTCATATCTGCAAAACTTCTTAATCTGCAGCAAAAGAGCAAAACGGCTAATCAATACGCCCAAGAGGTGGAAAAATTGCCCCAGGCTCTTGAAGGTGCGTATATCAGTGATGGTTTAAGCCCGGATCTAGCCAGCAAATACAGTTTGACACTAGCTGTAAAGGCCATGACGCAAAACTGCACAATTGACAAAGTAAAACTGATCATGCAAGCAGGCACATTCAACACCATGAATGATGCCATTTCAAAATTTTTTAACAGTTGTACGGAAGCAACAGGCCGCCAAATTCTGTATTGTACTTCCGTCAACGACAATATGGAAATTTTTTTTTAACATAATTATTTATTTATTTTATTTAAAATATGGAAATAATAGAGGAAACCGAGGTAATTATCGTGGCAGAAGTAATTATCAGAACAACGGTTCCAGAAATAATAACCAAAGTTATACCAGAAACTATAATAGGGCACAAGGCCAAAATCGAGGAAAATCTAGAGGCCGTGGCAACTCGAATCGGACTCGGACAACAATGTCCGAGTTACACAACATAATTCGGAAAACAAGCAAGTCCCTTCAGATATTCAAAACAATTAAATAAAAATGTACACACTATCAATCTAAGCCTCAGTATCTTTATTAAAATAAATAATGAAAAAACAGGCAAAGCATTTACTCTATTGCTAGATACTGGCGCAGACATATCTCTATTAAAAGAAAATGTTGATACATTTGAAAATGTTCATCCAAACATATCAGCCCAAATATCTGGAATTGGCGAAGGTTCAGTTTTCTCTAAAGGTTTAGCATTTGTAGAATTATCTACCGGAAAATATGTCATTCCACACGACTTTAACATAGTCGGAGAAGATTTTACAATACCTAGCGATGGCATTATTGGTATAGATTTCTTTAAAAAGAGTAATTGCCAATTAGATTTCACACAAACATGTGATTCTCGTATACTTCGGCCTAATAATTTAAATAACCCAATAAATTTACAAATAAACCACACTAAATATAATAATGCCATGATACTTCCAGCCCGTTCGGAAGTAGTCCGCCAAATTAAAATTCTTTCACCAGAAAAGAATATTTTCATACCAAATCAAGAAATTGATAAAAGAATATTCATCGGAAATACAATTTCCAATATTCAACAAACTTTTGTCCGAATATTAAACACCACAAGTTCAGTAAAAATAACAAACCTTAATGACATTAAAAAAGAAAAGATAACTGACTTGAAACATTCCATTAAATTAGCAAAGATCGCCAAGAAACGGTGATTAAAAATCGAAAAAAGAACTTTCCCCCATTATTTAAAACACAATTAAAAGATCTCTGCACCAAGTACACAGACATATTCGGACTCGAAACCGAATCAATAACGACCAAAAATTTGTATAAACAAAAACTAAGACTAAAAGATACTGAGCCAGTGTACATTAAAAATTACAGAATTCCTCATACTCATAAAGAGGAAGTTAATAATCAAGTCGAAAAACTTATCTCGGATAAAATTGTAGAACCGTCTATATCGGAATATAACAGTCCTATACTTCTTGTCCCAAAAAATTGACTACCTGGTTCCGATACCAAAAAATGGCGATTAGTTATAGACTATCGTCAAATTAACAAAAAACTCTTGTCCGACAAATTTCCACTTCCAAGAATAGATGATATTTTTGACCAACTAGGCAGAGCAAAATATATCTCATGTTTAGATATAATGTCCGGTTTCCTCCAAATAGAATTAGAAGAAAATTCTAGAAATATAACGTCTTTTTCAACGAGCAATGGCTCCTATCGTTTTACACGATTACCATATGGTCTAAAAATAGCGCCTAATTCTTTTCAAAGAATGATGACCATCGCTTTTTCTGGATTAGAACCTTCACAAGCTTTCTTGTACATGGACGACTTTATCGTCATCGGTTGTTTCGAAAACCACATGATCAAAAGCTTAACAAACGTTAATGACTTGTGTAGGCAACACAACCTTAAACTACATCCAGAAAAATGCTCATTTTTCATGCACGAAGTGACTTTTCTAGGTCATAAGTGTACTGATCAAGGTATTTTGCCAGATGACAAAAAATATGATGTCATTGAGAAATATCCAGTCCCTACGGACGCTGATACCGCTAGAAGGTTCGTTGCATTTTGCAATTATTACAGAAGTTTTATTAAAAACGTAGCAGATTATTCACGTCACATAACAAGATTATGTAAAAAGACTGTAAAGTTTGAGTGGTCCGACGAATACCAAAAAGCTTTTGATTATTTAAAAAAAGCTCTTATGAAGCCTATTTTACTAAAATACCCAGATTTTAGCAAAGAATTTTGCATAATAACAGATGCCAGTAAACTATCCTGCGGAGCAGTTTTAACTCAAACGTATGGAGGTAAACAAAAACAAAATTTCAGAATTAAAACAGACCATAGACCATTGACAAAGCTGTTTTCAATGGTAAACCCAAGTTCAAAATTAACGAGAATGAGACTAGATTTAGAAGAGTATGAGTTTACTATAGAATATCTAAAGGGAAAAGATAACTTCGTCGCAGATGCGTTATCTAGAATAATCATCAAAGATTTAAAAAATACATAAACAAATGTCCTGGAAGTCACTACCAGATATCAAAGTAGACAAAAATCCTGCGCAGGAGATAAAGAAATAGAATTGCCAAGGCAATTTATAGAAAAAGCTTTAAAGCCCAACGTATACGAAGTCATCAACAATGACGAAGTACGTAAGGTAGTGACCTTGCAAGTAAAAAATAAGCTATGTTACTTTAAACATGGAAAAAAAATTACTGCAAGATATGATGTTAGCGATTTGTATATTAATGGAATTCTTGAAATGCAAGGCTTGAAATGCAAGCCGATATGCATAAAATCAGACAACTCAAAGTGGCAGCGTGGGAAAATATCTTTGAACAAGTTTCAATTGACAGTTTCAAAAAAATGGGCAATAAAATATTGAAAACATTAAGAGTAACGCTACTCAACCCGGTGACCCTAATTAAAAATGAAAAAGAAAAAGAAGCTATTTTGTCTACATACCATGACGATCCTATACAAGGAGGTCACACAGGCATTACAAAAACCTTGGCCAAGGTCAAAAGACATTACTTTTGGAAGGGTATGACTTGGGATATAACTGAGTACATACGAAAATGTCAAAAATGCCAAAAAGCAAAAACAACTAAGCACCATAAGACCCCATTAACATTAACTGATACACCTATAAATGCTTTCGACAGAGTGATAGTGGACACTATTGGTCCACTACCAAAATCAGAAATTGGCAATGAATATGCAGTCACGCTAATATGTGACTTAACCAAATATATTGTTGCCATACCAGTTGCAAATAAGAGCGCAAACACTGTCGCTAAAGCTATATTTGAATCTTTTATTCTGAAGTACGGTCCAATGAAGAGGTTCGTTACGGACATGGGAACAGAATATAAGAATTCAATCATAAATGACTTGTGCGAATACCTAAAAATTAATAATATAACATCTACCGCACACCACCACCAGACAGTTGGAACAGTCGAAAAAAGTCATAGAAGTCATAGAATACATACGATCATACATATCAGTTGATAAAGCTGATTGGGATGTATGGCTTCAATATTTTGTCTATGGCACATAACTATTGTCCATATGAATTAGTTTTCGGCAATAGAGCAATTTGCCAAAATACTTTAATAAAATAGATAATATCGACCCTATATATAACATAGACAAATATGCTAAAGAAGCAAAATTTAGATTAGAGCAGGCATACAAAAAAGCTAGGATAATGTTAGAAAAACATGAGTCTAAGAATAAAGAATATTATGACAGTAAGGTTATAAATTTTAAATTGGAAATAGGAGATAAGGTTATGTTAAGAAACCATACTGGCCACAAACTAGAACCAGTTTATCTAGGCCCCTATGAAGTAATAGGAATAGAAGCTAGAGATAATATTATAATAAAAGATACAAGCAAACAGTTCATAATGATAGATTAAAAATGTTCAATAAATAATAAATATAAATTTTCTTTATGAATTCAAATTAAAAAAAAAAAAAAAAAAACAACAAAATAATAAATATATATAAACATCGGCCTAATCAGCCAAAGAAAACCAAATTATTATAATGAATTTAAAATTTTTATATTTTATATTTCAAATTTTTTGAAAGATTTTTATATATTCATATATTTTAATCAATTTTTAATCATTTTAATACATTTTACAATTTTATAAGAAAAAATAAATAAGCCAAAAAAAAAATGTTATTATAATTAAGTTCATTAAATAACGCATGTCCATTAGTTATGATTGCTGGATAAGTTGGTTTTTCAAATTAAAGATAACTCCGCAATCAACAGTAACTATTGTGAACTATCCTTGTATTCATAATTATTTTGTGGAATTTTTGCTGGATGCGGGTTTAAAACGTGGACTACTGCCTACCGCTAAATGGAAACAAGGTATTAAGATACCCTAAGTGGTCCACTGGATACGTGAATTGTTCAAATGATCACCACCCAGTTACCACACATCCCTTCCTCTTCTTTGTGTTATTTCACCTTGTTTCAGGCATAGATTACAACATTTTGTTCCCTCTTTCATTGCTACCTGTTAAAATCTTACTGGATAATATACTGGTGGCTAATGATCCTGGTCTTCTTAGTATTGCTGGTGCGTTTTCCTAACTAGGAAGACAATTGGATTGATTAACCTTATATTACAGTATACCGCTGAAATTAGTGAATGACGGTAGCATACTTATCTGATTCTTGATAATTCTGGCGATCAGGCATATCGTTGCTTTATCAACATATCCTATAGAATCTATCGTATACAATATGTTGTAGATATCGTATATTATAAATGCCTTTGCTTGTTGCACATTTATGAACAGTGTTATTATTACTCAGGAAAGTGGCTCATAAGTTCCGGATATATTAATGAAGTATTTTGAAATTTTTCTACAAATTTTTTTGATAATATTTTTAAGCCTAATTACGAATGTTAAATATAACTGCTTTTATGAAACCGTGGCAAATTGGTCATGTTCGTAGCCCGCAGTTGTGAAAACTTAGCTGGTGCGGTTCCGTGCTACATTTTTCTTAAAGATATTGATCACAGAGCTCAACTTTTATCCACCAGCTGCAATCATACTTTTCATTGGGTATGTTTTAATCAGAAGGTTTCCAACAGAAACATTTGTCCTGTTTGTAGAGCATCATTACAATCCTCTACCTTAAATTTAACTTTCATCTCCGATTTGAGTCAGTCGACTCAAAGTTTACCATCGCTAATAATGCCAACCGTCACTAGAGCTCATAAAAGCAATACATCCGATGAGCGAAGCAATATGGACAACGCTTCACAGAACCCCGAAGAAACCTCCAACTTAGCCAATAGGGAGACGTCTCCGATTATTAGCGAACTGCAGCAAACACTGGCCGATGTCCTGACCTTGCAAGCAGTTAAACAAACTGAGCTAATTACTCAATCGCTAAATGAAGGATTTAGAAACCTGATGACGTTTTTTGCCAATCAAGTAGCATCTTCTTCGCAATCTCGTTCACTACCCTTACCAACTAGTCCACCTAGTACGTCTCAAGGCTTAGTGGCACAAACAGCTGACCCATCTGTGTTGCTACGAACTTCAAATGAAGCCAGCAATCAAAATATAAGGCCCCAAAATCGAGCAACTCCTGTTAGTATGACTCCGACTAATTTGATGCCTAGGTTTTCTTATTAGGAATCGAGCTACGTCCAGATCGGATAAGCCAAATAATCGCCAATTGGAAACTAAAGCTTTCCGGTAGGTCAGGCATATTTGTTGAAGACTTTATATATCGCGTAGAGTCATTAACCATCCAAACGTTAGACGGCAATTACGAACTATTAGCTCGTTATGTTAGTAATTTGATTGAGGGAAGCGCAACCGAGTGGATTTGGCGCTATCACAAAAGCGTACATGAAATAAAATGGGAAGAATTGAAAAACGCCTTGCGAGTTCATTTCAGGGAAGAACGTGCAGATGTAAACATTCGAGCTGGAATCGACCGTCGCAAGCAAAAGGACAACGAATCCTTCGATGAGTTTTACGAAGCTGTTGTTGCAATAGCCGATAAATTATCTGAACCCTTGCCAGAAGCATATTTATTGGCCTCTATTAGATCAAATCTATTACCTGAAATCCAACACGAGCTTTTATATGAAAAGATCGAGAGCTTAGCTAAGTTGAGAAGCGTTGTTAGGAAGCGAGAAGTGTTTTTCCAGACAATACAGAAGCCTCAAGTGGTGAAACCACGACCTGCTCCAAGGCCAGCACCCCGACTTGTACACGAGGTTGATACCAATTCTGATAATGAATCAGTTACAAGCGATATCGATTTAGCGGCCATAAGTCTGACCTGTTGGAATTGTGGCAGCAGTGGCCACCGTTATCAAGACTGCGTGGCCGATCGCCGCGTTTTCTGTTATGGGTGTGGGCAAGCTGACACATGCAGACCAAGTTGTGCTAGATGCAGTCATGCAAAAAACTCTTTGCCGCGTGCACCGCCGAAAAGTGCACGCAGACTATTAATATCGAAAGCGACCAACACAGATTATAAGCTTCTAGTGCTTCTATTATATATCTACCGGACATTACAGACTTACCTTACTTACTTAGATGTACATTTACACCATCGTCTTCAAAATACTAATAATCAAGTCGTCAGCCCCCATAGTAAGAGAAAAGATGCCTATTATAAACACCGAAAACTGGAGAGTAAGTTCCTACTATCCGCTATAGTAGGCCACGATATGCGGCCGTACGCAGAGGTGTTAATATTAGGCAGATTTGGTTCTGGTTTATTGGATACTGGTGCTTCCATTAGTTGCATTGGTTGGAGCTTTGCTAAAAACATATTACTAGATCGAATACCTCACAAACACATGTGGTGTACTATACGAACTGCAGATGGTAACACACAAAGGGTTGTCGGACAATTACGTACCAAAGTACAGTATAGAGGAAATACCAAGACATTGACCTTCTATCTGGTCCCATCGTTAGTTCAGCATCTTTACTTAGGTATTGATTTTTGGGCCGAATTCGATTTACTGCCGTCCAGCTTAACGAATAATGCCCATTTGGCCAGCATCGAAGGTACAGATATGGATGCATATCGACCATTGACGGATTCGCAACGAATAATTTTGAATAGGAAAAATGGCTTAGGAAAGACGATCCTTCTTGATTAATGTTGGCGATTCAAAACCAATCAAACAAAGACACTATGCCGTCTCTCCAGCGATCGAAAAGTTAATGTTCGATGAACTTGATCGCATGATTGCACTAGGTGTAATTGAGTAGTCAGACAGTGCTTGGTCTTCGCCAGTGGTACTTGTGCGCAAGCCCGGGAAAGTCAGGCTTTGCATTGATAGTCGGAAAGTCAATGAAGTAACACGAAAAGACGCATATCCCATACCGCTAATCGACGGGATACTCAGCCGTCTTCCGAAGGCTGAGTACATAACTAGCCTTGACTTAAAAGATGCCTATTGCCAAATACCACTAGAACCAAGTTCTCGGGATAAAACAGCCTTTACAGTGCCAGGTAGAGCTCTCTACCAATTTACGGTCATGCCTTTTGGCCTAACCAATGCACCGTCGACGATGTCAAAGATAATGGATAGAATAATCCCTGTTAGGTTGAAAAATGAAGTTTTTATATAATTGGATGATCTTCTGATAGTTTCTGAATCTTTTGAGAAACATATTGTTGTATTGAAACTCTCTTTCAGCCGTGTGCCTTTCTAACGCAGGATTGACAATAAATGTTGAGAAAAGTAAATTTTGCGTAAAAGAGGTGTAATATTTAGGTCATGTGGTCGGCTATGGAACAATAGCTATGGACCCTGAAAAAATTTCGGCAATAAATAACTATCCAGCGCCCCGCTCATTAAAAAAGCTTCGTAGTGTTCTGGGTATGACTGGATGGTACCAAAAATGTATTTGAAATTTTGCTTCACTAGCATCACCGCTCACCGATGCCCTCAAGCACAAACGTCGTTTCGAATGGTCGGAAGCAACTGAAAATGCCTTTCAATCTCTGAAAAGGGTGATGTGCAAAGCTCCTGTATTGCATACACCAGATTTCGAGGCCCCATTTCATATTCACTGTGATGCTAGTCACACCGGTTTTGGAGGAGTCCTTATGCAAATAAATAAACAGGGCGATGAGATTCCCATTGCCTATATGTCACAAAACTTAATCAATGCCAAAGAAACTACTCTGTTACCGAAAAAGAGTGCTTGGTCGCAATAGTATGTATAAAAAAAGTCCGCGCATATGTTGAGGGTCATTCGTTTACAGTGATTACTGATCACGCGTCCTTAAAATGGCTGATGGCCCAAACAGACCTAAGCAGCCGATTGGCACGATGGGCGTTGAAGCTGCAGGGGTATACCTTTTCGATTCAACATCGTAAAGGATCCAAAAATAAAATAATAAAATAACGGGAGACAAAGTTCCCGATGATTTAGTTTGGAAATTATGGCTACCCTTAGAGTTAGTGCCTATAGCATTAAAAATGGCTCATGACAATCCACTTTCCGCCCATAGGGGAATCAACAAAACTTTAGAAAGAGTGCGAAGGTATTACTATTGGCCCAATTTAGTGACATCCGTTTGAGAATACATTAACCAGTGCGAGATTTGCAAAACTTATAAAAGTCCAAATAAGGTACTCAGACCTCCACTTGCAAAAAGCGGAGACAGTAACCGGTTCTTTCAAAAACTCTATGTTGACTTTCTCGGTCCGTATCCGAGATCCAAGGCTGGTAATGTAGGAATTTTTATTGTACTCGAACACTTTACGAAATTTCCCTTTCTGAAAGCCGTAACTAAATTTACTGCAGACGCCTTTATACAATTTCTGGAAGAGGACTTGTTTCATTGTTTTGGCGTTCCCGAAACTGTAGTCCCTGATAATGGAGTACAGTTCAAGTCGCATGCCTTTAATAATTTAATGCAAAAGTATAGAATAAACCATGCCTATACAGCGGTCTACGCACCACAGGCTAATGCCTCCGAGCGTGTTAATAGGTCTGTAATTTCTGCCATAAAAGCCTATTTTCATCCCAATCAATCAAACTAGGACGAAAATTGGAGTAAAATTTGCTGCTCCTTACGCTTAAGCCTACGCCTACATACAGCAGTAAATAATACCCCGTATAGACTTGTCTTTGGTCAACATATGATAACAAATGGTTCTACTTACTCTTTTACGTGACCTAAACTTACTCGAGGATCGTACAGTGTCATTCAACAGAGACGATTCTTTCGATTTATTGAGGAACAAAGCGGTCAACGTGATGCACAATCAACATTTACATTTAAGAAGCAGAGAGGTTTCCTATGTCGTTGGACTGGAAGTCTTTCGTAGAAACTTTCAACAAAGTAATTTTGCAAAGGGGTATAATGCGAAGCTCACCCCGACATTCG
The DNA here is from genome assembly GCA_018903485.1 of Drosophila littoralis. Classification (NCBI taxonomy): domain Eukaryota; kingdom Metazoa; phylum Arthropoda; class Insecta; order Diptera; family Drosophilidae; genus Drosophila; species Drosophila littoralis. The sequence continues at coordinate 441,053 of JAEIGF010000597.1, forward strand.
TCAAAGCTAGAATTCGTCGTAAAATAGGAAACAGTTATTATGAGATTGAAGATATGCAGGGTAATCTAAGCAAAAGATATTAAACAATAACTTCTCTTTCAGTCCTTATCACAAGCGCTTATCCCCCTTGTGGTACCCCCAAGTGCGATTTTGGTCCGGGGGCTTGTAGTGGCGCTTGTTACCAAAAATTAGTTCACTTATTTTTTTGTGTGCCCAAAAGTAGGCAATGGAATTTTTGTTAATGCAGTTGTGACTAACAATTGGTTTGACACTTAGTAGTAGATTTCATTTAGTTTTAGTAGTATTTTTGTTAATTATTGTAGTTTGCCTACCTATGCAGAATATAACAACAAAAATAAAATTTAAATATAAAATAATATAATATATATAATAATTATATATTTATATTTATTTAAAATGTTATCTGAAATATAAAATTACTCGATTGCACTGGGAAATTGCACACTTGTGTTCGATCTACCAGAAAAATGAGAGTCTCCGAATTTTCGACACGGTGAGGTTAGATGACACTTCCGTAAGCCAGCCTCGAAGTTTCTACCATTGATTGTTAACCAGAGCAGTCGCATTTAATAATTTTGCATAAAGCTTAGCCTAACCTGCAAGCACGTTTTTGTATTTTTTTCATCTTTTGTGCTAAATTTAAAAATAAATAATTACCACCAAGTTGGCACTACAATACAAAAAAAAAAAAAAACTTTTTGTGACGGAAATATACAAGGCTGTAAGTTTACATACTACAGAAAAGAAATTCATGTTTAATGGCATTGGTCCACAGAACTCCCATTGGCTTGAGTCCATGCAGGTGGCTATCAATTGGTACATAGCTGACCGTAGTTTGAAAACGCAAAGGCCACAGTCGGACGGAACAACATTTCCAAGTCTTAACTTTGGTGCCAATCCAAAAAGGGTAAATATTTCTCTTCTCTTGCGGACCAGCCGCTCATTGCTTTTGCGCTGTGTACTTTTTTTTCTAATTATCATTTTCTGGTGTACACAGATTGGCACCTATATCGAAACCCCTAAGCTCACTCACTCTCTAAAACAAACGAGCAGAATCGGAATTACGGGCACAGGGAGCATTGAAGATCATCGCCACCTGGCACAGTAGTGTTCGGCATGTGTGCGCCGGCACACACAAAAAGAAAACAAACAAAAAAAAAATGTTTTAAGTTATTTAACAATAAGTGAAAAGCAAAGTGATTTTTGTCGGCAAATGAAAATTTTAAAACATTAATTAAATCATCAAAACAATGCGTCAGAAAAATAAATTTTGCCTTTAAACATATTTATAAATACCACTCGTATGGACACCGCCGAAAGTACTTTCGTCGCTTGATCTGCTAAATGGTAAGCTGGAGTACCCCATTATAACTTACAATTGTTCTGTTTACCCAGGGTATTACTTGGCAGGTTCACGAACCAAAATAAGTTTTTGAACTCAGTGAACCCTGAGTAAACAACGGTAAAAAAAAAAAAAAATTGATAATCAAATTGGCGAGCGTTTGCTCAGTCGCATACAATGCATATCAGCTGTGTGCAGTAGTGGCGCTAAATATTACGCACACCTCCGGTAAAGTTATTAAAGCCTTTAGCCGCATAATATAATCAACATGGCTTAATCCTACTTTTATTATACCGATACATATTTTCGTCTTTGCCATATTTGCATATATTAAATATACATATTGACCCTTAACGTTTTCAGCAACTTTTCGCTTCGGTATAGTAATAAATTAAATCAACTAGTTTTTGCCCAGAGTAAGCAAAGATATGTAAAACTTCGGTTAGTGGTAGGAAAGCTACTATAGTATAATAAATGCATATTGCTTCTAACTTAAAGTAAAATTAACTTATCTATAGAAATGTTACGAAATAACAAACACTTAAATGAAAGATCTAATTGGCATAAATAAAGATGTTACCATGAATTCTAACTAAGACCCTTTCCCATTCCGGGATTTATGAAAAGCGGACTTGAGTCAATGTAAACAATAACAAGGGTGTACAAGGGTTCGTCTCAAACATGTCTTGGCTCTTGGACGATCATGGTAGGGTGGGCATACGCTGCTCCCAATTTCCATCTTTGGGGTAGCTATCGTACACTACACATTCATAAATAAGTGCAGACCTACTTTTCTTTTTATCTCTTCTCTTTTCTTTGTCTTTTATGTCGTTTCAACTGATTGATCTTAAATACAATAGAGCAATTTTTTTTCTCAGTCGATAACATCTGACTTTACTCAATCAGTTGGAACATGGTTCCATTTCCCTTGTCCTTGTTTATTGTTGAAAGGATATGGATCACCTAGAATTTCTAAATAGCTCAGGTCCGACCCTGTAAAACAACAAATAAACGCATGTCCTTTAGCTATGATAGCTGGATAAGTTGGTTTTTCAAATTAAAGATAACTCCGCAATCAACAGTAACTATTGTGAACTATCCTTGTATTCATAATTATTTTGTGGAATTTTTGCTGGATGCGGGTTTAAAACGTGGACTACTGCCTACCGCTAAATGGAAACAACGTATTAAGATACCCTAAGTGGTCCACTGGATACGTGAATTGTTTAAATGATCACCACCCAGTTACCACACATCCCTTCCTCTTCTTTGTGTTATTTCACCTTGTTTCAGGCATAGATTACAACATTTCGTTCCCTCTTTCATTGCTACCTGTTAAAATCTTCCTGGATAATATACTGGTGGCTAATGATCCTGGTCTTCTTAGTATTGCTGGTGCGTTTTCCTAACTAGGAAGACAATTGGATTGATTAACCTTATATTACAGTATACCGCTGAAATTAGTGAATGACGGTAGCATACTTATCTGATTCTTGATAATTCTGGCGATCAGGCATACTGCCGTTTGCTATGCGGCTGATCGTTGCTTTATCAACATATTCTATAGAATCTATCGTATACAATATGTTGTAGATATCGTATATTATAAATGCCTTTACTTGTTGCACATTTATGAACAGTGTTATTATTACTCAGGAAAGTGGCTCATAAGTTCCGGATATATTAATGAAGTATTTTGAAATTTTTCTACAAATTTTTTTGATAATATTTTTAAGCTTAATTACGAATGTTAAATATAACTGCTTTTATGAAACCGTGGCAAATTGGTCATGTTCGTAGCCCGCAGTTGTGAAAACTTAGCTGGTGCGGTTCCGTGCTACATTTTTCTTAAAGATATTGATCACAGAGCTCAACTTTTATCCACCAGCTGCAATCATACTTTTCATTGGGTATGTTTTAATCAGAAGGTTTCCAACAGAAACATTTGTCCTGTTTGTAGAGCATCATTACAATCCTCTACCTTAAATTTAACTTTCAACTCCGATTTGAGTCAGTCGACTCAAAGTTTACCATCGCTAATAATGCCAACCGTCACTAGAGCTCATAAAAGCAATACATCCGATGAGCGAAGCAATATGGACAACGCTCCACAGAACCCCGAAGAAACCTCCAACTTAGCCAATAGGGAGACGTCTCCGATTATTAGCGAACTGCAGCAAACACTGGCCGATGTCCTGACCTTGCAAGCAGTTAAACAAACTGAGCTAATTACTCAATCGCTAAATGAAGGATTTAGAAACCTGATGACGTTTTTTGCCAATCAAGTAGCATCTTCTTCGCAATCTCGTTCACTACCCTCACCAACTAGTCCACCTAGTACGTCTCAAGGCTTAGTGGCACAAACAGCTGACCCATCTGTGTTGCTATGAACTTCAAATGAAGCCAGCAATCAAAATATAAGGCCCCAAAATCGAGCAACTCCTGTTAGTATGACTCCGACTAATTTGATGCCTAGGCTTTCTTCATTAGGAATCGAGCTACGTCCAGATCGGATAAGCCAAATAATCGCCAATTGGAAACTAAGTCAGGCATATTTGTTGAAGACTTTATATATCGCGTAGAGGCATTAACCATCCAAACGTTAGACGGCAATTACGAACTATTAGCTCGTTATGTTAGTAATTTGATTGAGGGAAGCGCAACCGAGTGGATTTGGCGCTATCACAAAAGCGTACATGAAATTAAATGGGAAGAATTGAAAAACGCCTTGCGAGTTCATTTCAGGGAAGAACGTGCAGATGTAATCATTCGAGCTGGAATCGACCGTCGCAAGCAAAAGGACAACGAATCCTTCGATGAGTTTTACGAAGCTGTTGTTGCAATAGCGGATAAATTATCTGAACCCTTGCCAGAAGCATATTTATTGGCCTCTATTAGATCAAATCTATTACCTGAAATCCAACACGAGCTTTTATATGAAAAGATCGAGAGCTTAGCTAAGTTGAGAAGCGTTGTTAGGAAGCGAGAAGTGTTTTTCCAGACAATACAGAAGCCTCAAGTGGTGAAACCACGACCTGCTCCAAGACCAGCACCCCGACTTGTACATGAGGTTGATACCAATTCTGATAATGAATCAGTTACAAGCGATATCGATTTAGCGGTCATAAGTCTGACCTGTTGGAATTGTGGCAGCAGTGGCCACCGTTATCAAGACTGCGTGGCCGATCGCCGCGTTTTCTGTTATGGGTGTGGGCAAGCTGACACATGCAGACCAAGTTGTGCTAGATGCAGTCATGCAAAAAACTCTTTGCCGCGTGCACCGCCGAAAAGTGCACGCAGACTATTAATATCGAAAGCGACCAACACAGATTATAAGCTTCTAGTGCTTCTATTATATATCTACCGGACATTACAGACTTACCTTACTTACTTAGATGTACATTTACACCATCGTCTTCAAAATACTAATAATCAAGTCGTCAGCCCCCATGGTAAGAGAATGGCACGTTCCAAGTTTCAGAGAGATGCCTATTATAAACACCGAAAACTGGAGAGTAAGTTCCTACTATCCGCTATAGTAGGCCACGATATGCGGCCGTACGCAGAGGTGTTAATATTAGGCAGATTTGGTTCTGGTTTATTGGATACTGGTGCTTCCATTAGTTGCATTGGTTGGAGCTTTGCTAAAAACATATTACTAGATCGAATACCTCACAAACACATGTGGTGTACTATACGAACTGCAGATGGTAACACACAAAGGGTTGTCGGACAATTACGTACCGAAGTACAGTATAGAGGAAATACCAAGACATTGACCTTCTATCTGGTCCCATCGTTAGTTCAGCATCTTTACTTAGGTATTGATTTTTGGGCCGAATTCGATTTACTGCCGTCCGTCTTAACGAATAATGCCCATTTGGCCAGCATCGAAGGTACAGATATGGGTGCATATCAACCATTGACGGATTCGCAACGAATAATTTTGAATAGGAAAAATGGCTTAGGAAAGACAATCCTTCTTGAGCATGTGATTGATGTTGGCGATTCAAAACCAATCAAACAAAGACACTATGCCGTCTCTCCAGCGATCGAAAAGTTAATGTTCGATGAACTTGATCGCATGATTGCACTAGGTGTAATTGAGTAGTCAGACAGTGCTTGGTCTTCGCCAGTGGTACTTGTGCGCAAGCCCGGGAAAGTCAGGCTTTGCATTGATAGTCGGAAAGTCAATGAAGTAACACGAAAAGACGCATATCCCATGCCGCTAATCGACGGGATACTCAGCCGTCTTCCCAAGGCTGAGTACATAACTAGCCTTAACTTAAAAGATGCCTATTGACAAATACCACTAGAACCAAGTTCTCGGGATAAAACAGCCTTTACAGTGCCAGGTAGAGCTCTCTACCAATTTACGGTCATGCCTTTTGGCCTAATGTAATGTAGTCCTTATGCAAATAAATAAACAGGGCGATGAGATTCCCATTGCCTATATGTCACAAAACTTAATCAATGCCAAAGAAACTACTCTGTTACCGAAAAAGAGTGCTTGGCCGCAATAGTATGTATAAAAAAAGTCCGCGCATATGTTGAGGATCATTCGTTTACAGTGATTACTGATCACGCGTCCTTAAAATGGCTGATGGCCCAAACAGACCTAAGCAGCCGATTGGCACGATGGGCGTTGAAGCTGCAGGGGTATACCTTTTCGATTCAACATCGTAAAGGATCCAAAAATAAAATAATAAAATAACAGGAGACAAAGTTCCCGATGATTTAGTTTGGAAATTATGGCTACCCTTAGAGTTAGTGCCTATAGCATTAAAAATGGCTCATGACAATCCACTTTCCGCCCATAGGGGAATCAACAAAACTTTAGAAAGAGTGCGAAGGTATTACTATTGGCCCAATTTAGTGACATCCGTTTGAGAATACATTAACCAGTGCGAGATTTGCAAAACTTATAAAAGTCCAAATAAGGTACTCAGACCTCCACTTGCAAAAAGCGGAGACAGTAACCGGTTCTTTCAAAAACTCTATGTTGACTTTCTCGGTCCGTATCCGAGATCCAAGGCTGGTAATGTAGGAATTTTTATTGTACTCGAACACTTTACGAAATTTCCCTTTCTGAAAGCCGTAACTAAATTTACTGCAGACGCCATTATACAATTTCTGGAAGAGGACCTGTTTCATTGTTTTGGCGTTCCCGAAACTGTAGTCCCTGATAATGGAGTACAGTTCAAGTCGCATGCCTTTAATAATTTAATGCAAAAGTATAGAATAAACCATGCCTATACAGCGGTCTACGCACCACAGGCTAATGCCTCCGAGCGTGTTAATAGGTCTGTAATTTCTGCCATAAAAGCCTATTTTCATCCCAATCAATCAAACTAGGACGAAAATTGGAGTAAAATTTGCTGCTCCTTACGCTAAAGCCTACGCCTACATACAGCAGTAAATAATACCCCGTATAGACTTGTCTTTGGTCAACATATGATAACAAATGGTTCTACTTACCGTCTTTTACGTGACCTAAACTTACTCGAGGATCGTACAGTGTCATTCAACAGAGACGATTCTTTCGATTTATTGAGGAACAAAGCGGTCAACGTGATGCACAATCAACATTTACATTTAAGAAGCAGACTAGTCTAGGAAGTCTTTCGTAGAAACTTTCAACAAAGTAATTTTGCAAAGGGGTTTAATGCGAAGCTCACCCCGACATTCGTCAAAGCTAGAATTCGTCGTAAAATAGGAAACAGTTATTATGAGATTGAAGATATGCAGGGTAATCTAAGCAAAAGATATTAAACAATAACTTCTCTTTCAGTCCTTATCACAAGCGCTTATCCCCCTTGTGGTACCCCCAAGTGCGATTTTGGTCCGGGGGCTTGTAGTGGCGCTTGTTACCAAAAAATTAGTTCACTTATTTTTTTGTGTGCCCAAAAGTAGGCAATGGAATTTTTGTTAATGCAGTTGTGACTAACAATTGGTTTGACACTTAGTAGTAGATTTCATTTAGTTTTAGTAGTATTTTTGTTAATTATTGTAGTTTGCCTACCTATGCAGAATATAACAACAAAAATAAAATTTAAATATAAAATAATATAATATATATAATAATTATATATTTATATTTATTTAAAATGTTATCTGAAATATAAAATTACTCGATTGCACTGGGAAATTGCACACTTGTGTTCGATCTACCAGAAAAATGAGAGTCTGCGAATTTTCGACACGGTGAGGTTAGATGACACTTCCGTAAGCCAGCCTCGAAGTTTCTACCATTGATTGTTAACCAGAGCAGTCGCATTTAATAATTTTGCATAAAGCTTAGCCTAACCTGCAAGCACGTTTTTGTATTTTTTTTATCTTTTGTGCTAAATTTAGAAATAAATAATTACCACCAAGTTGGCACTACAATACAAAAAAAAAAAAAAACTTTTTGTGACGGAAATATACAAGGCTGTAAGTTTACATACTACAGAAAAGAAATTCATGCTTAATGGCATTGGTCCACAGAACTCCCATTGGCTTGAGTCCATGCAGGTGGCTTTTTCAATTTCAATTGGTAGATAGCTGACCGTAGTTTGAAAACGCAAAGGCCACAGTCGGACGGAACAACATTTCCAAGTCTTAACTTTGGTGCCAATCCAAAAAGGGTAAATATTTCTCTTCTCTTGCGGACCAGCCGCTCATTGCTTTTGCGCTGTGTACTTTTTTTTCTAATTATCATTTTCTGGTGTACACAGATTGGCACCTATATCGAAACCCCTAAGCTCACTCACTCTCTAAAACAAACGAGCAGAATCGGAATTACGGGCACAGGGAGCATTGAAGATCATCGCCACCTGGCCGAGTAGTGTTCGGCATGTGCTAAACGAGAACGGATCGGCGCACACACAAAAAGAAAACAAACAAAAAAAAATGTTATAAGTTATTTAACAATAAGTGACAATGTGTCAGAAAAATAAACCCTGCCTTTAAACATATTTATAAATACCACTCGTATGGACACCGCCGAAAGTACTTTCGTCGCTTGATCTGCTAAATGGTAAGCTGGAGCACCCCATTATAACTTACAATTGTTCTGTTTACCCAGGGTATTACTTGGCAGGTTCACGAACCAAAATAAGTTTTTGAACTCAGTGAACCCTGAGTAAACAACGGTAAAAAAAAAAAAAAATTGATAATCAAATTGGCGAGCGTTTGCTCAGTCGCATACAATGCATATCAGCTGTGTGCAGTAGTGGCGCTAAATATTACGCACACCTCCGGTAAAGTTATTAAACATCTCCGGTAAAGTTATTAAAGCCTTTAGCCGCATAATAACATCAACATTTATCCTACTTTTATTATACTGATACCTATTTTCGTCTTTGCCATATTTGCATATATTAAATATACATATTAACCCTTAACGTTTTCAGCAACTTTTCGCTTCGGTATAGTAATAAATTAAATCAACTAGTTTTTGCCCAGAGTAAGCAAAGATATGTAAAACTTCGGTTAGTGGTAGGAAAGCTACTATAGTATAATAAATGCATATTGCTTCTAACTTAAAGTAAAATTAACTTATCTATAGAAATGTTACGAAATAACAAACACTTAAATGAAAGATCTAATTGGCATAAATAAAGATGTTACCATGAATTCTAACTAAGACCATTTCCCATTCCGGGATTTATGAAAAGCGGACTTGAGTCAATGTAAACAATAACAAGGGTATACAAGGGTTCGTCTCAAACATGTCTTGGCTCTTGGACGATCATGGTAGGGTGGGCATACGCTGCTCCCAATTTCCATCTATGGGGTAGCTATCGTACACTACACATTCATAAATAAGTGCAGACCTACTTTTCTTTTTATCTCTTCTCTTTTCTTTGTCTTTTATGTCGTTTCAACTGATTGATCTTAAATACAATAGAGCAATTTTTTTTCTCAGTCGATAACATCTGACTTTACTCAATCAGTTGGAACATGGTTCCATTTCCCTTGTCCTTGTTTATTGTTGAAAGGCTATGGATCACCTAGAATTTCTAAATAGCTCAGGTCCGACCCTGTAAAACAACAAATAAACGCATGTCCTTTAGTTATGATAGCTGGATAAGTTGGTTTTTCAAATTAAAGATAACTCCGCAATCAACAGTAACTATTGTGAACTATCCTTGTATTCATAATTATTTTGTGGAATTTTTGCTGGATGCGGGTTTAAAACGTGGACTACTGCCTACCGCTAAATGGAAACAACGTATTAAGATACCCTAAGTGGTCCACTGGATACGTGAATTGTTTAAATGATCACCACCCAGTTACCACACATCCCTTCCTCTTCTTTGTGTTATTTCACCTTGTTTCAGGCATAGATTACAACATTTCGTTCCCTCTTTCATTGCTACCTGTTAAAATCTTCCTGGATAATATACTGGTGGCTAATGATCCTGGTCTTCTTAGTATTGCTGGTGCGTTTTCCTAACTAGGAAGACAATTGGATTGATTAACCTTATATTACAGTATACCGCTGAAATTAGTGAATGACGGTAGCATACTTATCTGATTCTTGATAATTCTGGCGATCAGGCATACTGCCGTTTGCTATGCGGCTGATCGTTGCTTTATCAACATATTCTATAGAATCTATCGTATACAATATGTTGTAGATATCGTATATTATAAATGCCTTTACTTGTTGCACATTTATGAACAGTGTTATTATTACTCAGGAAAGTGGCTCATAAGTTCCGGATATATTAATGAAGTATTTTGAAATTTTTCTACAAATTTTTTTGATAATATTTTTAAGCTTAATTACGAATGTTAAATATAACTGCTTTTATGAAACCGTGGCAAATTGGTCATGTTCGTAGCCCGCAGTTGTGAAAACTTAGCTGGTGCGGTTCCGTGCTACATTTTTCTTAAAGATATTGATCACAGAGCTCAACTTTTATCCACCAGCTGCAATCATACTTTTCATTGGGTATGTTTTAATCAGAAGGTTTCCAACAGAAACATTTGTCCTGTTTGTAGAGCATCATTACAATCCTCTACCTTAAATTTAACTTTCAACTCCGATTTGAGTCAGTCGACTCAAAGTTTACCATCGCTAATAATGCCAACCGTCACTAGAGCTCATAAAAGCAATACATCCGATGAGCGAAGCAATATGGACAACGCTCCACAGAACCCCGAAGAAACCTCCAACTTAGCCAATAGGGAGACGTCTCCGATTATTAGCGAACTGCAGCAAACACTGGCCGATGTCCTGACCTTGCAAGCAGTTAAACAAACTGAGCTAATTACTCAATCGCTAAATGAAGGATTTAGAAACCTGATGACGTTTTTTGCCAATCAAGTAGCATCTTCTTCGCAATCTCGTTCACTACCCTCACCAACTAGTCCACCTAGTACGTCTCAAGGCTTAGTGGCACAAACAGCTGACCCATCTGTGTTGCTATGAACTTCAAATGAAGCCAGCAATCAAAATATAAGGCCCCAAAATCGAGCAACTCCTGTTAGTATGACTCCGACTAATTTGATGCCTAGGCTTTCTTCATTAGGAATCGAGCTACGTCCAGATCGGATAAGCCAAATAATCGCCAATTGGAAACTAAAGCTTTCCGGTAAGTCAGGCATATTTGTTGAAGACTTTATATATCGCGTAGAGGCATTAACCATCCAAACGTTAGACGGCAATTACGAACTATTAGCTCGTTATGTTAGTAATTTGATTGAGGGAAGTGCAACCGAGTGGATTTGGCGCTATCACAAAAGCGTACATGAAATTAAATGGGAAGAATTGAAAAACGCCTTGCGAGTTCATTTCAAGGAAGAACGTGCAGATGTAAACATTCGAGCTGGAATCGACCGTCGCAAGCAAAAGGACAACGAATCCTTCGATGAGTTTTACGAAGCTGTTGTTGCAATAGCGGATAAATTATCTGAACCCTTGCCAGAAGCATATTTATTGGCCTCTATTAGATCAAATCTATTACCTGAACTCCAACACGAGCTTTTATATGAAAAGATCGAGAGCTTAGCTAAGTTGAGAAGCGTTGTTAGGAAGCGAGAAGTGTTTTTCCAGACAATACAGAAGCCTCAAGTGGTGAAACCACGACCTGCTCCAAGGCCAGCACCCCGACTTGTACACGATGTTGATACCAATTCTGATAATGAATCAGTTACAAGCGATATCGATTTAGCGGCCATAAGTCTGACCTGTTGGAATTGTGGCAGCAGTGGCCACCGTTATCAAGACTGCGTGGCCGATCGCCGCGTTTTCTGTTATGGGTGTGGGCAAGCTGACACATGCAGACCAAGTTGTGCTAGATGCAGTCATGCAAAAAACTCTTTGCCGCGTGCACCGCCGAAAAGTGCACGCAGACTATTAATATCGAAAGCGACCAACACAGATTATAAGCTTCTAGTGCTTCTATTATATATCTACCGGACATTACAGACTTACCTTACTTACTTAGATGTACATTTACACCATCGTCTTCAAAATACTAATAATCAAGTCGTCAGCCCCCATAGTAAGAGAATGGCACGTTCCAAGTTTCGGAGAGATGCCTATTATAAACACCGAAAACTGGAGAGTAAGTCCCTACTATCCGCTATAGTAGGCCACGATATGCGGCCGTACGCAGAGGTGTTAATATTAGGCAGATTTGGTTCTGGTTTATTGGATACTGGTGCTTCCATTAGTTGCATTGGTTGGAGCTTTGCTAAAAACATATTACTAGATCGAATACCTCACAAACACATGTGGTGTACTATACGAACTGCAGATGGTAACACACAAAGGGTTGTCGGACAATTACGTACCGAAGTACAGTATAGAGGAAATACCAAGACATTGACCTTCTATCTGGTCCCATCGTTAGTTCAGCATCTTTACTTAGGTATTGATTTTTGGGCCGAATTCGATTTACTGCCGTCCGTCTTAACGAATAATGCCCATTTGGCCAGCATCGAAGGTACAGATATGGGTGCATATCAACCATTGACGGATTCGCAACGAATAATTTTGAATAGGAAAAATGGCTTAGGAAAGACAATCCTTCTTGAGCATGTGATTGATGTTGGCGATTCAAAACCAATCGAACAAAGACACTATGCCGTCTCTCCAGCGATCGAAAAGTTAATGTTCGATGAACTTGATCGCATGATTGCACTAGGTGTAATTGAGTAGTCAGACAGTGCTTGGTCTTCGCCAGTGGTACTTGTGCGCAAGCCCGGGAAAGTCAGGCTTTGCATTGATAGTCGGAAAGTCAATGAAGTAACACGAAAAGACGCATATCCCATGCCGCTAATCGACGGGATACTCAGCCGTCTTCCCAAGGCTGAGTACATAACTAGCCTTGACTTAAAAGATGCCTATTGGCAAATACCACTAGAACCAAGTTCTCGGGATAAAACAGCCTTTACAGTGCCAGGTAGAGCTCTCTACCAATTTACGGTCATGCCTTTTGGCCTAATGTAATGTAGTCCTTATGCAAATAAATAAACAGGGCGATGAGATTCCCATTGCCTATATGTCACAAAACTTAGTCAATGCCAAAGAAACTACTCTGTTACCGAAAAAGAGTGCTTGGCCGCAATAGTATGTATAAAAAAAGTCCGCGCATATGTTGAGGATCATTCGTTTACAGTGATTACTGATCACGCGTCCTTAAAATGGCTGATGGCCCAAACAGACCTAAGCAGCCGATTGGCACGATGGGCGTTGAAGCTGCAGGGGTATACCTTTTCGATTCAACATCGTAAAGGATCCAAAAATAAAATAATAAAATAACAGGAGACAAAGTTCCCGATGATTTAGTTTGGAAATTATGGCTACCCTTAGAGTTAGTGCCTATAGCATTAAAAATGGCTCATGACAATCCACTTTCCGCCCATAGGGGAATCAACAAAACTTTAGAAAGAGTGCGAAGGTATTACTATTGGCCCAATTTAGTGACATCCGTTTGAGAATACATTAACCAGTGCGAGATTTGCAAAACTTATAAAAGTCCAAATAAGGTACTCAGACCTCCACTTGCAAAAAGCGGAGACAGTAACCGGTTCTTTCAAAAACTCCATAAAAGCCTATTTTCATCCCAATCAATCAAACTGGGACGAAAATTGGAGTAAAATTTGCTGCTCCTTACGCTCAAGCCTACGCCTACATACAGCAGTAAATAATACCCCGTATAGACTTGTCTTTGGTCAACATATGATAACAAATGGTTCTACTTACCGTCTTTTACGTGACCTAAACTTACTCGAGGATCGTACAGTGTCATTCAACAGAGACGATTCTTTCGATTTATTGAGGAACAAAGCGGTCAACGTGATGCACAATCAACATTTACATTTAAGAAGCAGAGAGGTTTCCTATGTCGTTGGACAGGAAGTCTTTCGTAGAAACTTTCAACAAAGTAATTTTGCAAAGGGGTTTAATGCGAAGCTCGCCCACACATTCGTCAAAGCTAGAATTCGTCGTAAACTAGGAAACAGTTATTATGAGATTGAAGATATGCAGGGTAATCTAATTGGAAAATATCATGCAAAAGATATTAAACAATAACTTCTCTTTCAGTCCTTATCACAACCGCTTATCCCCCTTGTGGTACCCCCAAGTGCGATTTTGGTCCGGGGGCTTGTAGTGGCGCTTGTTACCAAAAATTAGTTGACTTATTTTTTTGTGTGCCCAAAAGTAGGCAATGGAATTTTTGTTAATGCAGTTGTGACTAACAATTGGTTTGACACTTAGTAGTAGATTTCTTTTAGTTTTAGTAGTATTTTTGTTAATTATTGTAGTTTGCCTACCTATGCAGAATATAACAACAAAAATAAAATTTAAATATAAAATAATATAATATATATAATAATTATATATTTATATTTATTTAAAATGTTATCTGAAATATAAAATTACTCGATTGCACTGGGAAATTGCACACTTGTGTTCGATCTACCAGAAAAATGAGAGTCTGCGAATTTTCGACACGGTGAGGTTAGATGACACTTCCGTAAGCCAGCCTCGAAGTTTCTACCATTGATTGTTAACCAGAGCAGTCGCATTTAATAATTTTGCATAAAGCTTAGCCTAACCTGCAAGCACGTTTTTGTATTTTTTCATCTTTTGTGCTAAATTTAAAAATAAATAATTACCACCAAGTTGGCACTACAATACAAAAAAAAAAAAAACTTTTTGTGACGGAAATATACAAGGCTGTAAGTTTACATACTACAGAAAAGAAATTCATGCTTAATGGCATTGGTCCACAGAACTCCCATTGGCTTGAGTCCATGCAGGTGGCTATCAATTGGTACATAGCTGACCGTAGTTTGAAAACGCAAAGGCCACAGTCGGACGGAACAACATTTCCAAGTCTTAACTTTGGTGCCAATCCAAAAAGGGTAAATATTTCTCTTCTCTTGCGGACCAGCCGCTCATTGCTTTTGCGCTGTGTACTTTTTTTTCTAATTATCATTTTCTGGTGTACACAGATTGGCACCTATATCGAAACCCCTAAGCTCACTCACTCTCTAAAACAAACGAGCAGAATCGGAATTACGGGCACAGGGAGCATTGAAGATCATCGCCACCTGGCACAGTAGTGTTCGGCATGTGTGCGCCGGCACACACAAAAAGAAAACAAACAAAAAAAAAATGTTTTAAGTTATTTAACAATAAGTGAAAAGCAAAGTGATTTTTGTCGGCAAATGAAAATTTTAAAATATTAATTAAATCATCAAAACAATGCGTCAGAAAAATAAATTTTGCCTTTAAACATATTTATAAATACCACTCGTATGGACACCGCCGAAAGTACTTTCGTCGCTTGATCTGCTAAATGGTAAGCTGGAGCACCCCATTATAACTTACAATTGTTCTGTTTACCCAGGGCATTACTTGGCAGGTTCACGAACCAAAATAAGTTTTTGAACTCAGTGAACCCTGAGTAAACAACGGTAAAAAAAAAAAAAATTGATAATCAAATTGGCGAGCGTTTGCTCAGTCGCATACAATGCATATCAGCTGTGTGCAGTAGTGGCGCTAAATATTACGCACACCTCCGGTAAAGTTATTAAACATCTCCGGTAAAGTTATTAAAGCCTTTAGCCGCATAATATAATCAACATGGCTTAATCCTACTTTTATTATACTGATACCTATTTTCGTCTTTGCCATATTTGCATATATTAAATATACATATTAACCCTTAACGTTTTCAGCAACTTTTCGCTTCGGTATAGTAATAAATTAAATCAACTAGTTTTTGCCTAGAGTAAGCAAAGATATGTAAAACTTCGGTTAGTGGTAGGAAAGCTACTATAGTATAATAAATGCATATTGCTTCTAACTTAAAGTAAAATTAATTTATCTATAGAAATGTTACGAAATAACAAACACTTAAATGAAAGATCTAATTGGCATAAATAAAGATGTTACCATGAATTCTAACTAAGACCCTTTCCCATTCCGGGATTTATGAAAAGCGGACTTGAGTCAATGTAAACAATAACAAGGGTGTACAAGGGTTCGTCTCAAACATGTCTTGGCTCTTGGACGATCATGGTAGGGTGGGCATACGCTGCTCCCAATTTCCATCTATGGGGTAGCTATCGTACACTACACATTCATAAATAAGTGCAGACCTACTTTTCTTTTCTTCTCTTTTCTTTGTCTTTTATGTCGTTTCAACTGATTTATAGGCGACCTGTTCCCTCAAAACAGCACGCGAAATTTTTAATAATTAATAATTATTATTATCATCGCCGACGAGATAGAGCCGGAAAACTAGCGCGTGCTCCGTAAGGTGTCTACATTTCTATCAGCTCGACTCTGCAACTATCCTACGTTGTATGTTACACATGGCACAAACTGTAGTAGAATTTCTTAAATTAGCCTCATCATTGTACCTGAGTTCGTTGGAAAGGCCGAGAACCTAGAAAGTTTCTTTGATGCATTGAATATAATAGATTCTTTAAATGGCACTCATGAACTAACCGCTGTAAGCCTTATCAAGACAAAACTTAAAGGCCCCGCTAGAAATTTAAAAGGTAATGAGCAGACAATTCTTGCCATTAATAATCTATTATCCAATTCTGTAAAAGGAGAATCTGTAGACGTTATAATTTCGCAATCTATAAAGTAAAACTTATCATGCAAGCAGGCATATTCAACAACATGAATGATGCCATTTCAAAATTTATCAACAGTTGTACGGAAGCAACAGGACAGGAAAATTCTGTATTGTAACTCCCAGACCCCTTTAAGCAACGAGCTCTATGTATAAAGGTTCATTCAATAAATTTTAGTCTCAATATTTATGTGGCATTTCAGAATGCACTAACCAAGGGAAAATTAATATTCCTTGTCAATAAATTGTAGTCTCAATATTTATGTGTCATTTCAGAATTCACTAACCAAAAGAAAATTAATATTCCTTGTAGACACAGGCACAGATATTTCACTTCTTAAAGTAAATGTTTTTCCGATGTTTATCAAGACACCAAAATGATACAATAATTAGTATCCAATGCATAGGCCAGGTAGTAATAAAGTCCCAAGGTCTAGCATCAATGGAGCTACGAACAGACAACTATATTATTTCACACGATTTTTATAAAGAGTAAGAGGTTCTAGTCGGGAGCTCCCCACTAGGGGATACCCTGAACCCTCTTCTTCCAACACCAAATGCAGATATATATACTATTCTAGAAGCTACATGTCTAGTTTGGTGACTCTAGCTCTTAATATTTAGCAAATTTGCTCAAAAAACAGAATGTCGATATCGATTTTTATCGATTGCTTCGAAACGGAGTAAGTTATCGATCCTTGCGTTCATACATACGGACAGACGGACGGACGGACGGACGGATGGACAGACGCACGGACGGAGACAGACAGACGGACATGGCTAGATCGACTCGGCTATTGATGCTTCTCTTCCTTCTACCTGTTACATACATTTACATTTTGCATAAAAACATTATACCCTTTATACACATTTTTAAAGGGTTCAGGGTATAAAACAAGTAAGAGGTTCTATTCGGGAGCTCCCAACTGGATAATACCCAGAACCATCTTATTCCAACACTAAATGCAGCATGCGCTATGCGCTCGTTTCCAATAAGATTGATAAATGAACTTAATAAACTCGCAACTGACGCACTACTTGCTGACGACTTTAATCAGCAGCCACGCTAGCCCCGAAAAAATAATATAGTTTTCCCGGTAGGGCTTAACCAATCTTAATGAAATTTACTACAGTACTACATCTTATTGTACCATACAATATTTGTGTATTCTCAACACGTATGTATATTGCATTTAAATTGTGGCATAAATCGGTTGGCAATACAAGTTGGGTTATTAACTTGATTTATAGCTATTAGGTAGTAGCGGGAAGGTGGCGATAGGTATAAAATGAAAGATACTTGATATATATATATACAATTCTAGAATAAACATATTGTAGGGACCAACTGGCACAAAAACTCATCATTTCATCCCATTATACCAGCCCCCGTTTATAGTCAGAAAAGTCACCGAAATATTATGCATGCATCCCATCGTAGTCGCTATTTGCGGTGCGTTTCTTCACTCGCACTTACGCGAGAATGAAGGAATGCTCGATAGATCAGGCCACATCACCGTTATAATTTAGATGTGGAGAATAATAATTGTGTTTGTATTTGTGTTTTTGCTGAAATTGAAGAAAAGTAGAAGGTCCGATTGCCACGCTGCGTTCTGTTTAATTCGACAGCGGAACAAGCAAGACGCATATTTTGAGCGCGCATAAATCATAGTAATTAAAGGTGCAGTGGCTGTACACCGCTTCGGATTTTTAAGGGCATCTCGAGCCCAACTCTTTTCAAAAGTCTCCAGTGCTCATAGATTTCGCGTTCAGCAGTTTTCCGCCACCAGGTGATATTCGCTTTTAATTAATCAAGCGCGTAATTCTGAATTAAATCTTTTTCAGTGGGTAAAATCTTACTTAGCTACCGGCCAGCCATTGAGCAACTACGCTTTCGTGTATTCATATATATATACACATATAAATTCAGCGTGGCTGGTCGGTCGTACCCAATTTGGGAGTTGCAGTAGCTCTATGGGAGTGGAAAATATCCAAAAGGGCCACGGATTTCTTAAGGATCACTACAGATTAACACTGCGGCGCCACCGGCACATTGCGGCTGAGTCTACACCCCGCGACCGCGTGTTTAGCCATTGATAACCAAGCTTTGCTGATCTACTTCTACTTTGCCGCCCCTTTTTGATCAACGGAGTGTCTCCAACAAGGAATAGGACCGCTTAAGTGTCCGCAGATCAAGATCGAATATACGTGCTAGGCGATTGGTTGGAATTTTTGCGTACACGCTTCGATCGAAATGCTTATGCCTTAATATATAAAAACCTCTTTCGTTTTGCTTAAATTATGAAAGTAATATAAAAGTTGCTGCTTTAGAAACTAAATTTCTTTAGCCAAATCAATATAGTAAAGATCTATCGTACTTTATAATTATACCATTGCAGAGGGTATTATAATTTTGTCGTGAAATGTGTAACGCATAGAAGGAGACATCTCCGACCCCATAAAGTATATATATTCTTGATCAGCATCAACAGCCGAGTCGATATAGCCATGTCCGTCTGTCCGTCTGTCCGTCTGACCGTCTGTCCGTCTGTCTGTTTCTATGCGAACTAGTCCCTCAGTTTTAAAGCTATCTTAATGAAACTTTGCAGAAGTCCCTATTTCTGTTGCACGCAGCACATATGTCAAAACCAGCTGGATCGGACCACTATATCATATAGCTGCCATAGGAACGATCGGTCGAAAATTAAGTTTTTGTATGAAAAAACCTTTTGTTTATCAAGATATCTTGACCAAACTCGACATTTATTAGTTTTACTATGCTCCTCATGTATAGGCGAAATCCTATTAAGATCGGACCACTATATCATATAGCCGCCATAGGAACGATCGGTCGAAAATTAAGTTTTTGTAGGAAAAAACATTTTGTTTGTCAAGATATCTTGACCAAACTCGGCATTTATTAGTTTTACTAAGCTCCTCATATATATGCAAAATCCTATTAAGATCGGATCACTATATCATATAGCTGCCATAGGAACGATCGGTCGAAAATTAAGTTTTTGTATGAAAAAACCTTTTGTTTATCAAGATATCTTGACCAAACTCGACATTTATTAGTTTTACTATGCTCCTCATATATATGCAAAATTCTATTAAGATCGGACCACTATATCATATAGCTGCCATAGGAACGATTTGTCGAAAAGTAGGATCTTGTATGAAAAAAATTTTGTTTTTCAAGATATCTTGACCAAACTCGGCATTTATTAGTTTAACTATGCTCCTCATATATATGCAAAATCCTATTAAGATCGGACCACTATATCATATAGCTCCCATAGGAACGATCGGTCGAAAATTAATTTAGTATGGAGAATTTTTGTTTTTCATGATTTTTCGATTAAACACGGCATTTAAAGATTTCACTATGCTCCCTTCATTTTTGCAAAATCTTATTTACATCGGTTTTTGATTAATATATTTTTTGTTTATCAATATACCTTGACCAAACTCGGCCTTAACCATTTTCTCGGCATTAAAAGGTTGGGTCTGCAAGGGTATTAGATCTTCGGCATGCCGAAGATAGCCCTTCTTTCTCGTTTTTTTTTTTAAATCGACCATTTAAAGTACATTAATAATGAAATGTTATACTTAAACTAAACGGAAAACTAAGTGCCATGGCAATTAGGCGATGAGAGTACGGTATATCCCAAATTATTTGTAAACAGAAAAAATAATTCGAATTGCTCCACAGATATTACCACCATGCTAACGATGGGCACAACGTACGCATCGATGGAGTTATTTGTTAAATTTTGTGAGTATGCAATGGCCACATAAGCCAGCAAAAGAGTTTGAAATATTGGAAAATAATTGCAAATCGGCTAGCCTTCAGCACTACCCGACATAGGAAAATCATGTAATTTGAAACTACCGTCACCCAGGGCCCATTATCTATTGTCAAGCAGCATGATTTCTGTTTTCGATTATTTATTAGGATTACGTTCAGTATATAGATTCTTTTGTAATCAGGACACAGTGTCGACCGAGCGTTAGTGCTCTTAACATAAGTTTTCTTTTTATGATCTTTATACCTTGTTTTCAAACACGTCCTATATGAAGCAAATAGGCAATAAATAGTATAAAAATGGGAATTAATATGTTTAACTAAAACTTTCGTGGTTCGTCGCCAGTACCTTAGGAAACTAAATATGTGCAAAAACAATCAATTAACCAACAAAAGGTTCGAATAAGGGGTGGCCGTGACTTTCTCCGTGCCACCAAAGTAGGGTGGGTACAGACCGTAGGGCAACTAACATCTTTGGTACCCTACAACCGAATCGAATATCTTAACCGTCTACGACTGACATAGCACCCGTTACCATTCGCAGCCACGACATTGTTGGACTCGTAGTTTTGACCCCCTTTTTTTGTTGAAGTGCACTTATCATTGTGCTAGTGTGTAGCATAGTAGGAAGACGAAAGAACCCAGACCCAATCCGACGAGCTAAGTCTAAAGAAGAAGGCTAGAAGTGCGCGACTTCTGATTCCACTATGCACAAGTAGGCGAGATAAAGTCTATCTTCTCAGTACGCACACGCTACAATATCAAGTATGGTAACTCTAGCTCTTAATATTTACCGAATTTGCTCAAAAACAGGATGTCGATATCGATTTTTATCGATTGCTTGGAAATGGACAAAGTTATCGGAAAAAAAAAAAATTTCAAGTCTCTAGCTCTTATAGGTTCTGATATCCTTGCGTTCATACATACGGACAGATGGACGGAAAGATAGACGGACATGACTAGATCAACTCGGCTTTTGATGCTGATCAAGAATATATATACTTAATGGGGTCGGAGATGCTTCCATTTGCCTGTTACATACACATGCACAAAAACATTTACCCATTTTTAATGGGATGGGTTTAGCGTATAAAAAAAGTTTCCTCGGTAGGGCTCGAACAAGAGAGCTCCATGGCATCATTCTCAACATACGTTTAATTGAATGGTGTCGAATTGAATTGAATTGAGTGAGTACGAGGCACACAATGAAACGCATGAGTAGCAATGTGAATCCGTGTTGTGTCTCATACCAGACGGCATTCAGCGAAATGAGTGAGAATAAATGAAGCGTAGAGTGGAATTAAAAGTTTGGCACAGCCGAAAAAACTCGGATTGCTCGACTTTTTGTGTGCCTTTATTTGTTTTAATACAATAGGCGCAAGCAGCCTAAGAAATGGACGGAGAAAAAAACGGCGACGAGTCTGTATGTATTTTGAATGTGCATTTAGATGCTCTTGTTTTGTTTTTATTGTTGTTATTTTTATACCCTGAACCCATTAAAAATGGGTGTCTGACGAATTAATCGGTCAAGGTCTACTTTTGCTTTTAATTGATTTAATAGATCCATTCTTATAAGACCTTTATAGTACGAGTGTAATTTTAATAATAAGAAATTTGGTGTTCCCTCTTGTTTGAATTCGTCAAATAATTTTAACTTACACATGTGGCTTAAAGTATGTGTGTTAATTATTGTTTTTATAGTCTTTGGTTTTGTTAATTTTATGTGAAATTCCCCTGGAACAAGTTGGGGGTGAATAAATGATATTGTAGATCCCGTATCTATTAGAAATTTTATTTTTTTCCCAAATGGGGAATATATTAGAATGTACGGTAAGAGTGAACTATGCGTGTTTTTGCTTATGTACCCTGATTGGTCCCTGAGGCTGCAGACTGAAAATTTTCGTTGTCATTTATATTGTGTGATTCTTCCTGATTGTTGCCCTGAGTTTGTTCCTAGAATTCGCTGACTTATGGGATTGGGGAGAGAAGTTTGTTGGCTTTGTCTGTCCGCTGGATTTATCATTTTGATTGTATCTGTCGTTGTTGTACCCTTTCTGCTGTCAATAGTTACTCTGGTCTCGTCCATTTGATGTTCTATTGTTGCTTTGGTCTCGTCCATATGATGTTATGTTGCTATTATTGGAATTTCTTTCCTTTGAACGACTTCTTTGTCTGTTTGATTGGTTTCAGCGCCGAAACCTCGGTTAACTTGCTCTCTGTTGCCAAATCTATCTGATCTTTCCTGTGGTTCTTTCATACGTCTAGCTTGTCTTTGGTTGTAGTAAATTCTTCTTTCAGCAACCGCTATTTCATAGGCTGTTACTATATCGGTTTGGTCTCTACCTCTTACTGTTGAACCTAATGGTCCGCGTAGTCCATTTAGATATGTCGTCAAACATTGTTTGGTAAAAAGTTATCTTTTGGTTTCAATAACCGTTTGATTCACTTCTTTTTCTTCTACGATATTGAGAAGAGCCCTTTGAACATATCTTATCTTTACGTACGGGATTCCTAATGGGTCACTTTGAAGTTAAAGGATACCTAGGTCTGCTATAAGGCTATGTTCGGTTCTCTTTTCCGCAAAGTGGGTTGTAAGTTTACTCTTTATTTCATCCCAGATCAAACTAGTTCCCGACTGGTATAAGTTAATTCCAAGGTTTATTAAACGATGGGGAAGCAAGTCTTCCTTTTATTGATGTCAATTTGCAACTAAATAAACTTAAATTAATGCTAGCCCTAGTAACCTGTGGCTTAGCGGCAGCGGCGTTGGCAGCGGCGTTGGCAGCGGCGTCGCTGCTGATGTTGTTGGCCCGTTGGGGGCCAACTTGGCGGTTGCCAATCGGCGCGTAGGGGAAATGGCACAGACACCAAGTCAGCATTTTGCTGCACTTCTTATGAGGTGTTGCAATGCTTCTTATTGGGACTGTATGAATTTATTTGATGTTAACTCTTCCCCCTTTGATTTAAGCTTGTCCTCAAGCGGTCATCAGAAGAAAGGTATGTTGATGAACCTGAGGTTGTTGGCGTCTGTATTTTATATTTGGATATGCGTTGGTTCTTTTCTGGGGATCTCTAGTTCTTTGTTCAATTGCAGTATTATATTTTTCTTTTTTCTCTTCAATACGTGTAATACACAGGTAAGAAGGATGGCAACTGTGAACAGAGTTATGAAGCCGACTCTATTGGCTATAGAGTGCGTCTGAAGTTTTTGCATGTTTTTATGCTCTGAACCCATTGAAAATGGGTTAAAGGGGTATATTGTATTTGTGCAAAATGCAAATGTATGTAACAGGCAGAAGGAAGCATCTCCGACCCCATAAAGTATATATATTCTTGATCAGCATCAATAGCCGAGTCGATCTAGCCATGTCCGTCTGTCTGTCCGTCCGTCCGTCCATCCGTCTGTCCGTATGTATGAACGCAAGGATCTCAGAACCTATAAGAGCTAGAGAGCTCAATTTAAGATGTAGGTGCTCCTAGTGCCTGCGCAGATCGAGTTTGTTTCCGATAATCGATAACTTACTCCGTTTCCAAGCAATCGCTAAAAATCGATATCGACATCCTGTTTATTGAGCAAATAGGATAAATAATAAGAGCTAGAGTCACCAAACATGATATGTTGCTTCTAGAATATTATATATATGTCAAGTATCTTTCATTTTAGACCTATCGCCACCTCCCCGCTACCACCTCAAAGAGGGTTCAGGGTATTCCCTAGTCGGGAGCTCCCGACTAGAACCTCTTACTTGTTTATGTTGAATCTTAATTCTTTCGTTTTCTATTGGGGTCATGACTGTGACCTCCAAGTTACTGAACTCTTGTTTGTTGATGAATAAGGTTTCGTTCCAGAAGTTAATCATGTAGGTGCCTCTCACGCGTTTCTCCTCTTCTTGCCATCTAATAGTGCCGTTGAAGTCGTTCACTAGTATAAGTCCACCGTTCGATCTCCAGGATATGGATATGCTAAAGCCACAGAGAGCTTGCTCTCCACTAACTAACTTAGGTATACAGTTACTATTGTTTAAATTTACAATTTTTGATTTGTTACAAATTTTAATATTATGATATCTTTTACAATTGTTGTTTATGCCATAAGTTGTTTTATTACAATGAAACAGTTCGTTAAATTCTAAATTTATAATATTGTTATTTTTCACTACTGGCTTTATTATAGTATTTTTGCACTCTATTTCTTCTAAATTTGAAATTTTTACAATGTAAAACAAGGTTGTTCCATTATGCAAAATGGACACATCTGCAAATTCTAACATTTCTTCAATATTTAAAGGTGGCATGTTGCTTTTATTAAAATTATCATTAATAGTAATCTGTAATTTTTATGTATTTTTATACCCTTACAGAGGGTATTATAATTTTGTCGTGAAATGTGTAACGCATAGAAGGAGACATCTCCGACCCCATAAAGTATATATATTCTTGATCAGCATCAACAGCCGAGTCGATATAGCCATGTCCGTCTGTCCGTCTGTCCGTCTGACCGTCTGTCCGTCTGTCTGTTTCTATGCGAACTAGTCCCTCAGTTTTAAAGCTATCTTAATGAAACTTTGCAGAAGTCCCTATTTCTGTTGCACGCAGCACATATGTCAAAACCAGCTGGATCGGACCACTATATCATATAGCTGCCATAGGAACGATCGGTCGAAAATTAAGTTTTTGTATGAAAAAACATTTTGTTTATCAAGATATCTTGACCAAACTCGACATTTATTAGTTTTACTATGCTCCTCATATATATGCAAAATTCTATTAAGATCGGACCACTATATCATATAGCCGCCATAGGAACGATCGGTCGAAAATTAAGTTTTTGTATGAAAAAACATTTTGTTTGTCAAGATATCTTGACCAAACTCGGCATTTATTAGTTTTACTAAGCTCCTCATATATATGCAAAATCCTATTAAGATCGGATCACTATATCATATAGCTGCCATAGGAACGATCGGTCGAAAATTAAGTTTTTGTATGAAAAAACCTTTTGTTTATCAAGATATCTTGACCAAACTCGACATTTATTAGTTTTACTATGCTCCTCATGTATAGGCGAAATCCTATTAAGATCGGACCACTATATCATATAGCTGCCATAGGAACGATTTGTCGAAAAGTAGGATCTTGTATGAAAAAAATTTTGTTTTTCAAGATATCTTGACCAAACTCGGCATTTATTAGTTTAACTATGCTCCTCATATATATGCAAAATCCTATTAAGATCGGACCACTATATCATATAGCTGCCATAGGAACGATCGGTCGAAAATTAATTTAGTATGGAGAATTTTTGTTTTTCATGATTTTTCGATTAAACACGGCATTTAAAGATTTCACTATGCTCCCTTCATTTTTGCAAAATCTTATTTACATCGGTTTTTGATTAATATATTTTTTGTTTATCAATATACCTTGACCAAACTCGGCCTTAACCATTTTCTCGGCATTAAAAGGTTGGGTCTGCAAGGGTATTAGATCTTCGGCATGCCGAAGATAGCCCTTCTTTCTCGTTTATATTGCTTTTATAGATTATCTTGTCAGTTGTTGTTAGTACGGTTGTGTTCCTTTTTATACACTTGCAGAGGGTATTATAATTTTGTCGTGAAATGTGTAACGCATAGAAGGAGACATCTCTGACCCCATAAAGTATATATATTCTTGATCAGCATCAACAGCCGAGTCGATATAGCCATGTCCGTTTATCCGTCTGTCCGTCTGTCTGTTTCTATGCGAACTAGTCTCTCAGTTTTAAAGCTATCTTAATGAAACTTTGCAGAAGTCCCTTTTTCTGTTGCACGCAGCACATATGTCAAAACCAGCTGGATCGGACCACTAAATCATATAGCTGCCATAGGAACGATCGGTCGAAAATCAAGTTTTTGTATGAAAAAACATTTTGTTTTTCAAGATATCTTGAACAAACTCGGCATTTATTAGTTTTACTATGCTCCTCATATATATGCAAAATCCTATTAAGATCGGACCACTATATCATATAGCTGCCATAGGAACGATCGGTCGAAAATTAGGTTTTTGTATGAAAAAACATTTTGTTTATCAAGATATCTTGACCAAACTCGGCATTTATTAGTTTTACTGTGCTCCTCATATATATGCAAAATCCTATTAAGATCGGATCACTATATCATATAGCTGCCATAGGAACGATCGGTCGAAAATTAAGTTTTTGTATGAAACAACATTTTGTTTATCAAGATATCTTGACCAAACTCGGCATTTATTAGTTTTACTATGCTCCCCATATATATGCAAAATTCTATTAAGATCGGACCACTAAATCATATAGCTACCATAGGAACGATCGTTCGAAAATTTAATTCTTTTATGAAAAAAATTTTGTTTATCGAGATATCTTGACCAAACTCGGCATTTATTAGTTTTACTATGCTCCCCATATATATGCAAAATTCTATTAAGATCGGACCACTATATCATATAGCTACCATAGGAACGATCGTTCGAAAATTTAATTCTTTTATGAAAAAAATTTTCTTTATCAAGATATCTTGACCAAACTCGGCATTTATTAGTTTTACTAAGCTCCTCATATAAATGGAAAATCCTATTAAGATCGGACTACTATATCATATATCTGCCAGAGGAGCGATCGGTCGAAAACTAGGTTTTTGATTAAAAACCTTTTTGTTTATCAAGATATCTTGACCAAACTCGGCATTAACTATTTTCCCTGTGCTTCTTAGATACGGGCAAAGCACTATGAGCATTATGAAAAGGTTGGGTCTGCAAGGGTATTAGATCTTCGGCTTGCCGAAGATAGCCTTTCTTTCTCGTTTTTTTTAACTTTCCTAGCTTTTTCGTATTGATCTGGGTCTGTAGTCATGTTTCTGCCGAAGAATATGTCTAACGGTCTCTTGTAAGTTGTCGAGTGTATAGTGTAGTTGTAGTCGTATATTGGTTTGCTAAGAAGTTCTTCAAATGTTCTGTGTTCTTGTTTACTTTTATTACATCTCATAATATCTGATAGTGTTGAATGAAATCTTTCTACCTGACCATTCACTGCGCTTTTGTAGGGTGGTGTTTGATAAACTTCTATACCCAATTGGTCCTGCATCATAAAAGTGATTGAGGCTGAGTTAAGGGATTTTTCGTTATCTATTACAACGGCTTTAGATACGCCATAAAAAAATCGAACTTCATTTAGTGTTTTTTTTTTTTTTTTTTAATGTCTTCTTTTGCTCTAGATTTGAATATTCGTCCCTGGGCTAATTTTGAAAACTTATCTACTGCTGTTAGTACTAAATAATTTTTGGGAAATAGAAAGTTCTGGACAATTGCATTTTGTTTTCTAGTGCGTTGCGGTGGGCTCTGTTGTGTATAACCAATATCTTCTCATCTTGCTCTGTTTCATTTGATAAATCTTTTACTTGAGACTGTGTGAATCTAATCTTGAAGTTACTAAAGTGTAGGATCTGTTGAATTTAGTTCATTAGTTCTGCTAACGCTATTATTCCGTTAATTACAGATGGATTTAGATGAGCTTTCAATATTTGCGTAAGGTCGTGCTCTGAAAAGTTTGGTCGAGTTATTGTGTGTCTATGGAATGTTGGGAATGGGATGTGAAACTTGTAATCAGTTTCGTTAGCTTTAGTGAGAAATATCTGGTTTTTAAACACATTTATTGGGGCTTCTATGCTAGGTATTAAATTGTGACTTGAACTGTCAGCACTGTGCTGGGTGGAGGCTACTGATCCAATATTATTGATAACAGGGATTCGGGATTATAGAGGAGTTCATAGTCGAACTCTTCCAGGTAAGCTTTCCACCTTTTTATTCTTGCGTTGCCGTTCCAACTACTGAGAGAGTGGGTTAAGGGTTGATGGTCGGTATATATTTTTACTCTTGCTTTACTGTAAAGGTAGTTTTTGAGGGCTTTTAGGGCCCAAATTATTGCCAACATTTCCCTTTCATTGGTGGCGTAGTTCTCTTCTGTTTTAGAGAGAGTTCTAGAGAGAAAACAAATTGTTCTGGGATAGGTAGAACAGCGCCAATAGCAGAGTTGGATGCATCTGTTGTCAGATGAAATTCTTTGCTGAAGTCTGGGTAATGGAGTATTACCTCGTTTGGACCCATGTCGTTTTTAATTTTAATAAATGCTTCGATTGATTCTTCGTTGAGATTAATGAGCTTTTTAGCTGCTTGATTTTTGGACACACGTCCATCTTCCCCTCTTAAAAGAGAGGTAAGGGGCTTTACCTAGCGAAGTCTTTAATAAATCTCCTATAATAGCTGGCAAGGCCAATAGAAGATCTTAAATCTTTGAGGGTTTTTGGAAGTGGGTACTTTCCTATTGGCTCTATCTTGTTAGGATTGGTTTCAATACCTTTGTCTGAGAAGACAAATCCCAGGAACTCTACTCTGCTTTTAAAGAACTCACATTTGTCCAACTGACAATTCATGTTGGCTTCCTGTAGAGTTCTGAATATGGCGCCAAGGTGACGCGCATGCGATTCATCATCCTTGCTAAAGATAATGATATCGTCAATATAAATGAAGCATATTTTTCCAATATGCTCGCGAAGGATATCAACGAGGGCTCTCTGGAAGATTGATGGCGCATTCTTCAGTCCGAAGGGGAGTCGTGTAAACTCGTATTTTCCGTTGTTAACGGAGAAGGCTGTTTTTTCTATGTCTGATTCTTTGAGGGGGATTTGGTGAAATCCACTTTTCAAATCTAAGACAGAGAATACTTTATTATTACCTAGCGGGTATTGGGTATTTATCTGCGGTAGTTTCTTTCTTTAGTTTCCTATAGTCTATGACCATGCGATATTTCTTTTGCCCGGGGCATCTAATTTTTTGGGAATAATCGACACAGGTGAATTATATGGGGATCGGGAGGGTCAGATTATTCCGTCCTCAAAAAGTTCCTTAATTGGTTGAGTACTTCGTCTTTTAAAGACATTGGAAATTGGTAAAATTTCGAATATATTGGGGAATCGGTTTTCGTTCTGATTTCTGTTCTAACGTTAGTTGTATAAGTCAATTTTTCGTCCGGATTGGCGAAGAGACTTGGGTGCATTTTAACAAGTTGATTTGGGCTATTTTTTTGTCCGATTGTCATGTGGTCTGTCCGTGGTATTACCGTGTTTACTGCTTCAATTATTTTCTGCTTAATGGGTATGCAAATATTATTCTTGATTATTAGTAGATTTTTGCTGCTTTGTATGACAGCATCTAATTCTTTAAGACTATCGTTACCTAATATGGAGTCAAATGATTTTAAGATGGGTAAGAGAAAGAATTTTATTTTGATATCATTTCTATTAAAAAGATTAGCGAACTTGTGGTGTGTAATTTTAATGCTTCCGCCGACTGTGACGGCTTCGAAGGGCTTTTCATTTGGGATAGGCTCGGATACGAATTTGGGTTGGACTTGTATCTATTAATATTTTGAGTAATATTCCGCTCCTCATCTTACATTCTATGTAGGGAAGAGAAAAGCTATTTATCCTAAAAAATTAATGTCTGAATGTTCGTACTGGTTATTCTGTCCGTCATCTGCTTCTTCGATTTGTTGGGTATATTCATTTAATGGCTGTTCGTATTCGGTCTGCTGTTCGTAATTTAGCATTGACTGTACGTGTTCTGTCTCGGTCTGTTCTTCTCCTGTTTGTACGTTGAAGTTTCTTTGTTTTTTGTCCGTGGCGTTTGTTGGTTGTGGAGTTCTTTTTCCTACTTCAAAGTTGGGTCTGTTCATGTAGTTTATCATCCTTGTGCGGATGCTTTGGTCCACGTCCATTGGCTCAGGACGTGGTTGGGGTTATGGTGCAGAAGGTCTATTGGGTACGTAAACCTGTTATGGTTGTGTCTGGTAAGTTCGTTGGTTAAGGTGTTGTGGAGTCGGTCCATTATTGATATAAGTCGGTGGTCCATAGTTTGTATTGGGTGGCCAAGGTGTATGAATCGGGAGTTGGGGCCTGAAGCTAATAGGTGGTGGCCTAAAGGTTTGGGTGAAAGAAGGCTGGGCTGTTCGAGGTGGCAGTTTAGGTGGTGGTACATTTCTATTTTGGTTTCTGGCATGTGCCTGTTGATTCCTATTCAAAGCCATGTTAGTGCGATAGCTTTGATTCTCTAGTTTCAAACAATGATGAAGGGCTGAAGGTAGATCTGCTGGCTCCTTTATTCCAAGGATCCGTTGTAAATCTCCCTTCAAACCTCTAATGAATGTATGTAATGCTTTATCTCTGTATATTTTTGTCATAAGGGTTTCGGACAGCCTACTTTATTTAATATCAGCGACAAATGGTTGTAGACAACCTGGTAGAAATCTTCTACTTTCTGGTTGTTACCCTGCACTATCATTGTCATCTGATATTCTAATGTTCCCAGATCTCTTTTGTCTGCGTAATGCAGCGTGAGACATTTGGAGATAGCGCTCCAATTTAAGGGAACATTATACGACTCGAGGGCCGTGTCAGCATTGCCAGTGATTTTGTTTCTCACTGTATGCAATATGCCGAAGTATTTCGGCGAACCAGCTTCAGCTGCATAGGCTGAGAGTATACGATCTACACTCTTTTTCCATGAGCTAAATTCCGCTGGATTACCGGAAAATTCTCTAAGGCTTTTTACTATGTCCGGAACTCTGTCCGAGTCATTCAAGTTGTGGTTGGCAGTTATCGTTTGGTCGTCTACGTCACAGAACTCCCTAGAGGGGTTAACTAACCGTGGCTGCTATCACCTGATCTGCGTTATTCGCCATGCCTCTATTTTGTAGATGTTCGTTTTGTCTGTCGAGATGTCGTTGCTGCTATCTGTTCAAGTTATGTCCGCCTACCTGTGGTTGATCTGATACTATTGGGGGCCGAACTAAATTGCTTTCATTAGCCATAAACAAGAGATATTACTAGCATTGTATATTTTAGGATATTTTTGAAGTATTTTTAAATCTAGTATTAGTTTTCTTATTCTATATTTTGATTGATTGATTTTGATCGTTTTTGTTTTCTTTTTAAAACCAGTGGCTGGTTTCTTCCTTCTACTTTGGAGGGTCCCTTGGGAATCGCAAAGTTGGAATTTAGTTATACTACGTTTGTAGTCTTTATATTTGTTTATCGTTTTACACTTCTTTATCTTGCTTATTGTTCTACAATATTTTTGTATTTCTTTTCTTATAATTCTATTCTACTTTTGTGTTAGTTGTTTGTTTGTCTTTCACTTAATTTCTAACTTACAGTACTATTCCTTATGTGGCAACCTCCCCTGCCAGTTTTTCATCCTGTTTAAAGCCTTTGGGTATCTACTAGGGATCCTGCGACCAGTCTTCGTTGAGAGTATCCTGCGGGCGGGCCATACAAGATGTGTTGTCCACCGATGGGCAAATAAACAATTAAGTTTTAATTGCCTTTCACGAATTTCACCAGTCGTTGAATTTAATTTAATTTAATTAACGAGAGTTGCTCTGGTTTTGTTTTTGCGTATAACCGACTAACACGCACGTAGAAGCGTTTTGTTCTTTTGTAACACGAGCCGGTCCCTGCTCGGGCGCCAATTAATTCCAAGGTTTATTAAACGATGAAAAAAATATGTTTTTTTTGGGGAAGCAAGTCTTCCTTTTATTGATGTCAATTTGCAACTAAATAAACTTAAATTAATGCTAGCCCTAGTAACCTGTGGCTTAGCGGCAGCGGCGTCGCTGCTGATGTTGTTGGCCCGTTGGGGGCCAACTTGGCGGTTGCCAATCGGCGCGTGGAGGAAATGGCACAGACACCAAGTCAGCATTTTGCTGCACTTCTTATAAGGTGTTGCAATGTTTCTTATTGGGACGGTATGAATTTATTTGTTGTTAACTTATAGTACTTCATGAGCTTTGCCCTGAATCTTGTTTCTGATTGCCCTTAGTATCATTAGTCCGGTTGGCGTTTGGTCTGCTCCTCTTATTGGCATTTATATCTCCTCAACGTTTGTAATAAATTCCCTAAGTCCTTCCATATTCCCGTCGTATGTTGGCATGGTTTTTATTAAATCGGAAATTTTAAAGCTACCCATTATTTCTTGCATGTGCAAGTTGGCAGGTTGTGCCGGGGGTATTTCCTGATCAACGGACATGGTTTCGGATGCTTCTTCTTCTCTTATATCTGGAATGCTACTAGTGCGTTTGGTACCTCTTGTAGGAACTATTCTCCTAATCCTACCTAAGTTAGACATGAACGTTATTATGTTGTAAATAGGTAATTATGTGCTGTATGTATATATATATATATATATATATACATGTTGCTTATCTAATGTGCATAGTGTTAGTGTTATTTAGTATACTTTAATTTATATGTGTTGGCTAATTTTTTTTTTTTTTTTGCCTCAAGTTTTTGTATGTTTGGTGTTGGTCCTCCGTGTAGTGAGAATAAAGTTTTAATGGTGGCTGTAAAAGGTATAGGATAATTTTGTGTTGTTTATGTGCAATATATTGAATATCAAATCTTTTTCTGGCAATGGAGTGTGATGTGAGAAAGGAAGTGGAAAATTTAAACGCTTCAAATTGCTTCAAATTTAATTTGGTGTTTTTTGCCTACTATGTTGGCATTTCGTATTAACTTGTTGCGTGTTTTTCTTTGCAAATTATTCTCGGTCAATCCGATACTGCAGGTTAACTATATATACGCATGCATGCATACGTTATATACATGGCAACTTCTTTATGTGTACTTAAGCATTTTGGGCTGTATATCTTGTATTTTTATTTATTTTTTTTGTTATACTTTGATCTACATACCCTTTTTTCGCTCTGTCCGATACAGGTTCATTCCATGACTGTGTGTACATTAATCTGTAAATTATGCATAATTATTATGTAGGTTTTTCGGATTTCATATTTTGAATTTGTATTCTTTTTGTTGTCACTCTTTAATCTGCATACCCTTTTTTTAGTTCTGTCCGATACAGCAGGTTCATACCATCCATGTATACATCAATCTGTTTAACAATGTATGGTTTATAGCACAAAAAAGGGGTTGCATGGCGACTAATATATGTTTGTTGTTTATTATTATTATATTTCAATTTTGTTTTATTATTATATTTTTTTTTGTTGCTTTGTGTATAGTTTTATCTATACGTACATATATGTGTGTGCTCATATAAGTGTGCATATACATGTGTGTATGCCCGGCACGAAACATTTCATCTGACTCTACAGGGTAGCGACAGCGGCGTCAACGAATAATGTCACGCCAATACATCTCATGTTCGGGCAAGTCAAACACACACTCACATATTTCACTTGCATATATACGTATATATGTGTCACTTTACTTAGCGCATAAATTGTTTTTGTGTTAGCGGCGGCTTGCTTTTGCCGACACATATAAGTTAAGAACAGTTATTACAAATACTAAGAGGAAGTACTCATGCACCCAGCCCAACGATGACGGCTAAGGTGCATAACCAATAATCGACACGTGCGCCACGTCAGCGCATTCCTCAGCTCCACCATGGAATACAACCTGGACACCCGACACCAACCAATAAAGCGCACAACGGCGACAAAGCGGCAACGGCGACAGCAGTAGCAGCGGCGACAAACCAACAGCTACAAAACGCCCAGCAGCGGCAGTTCGAGACTAATAAATATTAAGCCAAATTTTGTCAAGTTTGTTCTTAAGCAGCACTACAAATAAACGATTGTGTTTACATTTTTTTTAATAAAAACAATAACCGATTGTTTTAATTGGCGCCCGAGCAGGGACCGGTTAAAGCCAATAAAGGATAACGCGTCGCGAAATAAAAGTACCTCCAAAGGAGCCACAAAGCGCGAAAGTTCAAGTATTCCGAAAAGTGCCTCAAAAAGGAGCCACAGCGCGAGTGCAAACCATAAAGACAATCCTTATTGCGTTTATCCTCTAACGTATTCCGGTCGTTATCGCCGAACACCCTGTAGTTCCAGTTCGCAGAGTACCACGTAATAGTATCCCGCGGGATCCCCAGTCACCCGCCGTTGCTACACTGCTTTGCCGTTACACCGCGGGATAAAAAGGAAATAATCCAAAGGACCAGCGTGGGAGATTCGCCGAATGTTAATTATCGAGTAAGATTAGTGTTTAAGTGGGAAAAAATTTAAATCAAGAAAACAAACCAAAATACTTTCATAAGATTAAAAACAAACTTAAAACGAAAAATTTATATTTTGTAATATTTTAAGATCGATACACCCTATTATTACGTTTAGATTAAGTAATCTGAAAAGCTATTTAGAAAACACTGTTAAAATTTTTATATTTTGCCACGCTCAAGCATAAAGTACCCCATAACAAAACGTAAAACGATAAATAAACTAAATACTGCACTTGCAGTATAAAATACTCCAATTCTGCGACTCTCAAGGGACCCTCCAGATATAGAAGGAGAGAACCAGCCACTGGTTCTAGAATAATAAAAAATAATAAAAAGCAAGAGTCTCAAGTTGTCCGATTCATCAAAAATCCAGGAAAACGATCTTTCCGACGCGCTAGATAATATGAAACTCGGTTCATCTCATAACCCGTACGCCAGTCCAGGGCTAATGCAGGTGATTTTATCTTTAATTACGGAAACACTTCAGGGAGGTGAAATAATACACCAGGCCATTAATGGAGAAACTGGCGAGCATTTAGCCGATATCCCGCTCACGAGTCCGACTCAGTGTGAAGATTCAGAAAAGGTTCCCGATATAACGCGTTTAATACGGGAATTCTCAGGAGATAAAACCGCATTCGGGTCATAGAAGAAAAACGTCGAAAGAATAATGGCCATTTATAAGGGCCAAGAGCATACCTATAAATATTATTTAATTACTCTAGCCATACGCAATAAAGTAATAGGAGAAGCGGATACTGTGCTTGAGTCGTACAATACCCCAATGAATTGGAAATAAAAAAATGCCGAGTTTGGTCAAGAAACAAAAAAATTTGTTGAACAAGAACCTAATTTTCGACCGATCGTTCCTATAACAGTTATATGATAAAGTAGTCCGATGTAAATAAGATTCTGCAAAAATTAAGGGGGCATGGTGAAATCTCTAAATGCCTTGTTTAATCAAAATATCTTGAATGACAAAAAAGTTTTCCTACCGATCGTTCCCATGGCAGCTATATGATATAGTGGTCCGATCCAGCTGATTCCGACGTATGAACTGCGTGCAACAGAAAGAAGGACCTTTGCAAAGTTTCATGAAGATAGTTTAAAAACTGAGAGACTAGCTCACATAGAAACAGATAGACCGACACGTCAATATCGACTCGGCTGTTAATACTGATCAAGAGTATATGTACTATATGGGGTCGGAGATGTCTCCTTCTATGCGTTACACATTTCACGACAAAATTTTAATATCCTCTGCAAGGGTATAATTATGCATATATATTATGGAGTCGACGATAAATTTTAATGGCCGACATTTCTGAACAACCCATTCGGTAACAAAAGCTACATCCTCCTGTTTCGTTGCTAAATTTACATCAGCAGGTGAAGCTTTGCAAAATTTACTGCCGTTTACGGACGGAAGGACGGACAGGCAGACGGGAATTCTCAGGAGATAAAACCGCATTCAAGAAAAAAGTCGAAAGAATAATGGCCATTTATAAGGGCCAAGAGCATACCTATAAATATTATTTAATTACTCTAGCCATACGCAATAAAGTAATAGGAGAAGCGGATACTGTGCTTGAGTCGTACAATACCCCAATGAATTGGAAAGCCATTTCCAAGTGTCTAACAGAACATTACGCCGATAAGCGAGATTTCATAACTCTCGAGTATCAGATGTTCTCACTGACACAGGGTCGTCTGTCCGTTACCGAATTTTATCAAACGGTATACCACCAGTTGTCTTTGATTCTCAATCAGATAAGTGTTCAGGGAGACAAACCAGAAATAGTAAGGGCTTTGACGAAGAGCTACCGAGGCAAAGCCTTGGACACGTTCGTGCGAGGTCTAAATGGCGATTTACCTCGACTCCTGGCTATCAAAGAGCCAAGAGATTTGAGCCATGTATTTGTGCAGCTTAGTAGAGAACCAAGAACAGAAAAAATCTTTTATTCCCAAAATTAGACAACAACCGCCACCTCTACCACATAGACATTTTGCAGCTCACCCTAATCCTAAATACCAACCACCAAAAATTATACGAAATAATAGCTCCGGACAGTGGAGAAGATTTGATCCGACACTGTATTACATCCCAAGTCCAGTCGCGAACTACCAGACTACACAACTACAATAACTCAACAAGCCGAACAATTCCCTCAGCCGACATATGCACAATACGCTACACCCCAACAGTTCGTTGAGCCTAGACAACCCCACACAGCGCCTCCGCGCCTAATGGCTCCCAAGCCGGAGCCCATACCCGTACCGATGGAGTTAGATGGTTCCATGCGGACCGGATATATTCATTGTATGAACAGGCCCCAGGCTAACGATTTTGTGGGTAAACGCCCCCCTACCGCAACCATCGGACCTCCTGCGAAATTCCCACGATCGCGATCACGCCAAACACCTAGAAATGATCTTCACGACCCTAGGTAAGGCGAATATGAAAATACAAATCGACAAATGTCAGTTTTTCAAAACCGAAGTCGATTTTCTATGTTTTAACATATCGGCAAACGGCGTAAAAACCGATTCCGAAAAAGTAAGGGCAAAAGAAAAGTTCTTTTCTGGGCTTATCGAGTTATTATAGGTGATTTATCCGCGATTATGCCAAATTAGCGAAACCTCTTACAACTCTTCTTAGGGGAGAAAATGGCTGACTCTCCAAAAATGTCTCTAATAAAGTAAAAGTGACATTTGACAACAGCGCACTGGACGCATTCAATAAAATCAAGAGAACGCTCACCTCAAACGATGTGATACTAGCTTACCCCAATTTCGAAAGAGTATTTCATTTAACAACCGATGCATCAAACTACGCTATCCGAGCAATCTTAGAACAAGACGGTAAGCCTATCACCTACATATCGCGTACACTTTCCAAAGCGGAAGAAAATCACGCCACGAATGAGAAGGGAATGTTAGCCATCGTATGGGTCCTACAAAGCTTGCGCATGTATTTGTACGAAACTTCAAAAGTAATAATATTCACCGACCATCAAGCTTTAACTTTCGCTCTTAGCAACAAGCACCACAATGGGAAACTCAAAAGGTGGAAAAGCTACCTTGAAGAGTACAATCATGAACTACGATGCAAACCAGGAACTTCAAACGTAGTTGCGGACGCTTTGTCCAGAAATCCCCCAAGCCCCCAAATAAATACCACAAGTGCAACGGTACATAGCGACGATAGCTCGTCACATAACCTCATCCCCGTCATGGAAGTTCTAATAAACGTTTTCAAGAACCAGTTTTTTTTATTAACTTCAAATACAGAATCATATGAGTTTAAAATACCTTTCCCAACCTACCATAGACATTTAGTTCAGAAACCTGTCTATTCCGAAAAACACTTAATACAGATACTAAAGACAAGGCTTAACCCCAAAATTTTAAACGGACTATTCACATCAGAAAACATTATGGGTAAAATCCAGAATATCTAGCCCTTACACTTCGACACCTACAAAGTACGATACACGCAAAAACAAGTAGAAGACGTCAGCTCTGATGACAAACAAAGAGAAATAATAACAAAAGAACACACCAGGGCTCACAGGAATGCAATAGAAAATAATATTTAAATTTTGAGTAAATTCTTTTTTCCCAACATGAAACGTAAGATAGAAACGATAGCAAAAAGCTGCGAAACTTGTAAGGCAAACAAGTACGATAGGCATCCGCCAAACGACGAGCTGCAACCGACACCCATTCCCTCTTGCCCCGGTCAAATTATTCATATAGATTTGTACACTACCGAAAGAAACATTGTCCTAACCGCCATAGAGAAATTTTCTAAATACGGTCAAATAAAAATGTTGAAATCAAAAGCAGTTGAAGACATCAAGCACCCATGATCGTGACGTCATGATCGCCTTGGTATGCCGAAATTAGTTGTTATGGACAACGAGATATCATTAAATTCCGCATCTATCAAATTCCTATTTGACAACCAATTGAAAGCAATCGTCTACACGACACCGCCATACCGATAAACAAAAAAATTTTTTGAAGAACCTAATTTTCGACCGATCGTTCCTATAACAGTTATATGATAAAGTAGTCCGATGTAAATAAGATTCTGCAAAAATGAAGCGGGCATAGTGAAATCTCTTAATGCTTTATTTAATCAAAATATCTTGAATGACAAAAAAGTTTTCCATACAACTACTTAATTTTCGACCGATCGTTCCCATGGCAGCTATACGATATAGTGGTCCGATCTTAATAGGATTTTGTATATATATGTGGAGCATAGTAAAATTAATAAATGCCGAGTTTGGTCAAGAAACAAAAAAATTGGTTGAACAAGAACCTAATTTTCGACCGATCGTTCCTATAACAGTTATATGATAAAGTAGTCCGATGTAAATAAGATTCTGCAAAAATTAAGGGGGCATGGTGAAATCTCTAAATGCCTTGTTTAATCAAAATATCTTGAATGACAAAAAAGTTTTCCTACCGATCGTTCCCATGGCAGCTATATGAAATAGTGGTCCGATCCAGCTGATTCCGACGTATGAACTGCGTGCAACAGAAAGAAGGACCTTTGCAAAGTTTCATGAAGATAGTTTAAAAACTGAGAGACTAGCTCACATAGAAACAGATAGACCGACACGTCAATATCGACTCGGCTGTTGATACTGATCAAGAGTATATGTACTATATGGGGTCGGAGATGTCTCCTTCTATGCGTTACACATTTCACGACAAAATTTTAATATCCTCTGCAAGGGTATAATTATGCATATATATTATGGAGTCGACGATAACTTTTAATGGCCGACAGTTCTGAACAACCCATTCGGTAACAAAAGCTACATCCTCCTGTTTCGTTGCTAAATTTACATCAGCAGGTGAAGCTTTGCAAAATTTACTGCCGTTTACGGACGGAAGGACGGACAGGCAGACGGACAGACAGACGGACGGACAGACAGACGGACATGGCTAGATCGACTCGGCAATTGATGCTGATCAAGAATATATATACTTTGTGGGGTCGGAGATGCTTCCTTCTGCCATTATACCCCTTTAACCAGTTTTTAATGGGTCAGAGTATAAAAATAACAACAATAAAAATAAAACAAGAGCATCTACATGCACATGCAAAATACATACAGTCTCGTCGCCGTTTTTTTCTCCGTCCATTTCTTAGACTGCTTGCGCCTATTGTATCAAAAGAAATGAAGGCACACAAAAAGTCGAGCAATCCGAGTTTTTTCGGCTGTGCCAAACTTTTCATTCCACTCTACGCTTCATTTGTTCTCACTCATTTCTCCGAATGCCGTCTGGTATGAGACACAACACGCATTCGCATTGCTACTCATGCGTTTCATTGTGTGCCTCGTACTCACTCAATTCAATTCAATTCGACTCCATTCAATTAAACGTATGTTGAGAATGATGCCATGGAGCTCTCTTGTTCGAGCCCTACCGAGGAAACTTTTTTATACCCTGAACCCATCCCATTGAAAATGGGTAAAAAGGGTATAATGTTTTTGTGCAAATGTAAATGTATGTAACAGGCAAATGCAAGCATCTCCGACCCCATTAAGTATATGTCGGCGGCAGGGGTATGTCTGTCGGCGGCAAAGGTGTGTCATCCATGTTGATACTTCTGATGATTGACGCGGCTGCACAGCGAGTTCCGATCGGTTCAAATACCCAAGCTCGACTGACTATGTCAGCCTACGCACTCATGTCGTAAACTCACTCATGTCGAGTGTATGTAGCCATCTCTGTCTTACTCAAGACTCTTGGTATCTTACCATCGAACCTCACTCAGCAGCAGAGCGTCTCTGCCTCTGCTGCCGTGCTTTCGTTCAATATCAGCTAGTAAAGCAAAAGCAGGGAATTCCCCGAATCCCCGAATTCCCAGAATGCTACTGAGGAATGTACCCGCGTACAATTACTAGGAATCACACTGCGACACGGCCTTCCTGACCTATCACACGTCCTCGTGTGCTACATCCACCACCCATGTCCAAGTCACATACCAGACTCTTTTAATTATGATATCTCTTGTTTTTAATAACATTATTTTCTCTTACAATTTACAAACTTACAGAGCCGCTTACACAAACATTAACTGACAATCTTTCTTATCTAGGAAACACAATTTCCTTTTGTTTACAAACATAATACTTTTTCAACTTCATGATCTTATTCATATCATTTAATTCTAATCAGAATTTTCCAATAATTCAGATTTTACATAACTTCGATTTGTCTCTCAGTTTCTCAATTTAATTTGGTGTGCACACTTACACCCAATCACCTTGACCCCCGCCATAACACTTCTCATCCCTGTGAGACAGCTGTTATGGTGCGGTCCTCAATTCCCCTCTTGGGACACAGACGCACTCTTACTAACGCCGTCGATTGGTTCGTTCCTCTCCTGGGAATCGCCATCACTTAGGCCATCGAATTCTTCGTTTAATTCGTTAATTATTTGTCTGCTTGGTAGCGCTCTTAGCCACTCATGTGAATATTTATACGTTCGCTTATTAACCAATGATTTTAGTTCATATTGATCGCCGTCTAAGACTTTGATCACCTCAAATGGACCTTTAAATTTAGGGTCAAGCTTTGTCTGATGCCGTTCTTCGTTTTTCAGTAAAACATGATCACCTACGTTATGCTTCATAATCTTTGCCTTATTTTTGTCAAATCTTTGTTTGTCATATCTTGCATTATTTTCCATGTTTTCCTTGGCTTGAATTCTAATCTGTTCTCTATCTACATCATTGTCTTCTTCGTTTATTGACAATAAACCAAAATGCCTAGCTTCTTTTCCTATTAATAGCTCTAAAGCGCTAAACTTGGTGACTCGATTTGCAGTACAATTCACGGCCAGTTGTACTTCAGCCAATGCATCTTGCCATGATCTCTGACTCGTTTCAACTGCCGTCAGCATTGTCTTAAGTGTGCTCATCACGCGTTCAACCTGTCCATTTGCCCTACTAGCTCCGGTAGCGATCAAATGCAGATGAACCTTTTGAGCGGAACAGAAATTGCGAAAGCCTGAGCTAGCAAAACAACGACCTTGGTCCGCTATTATTCTAGTTGGCAACCCAAATAGCGCCACAGCCGATTTCACAGCTTTAATACAACTTTCAGTGTCTATATTCAGTGTGTGGTAAAAATAAACAAACTTGGTGAAGGCATCTATTAAAACAATGACGTATTCCTTCAAGTCGTTTTTACCACTCATTTTACCCGTTATGTCGATGTGTACTGTGTGCCATGGTATCTCTATCTTAGGAATTGGATGCAATTCTGCCTGGACCTTTCCATTTGGGGGTTTTGCTAGTTTGCACGTGATACAATTTTCCACAAATCTACGTACATACTTGGACATATTCTCGAACCAGTAATATCCATATACCTTATCCAATGTTTTTTCCCATCCCAAATGCATAACAGATTCATGTACGTGGTTGATCACTGCCCACCTAAACGCCCTTGGAATTACCGGCAAGCACCTTGTTTTACCATTTCTCTGTATTTTTCTATGCAATATGCCCTTTCTTAGTTCAAATGTATTATTTAAATTTTCCGGTAACTCGTTATTGCGTAACTTGGATGAAATATTGATTATTTCAGGATCGCGCTGCTGTTCGGACACCAACCAATTGTCGGTCACTTCAGTAAGATTAATACGCTTCTCAATTATTTTATCCGCACACTTATTTCCTTCTGACAGTGGATTTCGGGAAAGGAAATCGACATGCGCCATTCGCTCCCCTTTTCTATATTCGAGATCGAAATCAAATGACTGTAGAAACCCCCACCATCTATGCACTCTCGGTGTTAATTCCATTTTGGTGCGACTGGCCTTTAAAGAGTTACAGTCTGTGTAAACGACAAATTTACGACCTTGTAAATAATGCCTAAAATGCTTCATAGCATTGACAACTGCTAAAGTCTCGAGTTCGTACGAGTAGTATTTTGCTTCAGCCGGAGAAGTACATTTGCTATAATACTCCACTACATAGGATTTATTTTCGATTTTATGTAAAAATATCGCCCCGTAACCAATGGAGCTGGCATCTGTGTGCAATTCTATTAGATATTGTGGATCAAATATAGTTAATACTGGGGCCTGTGTCAATACACCTATTATTTTCAAACGTATTTGTTCATGCTCTGACAACCAGACAAAATTAGCATTATTCTTTGAAGTAAGCATGTACAATGGTTTTAATATTTCGGAAAATTTTGGAATGAATTGCCGAAAGTAAGAAGCTAAACCAATGAACTGTCGTAATTGAGTCACAGTTTCCGGAGGTGGCAACCCTTTCAATGCCTGGATCTTTCGTGCATTTGGCCGAATTTCTCCATTCGTTATTTCAAACCCAAGGTACTCGATTTTAGTTTTAAGAAACGAACATTTCGTTATATTAAATGAAAATCCGGCTTTACTTAAGGTGTCCAACACTATCTCTAGTCGTTCTAACGCTTCATCTTTCGTTTTAGCTACTACCATAACATCGTCAATGTAAACAATTGCGAATCTGTGTGCCAACGGACCCAGGGCTTTTATTATTGCACGCTGAAACACAGAAGGTGCGTTCTTCAGACCAAAGGGCATGGTTAAGAATTCGTATTGTCCATCAGGTGTAACGAAAGCCGTTCGCTCAATTGAATCTGGGTGTACTGGGATTTGGTAAAATCCACTTGCCATATCTATACACGAAAAGTACCTTGCACCACGAAGACGAGCTATTTGATCCGAAATAAGAGGCAAAGGATATTTATCGGCAATTGTATTGTCATTTAAAACGCGGTAATCTACACAAAGACGATCTGTGCCATTTTTCTTCTTAACCAGCATCATGGGACTAGCGAATGGTAAACAGCTGGGACGAATAATTTTTGATGTAAGCAATTCATCAATTTTGCACCGAACGTGCTTCCTCTCATCTTCGCTAAGCCTATAAGGTCGGCGTTGCACAGTCTTTTGTGAATCTATTAGCCTAATTTCTAATTGGCCTGTCGTCACATGAGTCATTGGAATTCCGTCGATAAACCTATCAGAGTGACATCTCAACATATTGTTCAATATCGTCTTATCAGAATCATTTAAATTGGTATCAGAATTTATGATTTCTTCATACTTCACTAGACTCAGAACATTTACTCTTTTTGTCTTATAAAAGCAAAATTTATCTGCATCAATTGATACACCAAAGCCCTGGCTTAAAACCTCACGGCCAATCAACACTTCATGCTTCAAATATTTGTCCATAACCACATGTAATAAAGCTTCTAAACAATATTGTTCAATATTAATATTACTCAGAACTTGCAAGGTGCTACAAATTGAATCGTTACTTATGCCATTTAAAGTTACAATATTGTGAAATCGTTTTCCGGTGAATTTTTCCGCAACACTCTCCTTGACCAGTGAGCATTCGGCTCCAGAATCGAAACAATATGGAATAGACTCACCGGATAAGGTAATTGTTCCACTTGGTGGAGCTACTGTACAAACGTCAACTCGCTTCTCGTAGCTCTTGCTGTTTCCACCAGTACGATTTTTTGGGCATACAGAAGCCACATGTCCGATTTCATCGCACTTAAAACATTTAATTTTTGATCGATCCTTCACTCCTGACGTGCTGCTCACGCTATAACTCCTTTCTGTTGGGGCTGATGCTTTTCCCATTCGAGAGCGGCATTCTGCATATTTGTGGCCAGCCTTTCCACAAAAATGGCACTTCACCTGCGACTGCATTCTTGTTTTCTTCTTATCCGGACCAGTCGAATATCCGTCCTCCTCGTTGTTACGCTTCTTGAAAGCGTAAGCCTGTAGCTGCTGCTGCAGCTCATTACGAGTCGTCAGATTCGTTGTAAACAGCCAACGCAACAAATTATTATCAATTTGAGCCATGTGGGCTAACGCTACTGATACAGCAATCTCCTCCAAATTCTTTGCCTTCCACTTAGAGAGCAATAGGGTGACTATGCGACTGCCGTACTCAGCAATACTCTCTCCAGTTTTGGGACGTCCGTTCAAAATGTTCATCAGTATGGCAGCAGTTGTCTCAATGCCCACGAAACGTTGGATGAAGAGTTCCTTAAACTGCGGCCATGTGATGCCAGCGAAGCATATTTGGGACAGCCATTGCGATGCACTGCCTTCTAATGCTTTGCTTAACGCAATCACAAGCGCACTGCCTTCGAGAGCATTATCCGCGAAGATTAGGTCCACTGTAGTACACCAAGCTGATGCATCTGCTCCAGCGGTGTCAGGGCAAAACTTGGGTAGAGTGACGTGGAGTGCTCTCCCGTCTATTGCCGGTGCTCTTGGTACCTGCATGGATTTTATTATTTCCATTAGATTACGATTTTGCTCTTCTAAGGCTGCCCTTAATAAGTTAGAGCTGTCCTCTTTTGGCGGAGCTAATCCCACTTCTGATGTCGGCGGCAGGGGTATGTCTGTCGGCGGCAAAGGTGTGTCATCCATGTTGATACTTCTGTTGATTGACGCGGCTGCACAGCGAGTTCCGATCGGTTCAAATACCCAAGCTCGACTGACTATGTCAGC
The DNA here is from genome assembly GCA_018903485.1 of Drosophila littoralis. NCBI lineage: Eukaryota > Metazoa > Arthropoda > Insecta > Diptera > Drosophilidae > Drosophila > Drosophila littoralis. The sequence goes on from JAEIGF010000597.1 coordinate 485,989, forward strand.
CTACGCACTCATGTCGTAAACTCACTCATGTCGAGTGTATGTAGCCATCTCTGTCTTACTCAAGACTCTTGGTATCTTACCATCGAACCTCACTCAGCAGCAGAGCGTCTCTGCCTCTGCTGCCGTGCTTTCGTTCAATATCAGCTAGTAAAGCAAAAGCAGGGAATTCCCCGAATCCCCGAATTCCCAGAATGCTACTGAGGAATGTACCCGCGTACAATTACTAGGAATCACACTGCGACATATATATATTCTTGATCAGCATCAATAGCCGAGTTGATCTAGTCATGTCCGTCTATCTTTCCGTCCATCTGTCCGTATGTATGAACGCAAGGATATCAGAACCTATAAGAGCTAGAGACTTGAAATTTTAGCTGTAGGTCCTCCTAGGGCCTGCGCAGCTATATTTTTTTTTTCGATAACTTAGTCCATTTCCATCCTGTTTTTGAGCAAATTTGGTAAATATTAAGAGCTAGAGTTACCATACTTGATATTGTAGCGTGTGCGTACTGAGAAGATAGACTTTATCTCGCCTACTTGTGCATAGTGGAATCAGAAGTCGCGCACTTCTAGCCTTCTTCTTTAGACTTAGCTCGTCGGATTGGGTCTGGGTTCTTTCGTCTTCCTACTATGCTACACACTAGCACAATGATAAGTGCACTTTAACAAAAAGAGGGGGTCAAAACTACGAGTCCAACAATGTCGTGGCTGCGAATGGTAACGGGTGCTATGTCAGTCGTCGACGGTTAAGAGGTTCGATTTGGTTGTAGGGTACCAAAGATGTTAGTTGCCCTACGGTCTGTACCCACCCTACCTTGGTACCTTTGTAGGTTAATTGATTGTTTTGCACATATTTAGTATCGTAAGGTACTGGCGACGAACCACGAAAGTTTTAGTTAAACATATTAATTCCCATTTTTATATTATTTATTGCCTATTTGCTTTATATAGGCGTGTTTGAAACCAAGGTATAAAGATTATAAAAAGAAAACTTATTGTTGTAGTAGGGCGTCCGCAGGGCTTCCATGTTAAGTTTACGAATTTCTGTATCGTTGTGGGAGCGTTTCTGCTCTGCACAAATGTTCTTAATTGGGTTTGAAAAAAACACGTTTTGTCCGCTTGAAGGTTATTTTTCATCTGTTCTATATTTTCAGAGTACATTACAATGTATTAGTGTAAGTGAGGTGAATTTCATGTTCCCTGTACTTGCTCCGGAGTTACATGGCGGTTGGATGGCGACTGCCGGATACACTTCTTGTGTGAACATGCCGCCCGCCTTGCAGTATTGCAAAAAGAAAAAGGGAGAGGGAAGTGGCTCTGTTCCTACTGGTGAGCGCAGGAGCCGGACAGTATCCACCTGAAGACCGTGTTTTGGGCCAGTGGTGCGCCGCCATGGCTCGGCAGGACGCCTTGGAGAATTAAGTCTGGGTAGATATCCGAGCCCAAAACCAGATTGGAGATTTCCGGCTGGAACCAGTGATCGTCTGCCAATCGAACGTTGTTGAAAGGCTCGTTCAGTTTCTCGCTGACGAGCTTCGTTGGAGTTCGATACCGGAGATTTGGCATCACCTGCAGAATGACCTCTCGCTGGAAGCTAGAGGTCCTGGAACTTATAATGGCCGAGCAAGCGTTGTCTTTACCGACGCGGGTGACGGATAGCCCGGAGGCCTTTGCCAAGGATGCGTCGATAAGACTTACCGGACAGCACGGGTCTAAAAGTGCCCGAGTGTCGCGGGTCGCCTTGCCGTTTCAAGTCGGATGAGTGCTCTCGGGAGCACGGTTGTCCTTTGTGTTCCATTAAAGTCGACAAGGAGATGGAACCAGCGGATGAAGGCGGCGCGGAGCGTCGGGCTTGGGCCTTGGTGCTGCGCATTGTTTGGGATCGCTCTGGAGATCGCGATGGCATGCGACGCGCTTCCTGGAAATGAAGCAAGGTGTGATGGTCGCCCTGGCACTTGCGGCACTTGTCCTTGCGGCGACAGGACTCCCCTGAATGTTGGTGAGCCAGGCAGTTTGGGCAATATTTGTTGACCAGAACTGCTCGGAGTCTCTTCTCTGGAGACAGCCGCATGAACCGCTGGCACTTTCGCAGCGTGTGGACTCCTCGGCATACTCGGCATCGGAACGATTCCGTTGCCGGTCGGCTCTTGGATCGGCCTTGTTGTTGGCGTGGAGACATCGTGCTGTTACGTGAAGAAGGTTGAAAAAAACATAATAGACATTACTGATGCGGCTTTATACGGATGGTCCGCAGACCAATAGATCTAGGATTCTAGTCTTTACTGGAGATTCTACTGGATGGAGAATGGAGACTAGATTCTATCGGGAGCAGGATCAGCTTAGAGATAGGTCTCTTGGAGACACCTCGGGCTGTTAACACGTCGACCACTCGGACTCTTTGGTCGTCGCCAGGATAGGTCGTTTGGATTCGACCAAGACGCCAGTCATTAACTGGAAGATTATCTTCTTTAATAATGACTAGATCGTCCTGTTGTAAGTCTCGCGTTGGAGTTTGCCATTTGTTTCTTTTGTGTAACTCTAAAAGATACTCATGTTTCCAACGGAGACAGAATTGTTGTTGCAAAGCCTTCAAACGCTGCCAGCGGTTGAGGATGGACGCGGCGTTTTCCTTGATCTCTGGCTCTGTGGCGGAAAGTAGAGGACCCCCGACTAGAAAATGACCGGGAGTCAGAGCCAGGAGATCAGTAGGATCTTCCGACATTGGAGATATCGGTCTTGAATTCAGGCATGCTTCAACTTTGGATAGGAGCGTGGAAAGCTCTTCGAAGGTGTATTTGGAGGTCGATGTAGACTTATAAAATAGATTTTTGAAACTCTTTACACCTGCCTCCCACAGGCCACCCATATGCGGTGCACTAGGAGGGTTGAAGTGCCAGGACAGTTTCTGGAGACTGTAAGTGGCCTGGAGTTGAGTCTTAAGCACTTCTACAAAATCGCGCGAGGGGACTTTGGCCGCTCCGACGAAGGTTTTGCCGTTGTCGGAATGCATTTGACTTGGGCACCCTCGTCGTGCCACAAATCTCGCAAATGCCGCTAGGAATTTTTCTGTGGTCAGGTCAGATGTAGCTTCTAGGTGGATGGCTTTGGTGCTGAAGCACACAAAGACGCACACGTAGCCTTTTGTAATAAGACAGGCTCGCCCTGTGTAATTTTTCACATCGAAGGGGCCTGCAAAATCGACTCCTGTGTGAGTGAACGGTCGAGAGAATGTGACTCTCTCCACAGGCAAGTCGCCCATGAGCTGCGTTTGCAATTTCTTTTTTCGAATGACGCAGATTTTGCAGGAATGGATTGTGGATTTGACCAACACCTTCAGCTTTGGAATCCAGTACTGTGGATTCGTATTAAACGCATCACGAGCTGGTTGCCTCCATGCAAGGATATAAGATGGGTGAAAACGGTCAAAAGACGCGAATATGCACATGTGTATGGCAGTATGATTGGATGCCGCTCATCGTAGCCGAGTGCCTCGGCCGCTCTTACACGACCACATGCTCGAATAATTCCCTTACCATCTAGAAAGGGGTTCAAATTAAGGAGCTTGCTGGAAGTGAGCTGTTTCTTAGTGCTCAAGCAAGTGTACTCTGACGAGTATGCTTGTCTCTGGGTCAGGAGAATGAGTCTTTCTTGTGCATAAGAAATCTCGTTGCTGTCAATTGCAATAGTTGACGGGAGCGACAATCGTTTGCAACGCTTGAAGAAGCGATAGATGTATGCTAACACTCGCATGGCTCGATCGAACTTGGAGAAGCGCTCGAGGAAAGAAAATGAGGGAGCCGTGTTTGCGAGGTTTACTTTAATCGTACGTTGCTCTATTGTCGTATCTGGGAGGGGATCTGGAGGAATGGGCCATTGGTTCTGAGGTAGGCGTAACCATTCTGGCCCGTGCCACCACAGCTCATTGTCGACTAACACTTGTGGTGGGGCACCTCTGCTCGCTAGGTCCGCTGGATTGTACTCGGATCGTACATGGGACCATTTATTGGAGTCGGTGGCCTGAGTAATTTTTGCGACTCTGTTTGCTACAAAGGTAGTCCAGGCGCATGGTGGCTTATGAAGCCAAGCTAGCACAATTGTGGAATCTGTCCAATAGAACCAGTCGCCGCCAGCGGAAGGTAGCTGGGGACTGAGTGCAGCGGATAACTCGGACAGAAGTGCTGCTCCGCACAGCTCTAGTCGTGGCAAGGATACCGTCTTGACCGGAGCGACCCTCGTTTTCGCTGTTAGGAGATGTACTGAGATGCGATCTTGTATCTCAATGCGCACGTAAATGGCGGCCCCATATGCACGCTGCGAAGCGTCACAAAACCCGTGGTATTGAATAGTCCCCTGTGGGCGGAATTCGACCCATCTAGGGATGCGAATCGCACTGAGGCCCGGATACTCTTGCAGAAATAAATTCCACTTACTGAGAAGACTCTCAGATAGCGGATCGTCCCAGCCCAGCTCTTGGAGCCAGATCTCCTGCATGAATATTTTTGCCTGAATAATGACTGGACCCAGCCAACCTGCTGGATCGAACAGTTTGGCAATCTGTGAAAGGACTTCACGTTTGGAGACGGACTGTTTGGTTGTTAGCTCGGATGGAGCGAAAAGAACTCATCGGTGTCAGCTTTCCATCTGATCCCGAGAGTCTTTGCCGAACAGGCTTCTTCGATCTCTAAGAAGTCGGCGCGAAGCAAGTGGTCCTTGGGAATCGCTCTTAGCAAGTCCTTTTCATTGGATGTCCATTTTCGCAAGGGGAACCCGGCAGATTCAAGGGCTTTGCGGAGTTCTGCAATTGCTTGATCTGCCGTTGATTTTGAATGCGCTCCCGCTAGTACATCGTCGACATACATATTGTTTGCGATAATGTGACTTGCTAAGGGATAGAGCGAACGAACGTCATCAGATAACTGATGTAGTACCCGGATTGCCAAAAAGGGGGCACAGTTAACTCCAAACGTGACTGTGCTGAGTTCGAAATCACGAAGCTCGTTGTCCTTTGTTCGGAACAGAATTCTCTGATAGGGCGTGTGTTTGGGATGCACAAGTATCTGCCGATACATTTTCGTGATATCGGCGTTGAAGACATATCGGAAGAAGCGCTTAGAATTGTAATGGTTAAGTCGGATTGTAGAACGGGCCCTGCATGTAGCACATCGTTCAGACTTTTACCATTCGATGACGGGTGGGAGGCGTTAAATACTACGCGGAGCTTGGTCGTGGTGCTGTCAGGCTTGTGAACAGCATGGTGTGGTAGATAAAAGTTATCCGAACCATTGCTTGGAGGGACTTGTCGCATGTGACCTAAGTCCAGATATTCCTGGATCACCGCATCGTACTGCTCCTTAAGGGGGGCATTTTTTGCCAGACGATTCTCATTTCGTAGAAATTGAGCTAGTGCGATGGACCTTGAATGGCCTAACTGGATGTGATCGGAATTCTTGAATGGTAGTGTGACCAAGTATCTGCCGTTTTTATCCCTTTTAGTGGTTTTTTGGAAATTGCGCTCACAAAACAGGTCGGATTCCTTTTCCAGTTTTACTGGAATATCCTCCACCTCCCAAAATTTTGTGAGCAGTTTATCCAAGCTTGCATTTGGATTCAGCGAGACTTGAGTCGAAAAGGATGCGACAGATTTGGCACTGGTCTTAGAAACGGGGCCTGTAAGGATCCAGCCGAAAATCGTTTCTTGACCAAGGAGAGTGCCACATATGTTGGGATAGGAGCGCCGAGAAGCACGTCTATCTGTGAGCTTCTATAGAAAGAAGGATCGGCCAAGTGTAATTTTGGAAGTTCTTCCAAAGCGGTTTGGGGGATGGTGTAGGAGGGCAAATTGCCTGCTAGCTTTGGAAGAACATAAGCCGAGGTTTCAATATGAACCCTGGGCTTTATCGGAGAGCCAATATTAAAATGGCAAAGTTTTTGAGGTTGAGCCGAAATAGCTTGATTCAAACCGGAGACCTGTGCGTCGACGGGTTGATAAGGAAGTTTAACCCTTTTGAACAATCGCTCTGAAATAAAGGTCGCTTCAGACCCAGAGTCGATTAATGCCCGAGCTGTATACTTTGTGCCCAAATGACACACTTGGATGACAGCCGTGCCGAGGAGAACACCATGTGAGTTTGCGGAAAAGTAGTTTTGAACGGTAGCTTGGGTTGAAGTCGAAGTGGACTGTATAGATGAAGGAGTATGTTGTGGAAGCTGAGGGCACCTGGGGAGCAGCGTGTTGTGACGTCCCTTGCACGTGAAACAACTATGTGCGCTGGTGCAGTCTTTCAATTGGTGCTGTCTGGCGAAGCAGTTTAAGCACAACTTTTGTTGCTTAATGACGGAAACTCTCTCGGGTACGGACATTTGTAGAAAACGTGCGCATAGACGCACGGGATGGTTTTCCTTCTGACACAATTTGCAGTGTTGTGACTTTGTAGTCACTGTTGCTTCGAAGGTTCTCAGGTGGTTGGTCTCTTTTCTTGTGGGTTTGGACTGGGGTGGCGTATGTGCGGTAGGTCGTACATCCTCTATCGCCTCCAAGGTGCGATATCGGTCGATTAGAAATGAATTCATCTCGGACCATTGAGGTATCTCTGCCTTATCGTGGAGCGATTGTTCCCATAACGACAGCGTGAGCTTAGGCAATTTAGAGGAGCACAAGAAAATAAGCAGACAATCCCAATTTTCGGTGCTCACCCTGGACAAGTCGAGAGCCGTTAAACATCCCTGGATTGTGCCCTGAAGCTCTTTAAGGGCGGCTCCAGACTCTTGCGTTGCTGAGGGGAGATTGAAAAGAATTTTTAATTGACTATTGACTAATAGTCGCTTATTTTCAAATCTCTCCGTCAGGCTCGCCCACGCTGACTGAAAGTCGTCATTCGTGAGCGGGGACTTGGAGACAATTGCCCTAGCTTCGCCGCTGGTTTTGGAATTTAGATGGAACAATTTTTCCACCGGCGTCAATCTTGGATTGTTAATATAAACCGCTGTAAACAAGTCTCGGAAAGTAGGCCAGCGTAGGTAATCACCACTGAAAACTTCAGTGTCGCATGGCGGGAGACTGCAACCCCTGGACATGGAGAAGTTGGAGGGGGGTTGCTCAGCTTGTCTATTTAAGGCCGTGGCTCTTTCTATTTTTTCACTTAGTTGAGCCGCACATCGCTCGTAAACGGAGTACGAGTAATCATATTTAGCTTGCATAGCCACCAGGTCACTGCTGCTGCAAGCGCCTTGGTTGAGAGCTTTGGAACATAACTCGTACTCGCGTTCTACCTTTTCCCATAAAGTCTTAATCTGATCTCGTCGGACTTGGAGAGTGAACAGTGACACGTCACTGTCCGCTGCGTCATTGATCTTCACTTCAAACTGGCCTAGTCGGTCAGTCATAGAAACAAAGTCGTTCAGTGCCATTTCGCTTGACTTCTGCATTTTTTGCGTAGTCGCACGGGTAATTTTTGGGATAATATCTCTTGTTGGAATCGGACTCACAGTCTTGCGGACGGTTGTGCTGGTACTCTCGACCTTGAGTTTCCCGAAAACTGCTCTAGGTGAGGTTAAAGGTCGCTTTGACTCCTTAACGGACGGTGCTGTGAGTCGTTTGTGGCTGTTTTGATCACCACCGATTGGCATACTAGGCTCTTCACAGAGCCAAAAATTTTAATAACCAGGTGAAATGTGATCAAATACAAATAATTTGAATCAGCCGAGCGAAAACGGAATAAGAAATGGCACAGGAACGATGGAATCGAGATATCAGAATAAAATGGAATGACCGGTTCAATGGAATGATGGTGTTCACTATTGAGTCCAACGAAATCGGAAAATTTTGTTAGATTAAGTATTTTACTAATAATTTACTAAATTGATGCTTATTTCTTATTAATTATTGAGCTCAAGAAAAGGTACGTTTATTCTAAACGCAGCTTAATGGAAGGTTTTCTGTCATAGAAGTATTTGTATAATTTGTTATTTTAAGAAAAATCGCACGGATATTCGATTTATTACGCAACTTGGAAATTAATTAATTAAATTAATTATTTTATAAATTTTTATAAGAATAAGAAAAAGTAATGCATATGTTTGTATATTATTAAGTAAACGCAGCTCAATGGCAAAGTGGAAACATACAAAAATATAAAGTTTCTCAGAATCAGTTTATCGAAAACCGATCTTGATACCATACAACCCTGATGTTTGTTTACCTTTTGCACTTGCCAATTAATGGGTAAAAATAAATATGTAAATTGATCTTGAAGCTGCTGTGGAGGAAAAATAGCAAACAATACACATATAATATGATGTGCGTGTGTGTGTATACATGCAGGTGAATTTACACAGTGTGGTTTTAATTAACTAAATACCAATCAGTATTGTGTGTCTTATTTTTTATATTTAGGTATGTGATTATTTGGTGAAGGTTAAAATGGAGAAGCGCATACACTTGTTGTTCAACGGAGCGAAAGCTTGTGTGCAGATATGTCTTGATGTACTTGCGTACATCAATAGGGCGATCGGTTAAATTTTGGGTATGCACTTGTACATATGTATATGTATATTCATATGTACATATGTACAGACACCAATATGGCGACCTTATCGGAGTCACTTTCTGTTTTATTTGTTTTAATATTTGTCACTTTGTAGATGCCCTTATGGCCAAGAACAATATTTTATTTGCGGTTTTTTTTTTTTTTTGAATTTTATAAATACAATTGCCACTCGCTTTAACCACGGACAATGTGAATTAATCGGACTGGAGTTGCCGGAAATTTGGCAATGGACGAGTTGAGGTAGGTGCACTGCTACTTATCTTGTTGGAATTTGTAGCTGTTCCTGGAACCTTTTATTGCAGATCCACCAATGCTTGCTGGGGCGAACTGGATATGCCAAATGTTGAAGAAGTGTATCCGGCTCGAAGGACCAAATGTTGTAGTAGGGCGTCCGCAGGGCTTCCAGGTTAAGTTTACGAATTTCTGTATCGTTGTGGGAGCGTTTCTGCTCTGCACAAATTTTCTTAATTGGGTTTGAAAAAAACACGTTTTGTCCGCTTGAAGGTTATTTTTCATCTGTTCTATATTTTCAGAGTACATTACAATGTATTAGTGTAAGTGAGGTGAATTTCATGTTCCCTGTACTGGTTCCGGAGTTACATGGCGGTTGGATGGCGACTGCCGGATACACTTCTTGTGTGAACACTTATGTTAAGAGCACTAACGCTCGGTCGACACTGTGTCGTGATTACAAAAGAATCTATATACTGAACGTAATCCTAATAAATAATCGAAAACAGAAATAATGCTGCTTGACAATAGATAATGGGCCCTGGGAGACGGTAGTTTCAAATTACATGATTTTCCTATGTCGGGTAGTGCTGAAGGCTAGCCGATTTGCAATTATTTTCCAATATTTCAAACTCTTTTGCTGGCTTATGTGGCCATTGCATACTCACAAAATTGAACAAATAAATCCATCGATGCGTACGTTGGGCAAGATAGAACGCAGCGTGGCAATCGGACCTTCTACTTTTCTTCAATTTCAGCAAAAACACAAATACAAACACAATTATTATTCTCCACATCTAAATTATAACGGTGATGTGGCCTGATCTATCGAGCATTCCTTCATTCTCGCGTAAGTGCGAGTGAAGAAACGCACCGCAAATAGCGACTGCGATGGGATGCATGCATAATATTTCGGTGACTTTTCTGACTATAAACGGGTGCTGGTATAATGGGATGAAATGATGAGTTTTTGTGCCAGTTGGTCCCTACAATATGTTTATTCTAGAATTGTATATATATATCAAGTATCTTTCATTTTATACCTATCGCCACCTTCCCGCTACTACCTAATAGCTATAAATCAAGTTAATAACCCAACTTGTATTGCCAACCGATTTATGCCACAATTTAAATGCAATATACATACGTGTTGAGAATACACAAATATTGTATGGTACAATAAGATGTAGTACTGTAGTAAATTTCATTAAGATTGGTTAAGCCCTACCGGGAAAACTATATTATTTTTTTTGGGGCTAGCTTGGCTGCTGATTAAAGTCGTCAGCAAGTAGTGCGTCAGTTGCGAGTTTATTAAGTTCATTTATCAATCTTATTGGAAACGAGCGCATAGCGCATGCTGCATTTAGTGTTGGAATAAGATGGTTCTGGGTATTATCCAGTTGGGAGCTCCCGAATAGAACCTCTTACTTGTTTTATACCCTGAACCCATTAAAAATTTGTAAAAGCGGTATTATGTTTTTGTGCAAAATGTACAATAAATGTATGTAACAAGTATAAGGAAGCATCTCCGACCACATAAAGTATATATATTCTTGATCAGCATCAATAGCCGAGTCGATCTAGCCATGTCCGTCTGTCTGTCTCCGTCCGTCCGTCTGTCCGTATGTATGAACGCAAGGATCGATAACTTACTCCGTTTCCAAGCAATCGATAAAAATCGATATCGACATTCTGTTTTTTGAGCAAATTTGCTAAATATTAAGAGCTAGAGTCACCAAACTAGACATGTAGCTTCTAGAATAGTATATATATCTGCATTTGGTGTTGGAAGAAGAGGGTTCAGGGTATCCCCTAGTGGGGAGCTCCCGACTAGAACCTCTTACTCTTTATAAAAATCGTGTGAAATAATATAGTTGTCTGTTCGTAGCTCCATTGATGCTAGACCTTGAGACTTTATTACTACCTGGCCTTTGCATTGGTTACTTATTGTATCATTTTGGATGTCTTGATAAACATCGGAAAAACATTTGCTTTAAGAAGTGAAATATCTGTGCCTGTGTCTACAAGGAATATTAATTTTCTTTTGGTTAGTGAATTCTGAAATGACACATAAATATTGAGACTACAATTTATTGACAAGGAATATTAATTTTGTCTTGGTTAGTGCATTCTGAAATGCCACATAAATATTGAGACTAAAATTTATTGATTGAACCTTTATACATAGGTCTCGTTGCTTAAAGGGGTCTGGGAGTTACAATACAGAATTTTCCTGTCCTGTTGCTTCCGTACAACTGTTGATAAATTTTGAAATGGCATCATTAATGTTGTTGAATGTGCCTGCTTGCATGATAAGTTTTACTTTATCAATTGCGCAATTATAACGTCTACATTAATAATGGCAAGAATTGTCTGCTCATTACCTTTTAAATTTCTAGCGGGGCCTCTAAATTTTGTCTTGATATGGCTTATAGCGGTTAGTTCATGAGTGCCATTTAAAGAATCAATTATATTCAATGCATCAAAGAAACTTTCTAGGTTCTCGGCCTTTCCAACGAACTCAGGTACAATGATGAGGCTAATTTAAGAAAATCTACTACTGTTTGTGCCACGTTTGTGTCAGGATTGGTGGACTCTTTCAGTGTCTCAATTTCACTATTTATTGAATCAATATCAGAATTCTCTTGATCCGATAGTTCGGGTAATGTTATTACCGCTTGAACTGTAAGATTAAATACATCTTCTTCTGACATTTGTGACAGTGTCAGAATCTAAATCTTCGTCTTCCTTCAACTCAAACTGTTGGGCTTGATATTGTGAGCTTATGCCTTTCTTTGATGGCTAGCAAGTTTTCTTTAAATTTGACTTTAGATACTTGAGTCCAATGTGTGCTGGTTAATCTTTCTCTATTGTCATAAATAAGTTGATGTGCTTCATTAGCGCATTCAACTAATACGTTGGCATGTTTTTATACCCTGAACCCATTGAAAATGGTTAAGAAGGGTATATTGTATTTTTGCAAATGTACGTAACAGGCAGAAGGAAGGATCTCCGACCCCAAAAAGTATATATATTCTTGATGAGCATCAATAGCCGAGTCGATCTAGCCATGTCCGTCTGTCTGTCTGTCTGTCCGTATGTATGAACACACGGATATGAGAAACTATAAGAGCTAGAGACTTGAAATTTTAGCTTTAGGCAGATTGAGTTTGTTTCCAATAATCGATAACTTAGTCCGTTTCCAAGCAATCGATATCGACATCCTGTTTTTTGAGCAAATTCGGTAAATATTAAGAGTTAGAGTCACCAAACTTGATATGTTGCTTCTTTCATTTTATACCTATCACCACCTCCCCGCTACCACCGCTAAGCTATAAATCAAGTTAATAACCCAACTTGTATTGCCCAAAATAAGAACAAATTAGTTTGTTCCATTTTTGGTGTTAATGCTACATATGAGTGATAGTCAATAATAAGGTTTACTAAGTAAATTCAAGAGCTTAGCAGCGCTGATTATCCGGAAAATTTAACGACATTAAGGAGCATTTGGATATCGTAAATATTAGCACTTAAAACTGGAAACTTATAAGGATGCCGAGATTAGAGCAAGTGCCATCTGCATCGAATCTTAAGATATTATGAAATCCCTACCGGACTTCGAGGGAAGAAATAAAACACATATCTCATGGCGAAAAGCAGCGCATACTGCGTATAAAGTTTATGAAACATATGATGGTATCTCAAAACACTACAAAGCTTTTGGGAATATTGAGGAAAATAAATAATAAAATAAAAGTGTTGGCGCAGATCAGCGCATTTAATAATAAAATTGATAAAAATGTTGAAGTCTAGTGTAAGTTGGGTTTTGGGCGGAACGAGAGCAATAATGCTGTGTCACACGCTCTGGAAGCGAATTCGCCGCCATTGCTTAATTTAGCCTTATGAAGTTGATAGAGTTCAGTTGTCGGATTATAACAAGGTCATACCAAAGACAAAATAAACACTAAGATGAGTAACGCCCATACATTTGAAAGCGACGCAAAATTTCTAGCCTGGCCTTTCATCTGGCCTTTGAGGCTTCGTACGACATTCCTGCCGACTGACTGTTCGTTCTCCAAAGACCACACGAATGCCGAAGTCGCGGCTTGCTGATTCTGACACGAGTCGCCAGCCTGCCTTCAGCAAAGCTGGTCGATGGTGTTTTGAGTCGCTTCGTTTTCGAAGTACATTGAGCGAAAAAGTTTTAAACTTACGATCGACGCAAAGCACCATCGACCAGCTTTGCTGAAGGCTTAAAAAAATTACATAAATATTTGCATCGACTTAAAAATACATATTTTGTACGGAGCCAACCTCAGTACACAAAATGCATTCATATGTGAATTCAAATTTGGGGTTGGTCGTGATCAGCGCTGGAAAACTAAGAAAATTTATTTATATGCCAGCCAGAGACTTTGCCAGATCAGTGGAAAGCAACACATTCAAATATGCTGTTATGCATGTATATTCACACGCATACAAACATAATTGCTTGCACGGCCCTCATAGAGCCGAAGCTGAGAGTACATTCTATTTTTACCTTTTTCGCTCTCTCGGCTGTGAGAGCGCAATAATACAGATTTCGTTTGCGTTCTCAATTTTCAAAAAATCAATCAGCATAGAAACATTTTGTTGTATGGCGTTACTCATCTTAGTGTTTATATTGTATTTGGTCATACAGTACGAATAGCACAGTTATCGATTTCTTTTAAATTCACAAAATTGTTTATATAATTACATAAACTCATATAAATATTCATTACGCCCCCGGGTGAACGGTTTTAAAGGATAATTTTGCGTATAATAACATAAGCTTAAGCGTTTAAATTGGTACAAGATGTGGCTCGCGAATTAATTAATTTCAGAAGAAAATAAAATCGTGTCGGCCGGGAACAATAATTAAAATTAATATATTCTGCTACAATCATTGAAGAATGCCAAACACGTAAGAGGTTCTAGTCGGGAGCTCCCGACTAGGGAATATCCTGAACCCTCCCATTCCAACACCAAATGCAGTTCGCGCAACGCGCTCGTTAGAAGTAATAAAGACAAATTAAAAAAAAAAAAAGTTTCCTTGGCAGGATTCGAACTCGCAACTAACCGTATTACTTGCTGACGACTCTACTCAACAGACAAACCAGCAAAAAAAAAAATTTTCCCAGGTTGGGCTCGAACTCGCAACAGACCGCAACACTTGCCATGCCTCTACTCAACAGCCACACCACTAATTAAGTATCATTGAGAAAAACACGAACTAAAATAGCATTACACAAAAAAGTCGCAATTACAATGCTGTTATAATGCGAAGCAGACGCGCATGAATGTGAGTGTGTACACAAATTCTTTATGTTTTCGCTAGCTGTGCCATCCAATTGCGCAGTTACATATAACTTTGGTTTTCTCTTAACCGATCTTAATGAAATTTTCTACAGTATATAGTATTGTATTGAAACGGAGTAAGTTATCGATTTTCGGAAAGAAACTCGAGTCTCTAGCTCTTATAGGTTATGAGATCCTTGCGTTCATACATACATCCGGACAGACGGACGGACGGACAGACAGACGGACATGGCTAGATCGACTCGGCAATTGATGCTGATCAAGAATATATATACATTATGGTGTCGGAGATGCTTCCTTCTGCCTGTTACATACATTTGCATTTTGCACAAATACAATATACCCCTTTTACCCATTTTTAATTGGTTCAGGGTATAATAAAATAGTAGCTTCTTAAGTGGAACGTCCGGAACAGCAGGTACTGTGCTTAAAATTGAAAGCACAACTCTATTGGCTTCGTTGCGCTAATGCAGCCGACGCTTTCAATTCTTGGCACATATTTCAAGTAGTTGAGCATGATTAAATTTTGCATGCACTAAGTAACCGATTTGGAGACTTATAGATAATTTATTATTTGTGCGATCTTTAGTGCTTCTGGGCGAATGTTAATACGTTGTCAAATACAATTTGATTTCGCTTAAAGCCTCTGTCCACTGGCTTAGGTGATATCACATTTTCAAGTTTCACTTATTGATGTTCCATCATTTGACGGTAAAGTGTAATTGGCAAAAGTACCGTTCTTAAACAGCTGTCGATTCAAATAATGCGACCTCAAAGTAAGGGCTCTATTTTTCGATATTTCGCTATGTTTAAACGCTAAAAACTGTCGGAATTTAAATTTTTGTTTAAAGTTGTATATGGTTTTGATGCTTTCACATTTTTTACAACATCGATACAAATCTCGATTAATTATCTCAAAAAACAGGAAAACGTACTGGCCGCGTTTTACAATTTTGCAAAAATGTGTAAGAAATGTGTTCAGTGGACAGAGTCTATTAGTCGTTGTAGCTTCCCCCCTCTTGCCATCATTCGCAACTACTATAAATTACACAGTTGCTCGAGACCAAGCGCTTGTATGTATATAGCAAGCCAGCTGCAGTCCTTTTATTTTCGTTCCGTTTTGTGCTAAGCGGTGGCTGTGCAATTGTTGTTGTAAGCTCTTTCGTTGGCGCATTTCGCAAGGGAAATCGCAACTTTTTTGAAGTCGTTTACGTACACACAGCGGCACTTAGAGCGTGCACATCTAAAATAAATCTGATATAGTTGCTATAAATAGTAAATTTTATTTTTAATTTAAATAAATATAAATTTTTAAATCGAACTTTGAGTCAAATATTGCAAACTAAAGAAAGTTTTTGCGATTCAAAAAAGAGGCGTATGTCCATTATAAAGAGTAAAAAAACATAGAATCGGGTCACCGACGACAATTATTTCCAAGCATTAGTTAGCCTAAAGAGAGAGAGGCAATGAATGTATAATATTCAATGAGAATATTTCGGCTCTCTTTAGCCTGACAAAAATATCGCAACCTTCTGCTGCACCATTGAGATCTATGATTGATACCATCTCCGCCATCTATGGATCGCTTCTGCCAATAGGTGGTGACAAAAAGATTTCTTACGCAATTGTCATTCACCTCGATATAAATAAAGTTGATCCAATTACGAAAATGGGAGAATCAACTCGATCATTTCAATATGGAGTTATTGCGAAACCGCCTTAAATTGTAGGTATCAACACCATTCTGCAAAAGAACTGTGGCTAGTGTAATAAACGATCAGGTGATACCCAAATGTTTATTTTGCAGTTCCGGAGGCCTTTTGATACTGAATTGGTCAGCTTATACCGCATTATCAGTTCAGCAGCGTTTTTATTTCGCTAAAGCAGTTCCGCTATCCATCAATTGCCTTCGGAAGGGACACACTGTTGTCGGATGTAAGGCAAACAAGTGCAGATTATGCAATCGTTCTCATAACACACTGTTGCATGGATACTCTGCCGTTTCTAACACTCGATCGTTACCACTAACCCTCGACTCCACATGCTATGCATGCGAATGTGTCTGATAGTGTAATCCTAACTGAAATATGTCACAATTGCGTGAGTTTTAGAAATTTTAACACAACAAGTAATACCAAAATTATACGTTTTATATGCTCGACTGAGTTGGAAAACTACAAGTATGGCGTCTGGGCTATTTTCTTAAGCTACATAGCTTAGAAGCTTGGAAGCAGCCACGAAACTGCAGGGTAGCCATCTTGTGGAAGTCCAGCATGCTGCGCGGAACACTAACTCAATCATGCGTCAGCGTTTAAACGAGAAGTGGCGAGTTCGTTTTGGTTAGAGCTTTACTCGAATCTGGGTAACAAATTTATTTTGTAACAGACTAGCTAGCACAACGATTGCAGCAGCGTAGAGAAGAAGCTAGTATCAGTTTACCTGGCATTGCTCAATGCAACACTTAAGTTAAAAAGAAGATTCATACAGTGGTGAATTCGCGAGTCAATTGCAGCGAGTTCTCGTTAGATATGTGGATCTTGCAGACCATTTCGGGTTACCAGCCTTACCATACGGTCATTGTTAGTGGTTGGAAAATCTCTGGAAAATCTCGGAGCTGAGACGTTCTTGGAACTTCTCTCTGTCGGTCAGATTAAACAAGGTCCGAATTGTTCGACTCTGCAAAAGACACTTATTGGCTGGATTGTATCAGGGCGTTAGAGGCCGACAAGTCGTGAGAAGTCTCATGCTATCCATGTCAGTGGTCAAGAAAAGTCGATAAACAAAGCGTTGCAGAAATTTTGGTCATTGTAAGAGTTGCCCCAAGCCATAAAAGTCCGAACAGTTGAATATCAGTTATGTGAGAGCCACATTCTAGATAATTTGGAAAAATTGCCGCCAGGGCGGTTTAAAGTAAGACTGAAATTTAAATCAGATCCCAATCAACTTGGCAAGTCCTGCGAGCTTGCTAAGTGTCGTTTTTTGTCCATTGAAAGACACTTGTCTCGAGATCCCGAGCTTAAGCGTATGATCTTGGAATTCATGGAGGAATATTTAACGTTGGGTCACATGTCTGAAATAGATTATCAGATTTCAAGTACTCCACACTACTACATTCCGCATCAGTGTGTTTTAAGACCATAAAGCACATCGATAAAGTTACGCGTTGTTTTCGACGCGTCCTATCGGACATCGTCTCAAATTGCGTTGAATGATCTTCCTTTGGTTGGACCGGTTATACAAGAGAAGCTTTATTCGACTCTGCTTCGATTTAAGCTCCACAAATTTGCATTGACAGCTAACATCAAAAAGATGAGTAGGTGGAGGAAGAACACATCTGACTCTTTGAGGTGCTTCAGGTTAAACACTGTTACTGCGACTGTTTTTGGTAATACGGTATTTAACAAAGCTTAATGACATGAGCGAGGCATCACACCCTAAGACTAACCTGCCCCCTCCCTTAGGTGCCAGCGAGCACTAAGCAAGGATCCAAACGATGGCGAGGCTCTCACTCCAGGCCACCTACTGTGTAAGGGTGGGAGGCCCATTGGGGGCTCTACCGGCAGAGGGGACCCCGGACCAGCAGGCTTCGGCTTGAATCGATGGCAAGCTGTCTCGTTGCTCAAGCAAAAGTTTTGGCGACGATGGTCAAAAGAGTATATACACTGATTCCAAGCGCGGACCAAGTGGCACCATCGCCTGCCAAACGTCGTCGTGGGAGACCTGGTGGTTGTCGCCAAGGGCAATCTGCCGCCCCAGAAATGCCTGATCTGCACGCAGGAGAGGACGGAGTTGTAAGGTTGGAAGAACTAAGTTCGGACAGTGGCGGGAACTTCAGAAGACCCATCCAATTATTCGCAATTGACAATAAAATTGACAAAAATGTTGAAGTCTAGTCTAAGTTGGGCTCGGGATCGAGCGAGAGCGCAATAAAACTTTGTTACTTGCTATGGGAGCGAATGTGCCTCGCTTCGCTGCCGTAGCTTAATTTAGCCCTAAGCAGTTGATAGAGCTCAGTTGTCGAATTATAGCGGGATCATCCAGCATGAATGGCACAATTCTCGATTTCTTTTAAAGCCACCAAATATTGTACATAAATATATAAGTTCATATAAATGTACAAAAGGGTTCATCGGATATGGTACTTTCACCTTTTGAAACTCTTCTCAATTTTAAGGCTTAACGACCGGTATATCTAATAGAGAAAGAAATGTCAACACTCCACCGTGGAAATACTACTATACATCAATACTGCGACAAAATACAGAAAAGGCTGAGTCTGCTTATAAACAAGACTACTATAAACTACGACAACGCTGTATCTGCTTCATTGAGGAGCTAGAGAGTCGTTAAGCGCTGTTCTTTTCTCTTCAATACCGTCTGATCTTTCTTCCGCTTTAGCAATAGCTCAGGAGGTTGAGAATAACCACGAGCGATTTATGTTCGATTGAAAATCTGAACCAAGACATCAGAGCAGGTACAAAAATACAACGGAAGACACTAGACACAACTAACACCGACTCAATCAAAATCAAGTCGACAATTCTCGTGTTAGACATATTACGGAAAACCAGCAAAGTGGTCCGTCCCAGAGAAAGAATCAAAACAATCAGTGACCAATACAACAGCAAAACACTCAAGCCGGCTCGTGCATCAACCAGGATAGGTAAATAAAAGACCAAGAGGCAGAAGCGCAAAGCGTGAAGGATTAAAACATCAGAGAATCAATCATTTAAGCTCAGATAACACGCAACGCAACCTAGAGGACTGTGAGTATCAAACGCAAGCTGACACAAAAGTTGATAATATTAACGACGACCCCGCGGATTACAGCCAGGATTACATATCAAATATTTTACAAGACAGGGATTGATAGAACGTCGCTGATGCATTGTCATGACATATCCAATCCGAAATTGCCACGATACATAGCGAGCTATTCACAGACAAACCAGTCAATTTTATTCGAAACCGCATGACTCGGATTCAACTATTATTACAAAAAAAAAATTTACTTTGCATAGAGAAACGTTAATTCATAGGGTATGGAACATTGTCAAGAAGGATGTTATGAACGCAATTTTCTGTGAACTGCCGACATTGCCGACTTAAACATTTCTCCTCACAATATGCATGATGGGCGATATTTTAAAGAAAAAGATGTAAGATATAACAGATTTTTCAAGTTTATTATTCCCTGAACCCATTGAAAATGGGTAAATAGGGTATAGTGTATTTGTGCAAATGTATGTAAAAAGAAAGCATTTCCGACCCCATACAGCATATATATCTTGATCAACATCAATAGACGAGCCTATCTACCCATGTCCGTATGTAACGCAAGGATCTCAGAACCTATAAGAGCTAGAGACTTGTATGTCCTCCTAGTGCCTGCGCAGATCGAGTTTGTTTCCGATAATCGATAAGCCAAGCAATCGATAAAAATCGATATCGACATCCTGCTTTTTGAGCAAATTGGGTAAATAATAAGAGCTAAAGTCACCAAATTGATATGTTGCTTCTAGAATGGTATATACACATATATCAAGTATCTTTTATTTCATTGCTATCACCACCTCCCCACTACCACCGCAAAGCTATAATTCAAGTTAATAAATCAACTTGTATTGCTCACAATTCAAGCCACAATTTATATGAATTGGGCTTTTTGAGAATACACAAATATTCTAAAGAAAAATAAGATATACTGAAGAAAATTTCATTAAGATCGGTTAAGAAACACACAAAAGTTATGTGTTTTGACTGTGCACGTGTTAGCAGCAGCCAGCGCAAATACCAAGAATTTATGTATGCATGTACACACACACATTCATGCGCGTCTCCTTCGATTTCTATCACCAGCATTGCGGTTGCGTGGTGGCTATTAAACAACGCTTTTCCGTAATTAAATTTCTAGTGTTAGAAAATGTGCGTTCCGAAGCTGCGCTGCTCGCTGGCATCACTAACCAAACAGCATATAAACTGGACATGCCATAGAAGGAAAGTGGCCACAAAAAAATCGGACACATCTGGTCCAAAATCGCGTGCAAGAGAGTAAGATATACATATGATGTCTTTTTATTCGCTTACACAACAGGAAACTGCTTGGTTTACTCTCTTCCGTATGATTTGTGAGTTGGACGGCATCGCAGGTTTTTTTTTATCTCGCTCGCCCTTACTCTCAGTGCTCTCTCATGTTTAAGGATCGTTTTAATGTGTGTGTGTTTATGTGTTCGACAAGCAAAAATGCGCAAGAATTCAATTTTTCTCAAATGTTGGACACTCACGTTTGTGTTTCTTTGGAGATCGGACGTGTAAATTGCAGTCTCGTGTGTGTGTGCGCGTTATTGCACCGCTGGCAGCAGGCATAATCAAAGAAAGTAACAGTGACACTGAATAAAGCCCGCCCCAGGGCAATCCATGCAAATCCCGCTTATAGTGGGTAAACTATACGCAAGTGCTGCCTCTGGCAGTCGGAGTGTTATAAAAATTAACAATTGTTGCAACGAAAAATTACCACGTGCAGTGCGAGTGAACAAGTTCTTGCAAAACTTAAGCTGCGCTCAGCTGATCGCAGTTCAAGTACGTGATTGTGTGCACGAGTCCAGCAAAGCTTTCGAGAGAGAGCTTTCGCAAAAGCTCACTTGCAGCTGCACTGATAGTTCTGGCAAAACATTCCCTGCAGTGACAGTGCTGACACTAAAGTCACGGTTTGTGATGAATCACTTGTTACAAAAATACAGGTTATTTTTATAATTAAGTGTGAAAAATACTTGCTTTGTTTTTATTTCTATTAGTTTTTCTCCCTGCTGAAAAAAAATAATAACAAAATAAAGAACAATGGCTACGAACAACCGACCTCAAAATGGAGAAGAAGCTCATTCGCCAATCTACCCGCTGCCGAACAGCTCAACAACCTCTTCTTTTAACGTGGCCACTAATGTCGATTGCCTCGATGGAAGCAGGCTACTGGAAGATTTTTACCGGTACTACAACGACATGCTCGCCAGAAGTGCAAACCGGAACGGCGCCTCCACCTCGCGGTCAGCCGGTACCCAGCAATGCTCGACTTGGCAACCGCAACAGCATGATACTGTCAGCAACGACAGCAACAACCACTACAACCACCGCGTCTTCCAGCAGCGGCTGCTGAACATCTGCCTCATTAGGTACAAGCCGCGCCGCTTTAGAGCCCATCGGGACCCGCCCCAAAGCCGCCAATCCGACCTCGCAGTCCACCCCGTCTGGCACCCAGAGTTCTTGTGCCACAAACCCCCCTCTGCCACCTATAAATAACGTAGGTGCTACGCCAGCCTTTCAAGAGGTACTGGTAAATTGGCAAGCGGATCCCCCAAAAAAACGGCGCAGGACTACATTGTTGGCCGAAGCCGTTAAAAAAGGGAAGCCAGTGAAAAGCCGCAACACTAGCCGCGCTGTAACTAAGCCCGCTACTCCCAGTACCGCTTCGACAAGTAGCAACAGATTTGCTCTCCTTGAGCCTCAGGACGACGCCTCTATGATACATGACGATGAAATGGACACTGCCGACTTGGCGCCTCCAGCTCCAAGCCCATGCCGATAACAGTCCTTGGTGTCAATGATATCGCTGCAATGGAGCAAACCATTAATCAGGCAGTGGGCCCAGACGCCTAAAAGTGCAAGGTCTCTCCCTCCGGCTATCTAAGATATGCCAAAGATGCCGACACTCACAGAGCAATTGTCCGCAAGCTCACTGAGGTGAGAGTGCAATTTACCCACTTCTGCCTAAAGGAAGACAGACCATACCGCGTTGTGGTTAAAAATCTGGCCGCTTCTACTCCCAGAAGTCAGATCGAAGCTGCCTTCACATCGCACGGCCACACTGTGACGAACTTGTACAACCCGGGCGCCAGACAGCCTACAAATGAAGCCAGTGCAGACTTCACCAACGACTCGCCGTCGATCTCAAGCAGGATATTAACAACAGGTAAGCGCTGCGACTCAACAGGGTTGGCCGTCAACGGGTCACAATCGAGCTCCCGAGGAAGAGTAACAGCATAAGCCAGTGTTTCCGTCAGTCTCATTGGACAAACTCCGAGCAGTGCAAGGCCAAAACAGTGGAGGACCTGCGATGCTCCAACTGCGCGGGAAACCATGCTGCTTCCTATAAAGGATGCAAAAGCTATAAGCTGAGGCTAAATGCCAGCCAGCCGGCCATTAATGTCCCCTCCTACACGATACAACCATCCTCAACATGCACGCAGAACCAGTCAGCAGTTCGTACCTTCCCGAATTGTGCAACAGGGCCGGTCGTATGCTGATGCGCTGCGGCCAGGTCATCAAGTACAAGTCCGCCAGCCCCCAGCGCGCACTTTTCAGCCCACTTTCAAACAACCACAGCAAGGACCTCAGGAGCAAGACGCGTCCCTTGGAAGTATCCTTCAAGGCCTCCAGCAGTCCATTGCAGCAGTAAATGCCGCAGTTGCAACCATTCTGGTTACCATTAAAGAGCTAAAGGATGCGCAAGGTTCTCCGCCGCTCGGTTTCCCAAACAGCCGCAAATAATGGCTACCCAGTTGCGCCTCGTATCGTGGAACGCTCGCGGCATCCTCCAAAATGCTAATGAGCTCAAGACTTTTCTGAGAAATCACGATGTACACATCATGCTCATCTCAGAAACCCATCTACACACGAACTTGTACCTAACAATGGAGGGGTACGTCTGTTGCCGTGCGGATCACTCTACAGGACGAGCCAGAGGTGGCGCTGCACTGCTGGCAAAACAGGACTTAACACACTACCACCTGCAGACAGTGACCCTCAGTGATACACAGCTGGCTGCTATCATGGTGGAGACTCCCTTGGGCGAAATACTCGTTGCGGCAGCATACCTACCACCAAATATCCCCTGGAACCAAGCTGAATTTAACTCTCTGCTTGGCCAGCTTGGCCAAATTAATAGTTGGAGGCGACTTTAACGCTAAGCACAGACTGTGGGGTAGCTACAGAGCTGACAGCAGAGGCACTGCGCTGCATGAGGCATTCACGCCCTTTTCTACCCAGGACTGGCCACCGGTAGACCTACCCACTTTCCTTACAACCGGCAAAGTACGCCTTTTTGTATTGATTTTTTCATATATAAGGGTATCCCCAACAGCGTTTTATCGGTTCGCGAAGAGTACGATCTTTCTTCCGACCACCTGCCACTCCTTACAACGATCAATACGGCTGCACAAAGGATCTCAAAAAAGCGTAGGCTTGTCCTCCCTGGGTCGGACATCCAACGATTTAAGGCCGATCTAAATAGCTTGATCAACCTAAGCACGCAGCTTCTGTCAGCCGAGGACGTCGACGCTGCAGTCCAAACCCTGCTGGACCAGGTACATGCCGCAGCCGCAGCTGCGCCAGCACACACGTACCCAGCCCCTACTAGCCAGCGCTCAAGGACATTTTCCCCTATTTTGGAAGGTCTTTTCGCCCTAAAAAAGCGACTGAGGAGGGAGTATGTCCGCACCCAGGACCCCACGATTGACAGGATCTATCGTCGTATCGCCAACAGGGTCAGGAAGGAGCTAATTATCCTATAAAGAAATGCCACAGACACCATGCTGGAGGAAGCAGCAGCTGACGTGAGCTTGAATTTTGCGCTCTGGAAACTCACAAGGCAGTATAAACGGATAGCCGCACCCAAGTTTCCCGTCTTTCACGCCAATGGCACCTGGGCCAGGTTGCCAAAGGACAGAGCAGAAGCTTTCGCCAGCAACCTGGACGCCGTTCGAGACCGCATCACAAGGCAGGCTACAAAGAGTTGCGCAAATCCTGGAGGAGCCCTTCCAAATGTCCCTCCCTGTGGCACCAATCACAGTTCACGAAGTGAAGCAGGAGATCAAGAGCCTTAAAAACCGCAAAGCCCCCGGCGAAGACTGCTTTGATAACCAGTTAATTAAGTTACTACCTAACAAAGCGGTGATTTTTCTTGTCTCCATTTTCAATGCAGCTCTCAGACTAGGCCACTTTCCAGCGGCCTGGAAGAAGGCGCAAATCGTCATGCTGTACAAGAGCGGAAAGCCTCCCAACCAGCTGGAATCCTGTCGCCCCATCAGCCTCCTGCCTGCCTTTGGGAAAATTCTGGAGAAATGCATCCTTAGAAGGATCCTTGAAAGCACGGAGATAAGACACGCAATCCCGAAGTTCCAGTTTGGCTTCCGACTCAGGCACGGTACACCTGAGCAACACCATCTGGTAGTTAATTTCATGCTGGACGGTTTCCACAGAAAAGAGTATGCGGTGGCAGCGTATCTAGACATCCAGCAAGCTTTCGACCGGGTGTGGCACGCAGGTCTTCTCTCCAAAATTAAGGACAAATTAAATCAACAGCTATTTAGCATTATTGCGAGCTTCCTAACTGAGAGAACCTTTCAAATCGGGCAGAATGGCGTAGCCTCTCAAACCAAACGCATAAAAGCGGGAGTTCCACAAGGCAAAGTTTTGGGTCCCACGTTATACAGCCTGTTTACACATGACATGCCCACTGCAAATGCAAGCACACGAAATGATCGGCAGGACCTTCTGGTGGCCACGTTTGCTGACGACACGGCAATCCTTGCAAGGAATAAATGTGTGTACGCGGCAACTGACCTCCTGCAGGAGTACCTAAAACGATTTGAAAATTGGGCTTGTAGATGGAACATCGCAGTGAACCCTGGAAAATGCGCCACGGTTACTCACACTCTACGCAAGGACTCTTACCCCGGACTTTTTCTTCATGGTGAACTTCTAGAGCAATATAGTCAACACAAATACCTAGGAGTCACCCTCGACAGACGACTTACATTTAGTAAGCACGTCTCTGCAGTAACAAGCAACGTCAAATCCAAGTTAAGACGAATGAGCTGCCTCCTCAACTCCAACAACAAACTCTCGCTCCGAAACAAAGTTCTCATCTACAAGGTAATCATTTCATTTCCCCTGTGTGGCTTTATGGACTACAAGTCTATGGAATAGCTGCAAAAACACACCTGAACAAAATTCGCATTATTCAGGCCAAAACCTTGCGCAAAATGACTGGAGCCGAATGGTACATTCGCACACGCGACATCGCAAAGGACCTCAGGCTACCAATGGTGGGCGACGTAGTAAACAGACAAGCAGCGAGCTACTTAACCAAGCTCCACAACCATCCTAACGTCCTGGCAAGGAACCTGCTTAGGAGGCGAAGAAGAAGGCGACTGAAGAGGACCTACCCAACCGACCTAGTCGATCGATTTATATAGGTCACAAACTGCAACAAATACCCCTAAACATGTCCCTGTAAATAAACGTATATATTGTCTAAATTGTTAAACTAATTGTAAATTCATAATTTTCGTTAAGCTAAGAAATTACGTCACTCTGATAAAAGTTGCTAAATTAGAGTAACAGGATATCAGATCTGAAAATAAACATACTTTGGAAAAAAAATAAATAGAAGAAAAAAAAATAAAATCATATGTTGGTTGCCGTTGGTGGGTCCAAAAACAAACAAAAATGCGCACAAATTCAATTTTTCTCAAATGTTGGAGTCACTTCCCTTTCCTTTTGAAGGGACGAGTAATATGAAATAATGAAAGGGTTTGCCCCGTCGATGCGAAATTCTTGCATTTCAGCTCGTTATCGTTGATAAGGGTACCTAAGCGTTGGCATGTGTGCATTTACGATTATTTAGACTTCCTATATTCACGCACACTTGCATATTTTGTATATGAATAGAAGCACTTACGTGCTTGTGTGCCTGTTGCTTGCCTGCCTGCTTGTTCCCGATGCCGAGTAGAGATCTCCGACCACATAAAGTATATATATTCTTCTTCAGCATCAACAGCCGAGTCGATACAGCCATGTCCGTCTGACCGTCTGTCTGTTTCTATGCGAACTAGTCTTTCAGTTTTAAATCTATCATTATTAAACTTTTCAGAAGTCCCTCTTTCTGCTGCACGCAGCACATATGTATATGTCCGATCCAGCTGAATCGGACCACTATATCAAATAGCTGCCATAGGAACGATGGGTCGAAAAGTAGGATAATGTATAAAAAATGTTGTTTTTTAATATATCTTGACCATACTCGGCATTTATTAATATTACTATGCTCCTCATATATATGCAAAATCCTATTAATATCGGACTACTTTATCATATAGCTGCTATAGTAACGATCGGTCGAAAATTAAGTTGTTGTATGAAAAAAAATGTTGTTTATCAAGATATCTTGACCAAACTTGGCATTTATTGGTTTTCCTATGTTTCTCATATATATGCAAAATCCTATTAATATCGGACCGCTATATAGTATAGCTGCCATAGGAACGATCGGTCGATAATTAAGTTGTTGTCTAAAAAAAAGTTTTGTTTATCAAGATATCTTGACCAAACTCGGCATTTATTATTTTTGCTATGCTTCTCATACATATGCAAAGTCCGATTAAGATCAGACCGCTATATCATATAGCTGCCATAGGAACGATCGGGCAAAAATGAAGTTGTTGTATGGAACATTTTTTGTCATTCAGTATATTTTGATTAATCACGGCATTTAAAGAATTTACTATGCTCCATTCATTTTTGCAAAATCTGATTTACATCGGACTGCTATATCATATATCTGCCATAGGAACGATCGGTCGAAAACTAGGTTTTTGATTAAAAACCTTTTTTGTTTATCAAGATATCTTGACCAATCTCGGCATTAACTATTTTCCCTGTGCTTCTTATATACGGCAAAGCACTATGAGCATTATGAAAAGGTTGCAAGGGTATTAGATCTTCGGCGTGCCGAAGATAGCCTTTCTTTCTCGTTTTCAATTCAATTCATAATTAATACCTACATAACCAACGCTGGACAAAGAAGCTTAACCGTTCCAGACAACTTGTTACCATCGACCACGGCCACGAAGATAACTGAACAAGAACAAGAACCTTAGAGGAAATGGCATCCCGAAAGATGTGGAGGATTATATTAGCAATAACCTGAGTCTAGTTAAAGTGTAAACGTGAAGTGAGAATGAAGAAAACACAATAATAATATAAAACAAGTTCAGTGCAACTTTTTTTGATAAAAAACAAAACGCATTAAATAACCAAAAACATGCTAAGATAAAAAAAATAGGTATATAAATTAAAACAATCGGTTATTGTTTTTATTAAAAAAAAAGAAAACACAACCGTTTATTTGTAGTGCTGCTTAAGAACTAGCTTGACAAAATTTGGCTTAATATTTATTAGTTTCGAACTGCCGCTGCTGCTGGCGTTTTGTCGCTGTTGGTTTGTTGCCGCTGCTACTGGTGTCGCCGTTGCCGCTTTGTCGCCGTTGTGTGCTTTATTGGTTGGTGTCGGGTGCCCAGGTTGAATCCCACGGTGGAGCTGAGGAATGCGCTGACTTGGCGCATGTGTCGATTATTGGTCATGCACCTTAGCCATGATCGTTGCGCTGGGTGCATGAGTACTTCCTCTTAGTATTTGTAATAACTGTTCTTAACTCCTCCCCATTTAAACGCGGACCTCCTCGAACGCGATATAATAGCGTGTTTGGGTAGTGTTGGAGTGTTCTATTGAAATGGCTTCTGGTCAAGTAGCATCCCCGTTAATTTGTTGCGAGGTGCTTCTTTGCCTAATCAGGCGAACGACTACTGCCACTATTAAGATGAGCAGTGTGCCTGAGAGCGTAACGTTTACGGTATTCGTATTGGTGTTGCTGCTCCTTAAGGTTTCCAGCTCTTTTGTGTTGTTAATTTTGATCTCGTTCAACATTTGTAACGACAGAACTTCGTCGACTTTTGTTTTTTTCCGCCATTAATTGAAGCAAAGGTGGAGTAGCTTCTGCGAACATCATTGTTTTCGACACGTACTCGTCTTCTCCAATTCTTACTGTAGAGTTCTCGAATTGGATAAGGAATGTCCCCTTTAAGTCCATTGTCTCCTTATCGATGCCGATTGTACCCTTGAAATCGGTAAGCAGAATCTTACCGGTTAAAAGTTCTTCGTGGTCGGGCATATGTTGGCTATTAGCTATTGTACAATCTGCATGTGTCGTTGCTCAATTCTAACAAGTTGTTTTTACTGTAAATAACCTTATCGTTATGGGCTTCGTTGCTTAATTCTACCAAGTTGTTTTTACTGTAAATAACCTTATCGTTATGGGCTTCGTTGCTTAGTTCTACCAAGTTGTTTTTACTGTAAATAACCTTATTGTTATGGGCTTCACAATTTTCTCTAATTCCGAAAATATGTTGTTTGCATTAAACAATTTTATCAAATTTTAATTTATTTATTAAGTTTCCTTTTTTAACTGGTTTTAATAACATGGCCGTACAAATTTCTTTAGTTAACAATGGGATGCTTATATTATAGAGTATGCTTTCACCGCTAGTTGCTATTTTGATCTTGGAAAATTCTAATAATTTTTCTGCGTTAATGAATAGTATATTTTCGTTTTCTGAGAGGCTTGTTAATTTTTCGATTTCTATTTCAGACAAAATAACAGAATTTATTGTGTTTAATTTAGCCCAATCGATAGCGTAAATTAAATTATTTAATTCTTCTTTGAGAATATGAAGCTTATCTTTCAGAATAGTGGCTTTTTCTTCTTTTAACTTTTTGTTTTCTGTTTCGGATTTTATTCTATTATTTTCTATTTCGCTTAATTCATAAATTCTTTTGCCTAAGACTCTATTTATAACTAATTGATTATTATTGTTTTCCAATTGTTCGTTCATTTTAGTGATAAGAATTTCGTGGTCATTGTGGTCCGGTGTACTGACCAACCATTTCCATGCTGTGCCCAGTGCCTCTATTGCTCTAACTTTTCGTTGGGTTGGTTTGTGCCGCCGTAGGTCAGTTTCGGCATTTGAAAGTTCAAATGCAAGGTACGGGAAAAATGGGTGTGTTCTTTCAATTTCGTTTAATCTGTTTAATAGGTTACCGAACGCCATTTCGTATTCCTCTGCGTCAAATACGTGGATAATTCTGTAAGTACCATTTTGTACGGCTGCAGCGCCTGTTTTTATCGGAATAAGTTGCGAGTATGAGTAGTCTAGGATAGTTGCCAAACCGAAACAGGTCGGCAAGAATAACCTGTGAAATATTATGTTTTGATATTATTTTTGTGGATAATTTTACCATTTGTGTTTTGATTGTAGTTTTTCTATTTTCCGCTACTTTTTCATTTCTGTACTTTGGTGGGATTTTTGAGCCTAATCTTTTATCTATCTTGACATATACTGTGTCTCCTGTCTCATACTGTTTTATTATTTTTTCCTTGCATTTATGATATTGCAAATATTCATTCTGCTTTTTTTTAATTTTTTTTCTGATTTTAGCTCTTGTATCTTCTAATTCTTGGGCTCGCTAGTATGCTGAGTTCCGAAAAAAATATCTATGGGTTTTGCGTTTACTGTGGGGTGTACGGATTGATTGTTTAATTCAACGGCTTTGAATATAAGGTCTTAGAAATTTACACATCCGTCATCCTTCATTACACATCTCATTATTTCGGTCAGAGTTGAATGGAATCTTTCAACTTGACCATTGCTTACTGAGGTGTATGGCGGTGTCGTGTAGACGGTTACTTTCAATTGGTTCCAAAAGGAATTTGATTGATGCGGAATTTAATGATATTTCGTTGTCCATAACAACCAATTTCGGCATACCAAGGCGATCATGACGTCACGAAGTGGGTGCTTGATGTCTTCATCTGCTTTTGATTTCACAATTTTTATTTGACCGTATTTAGAAAATTTGTCTATGGCGGTTAGAACAATGTTTCTTTCGGTAGTGTACAAATTTATATGAATAATTTGACCGGGGTAAGTGGGAATGGGTGTCGGTTGCAGCTCGTCTTTTGGAGGGTACCTATCGTACTTGTTTTCCTTACAAGTTTCGCAGCTTTTTGCCATCGTTTCTATCTTACGTTTCATGTTGGGAAAAAAGAATTTACTCCAAATTTGAATTTTATTTTCTATTGCATTCCTGTGAGCCCTGGTGTGTTCTTTCGTTATTATTTCTGTTTGTTCGCTTCAGAGGTGACGTCTTCTACTTGTTTTTGCGTGTATCGTACTTTGTAGGTGCGGAGGTGTAAGGGGTAATTATTCTGGATTTTACCCATAATGTTTTCTGATGTGAATAGTCCGTTTACAATTTTGGGGTTAAGCCTTGTCTTTATTATCTGTATTGTCTTTTTCGGAATAGTCTGGTTTCTGAACTATAAGTCTATGGTAGGTTGGGAAAGGTATTTAAAACTCATATGATTCTGTATTTGAAGTTAATAAGAAAAGTTTGTTCTTGAAAACGTTTATTAGAACTTCCATGACGGGGATGAGGTTATGTGACGAGCTACCGTCGCTATGTACCGTTGCACTTGTGGTATTTATTTGGGGGCTTGGGGGATTTCTGGACAAAGCGTCTGCAACTACGTTTGAAGTTCCTGGTTTGTATCGTAGTTCATGATTCTACTCTTCAAGGTAGCTTTTCCACCTTTTGAGCTTCCCATTGTAGTTTTTGTTGCTAAGAGCGAAAGTTAAAGGTTGATGGTCGGTGAATATTATTACTTTGAAGTTTCGTACAAATACATGCGCAAGCTCTGTAGGGCCCATACGACGGCTAACATTTCCTTCTCATTCGTGGCGTAATTTTCTTCCGCTTTGGAAAGTGTACGCGGTATGTAGGTGATAGGCTTACCGTCTTGTTCTAAGACTGCTCCGATAGCGTAGTTTGATGCATCGGTTGTTAAATGAAATTCTCTTTCGAAATTGGGGTAAGCTAGTATCACATCGTTTGAGGTGAGCGTTCTCTTGATTTTATTGAATGCGTCCAGTGCGCTGTTGTCAAATGTCACTTTTACTTTATTAGAGACATTTTTGGAGATTCAGCCATTTTCTCGCCTAAGAAGAGTTGTAAGAGGTTTCGCTAATTTGGCATAATCGCGGATAAATCACCTATAATAACTCTATAAGCCCAGAAAAGAACGCAAGTCCTTGAGGGTGGTGGGCATGGGGAACTTTTCTATTGCCCTTACGTTTTCGGAATCGGTTTTTACGCCGTTTGCCGATATGGTAAAACCTAGAAAATCGACTTCGGTTTTGAAAAACTCACATTTGTCGATTTATATTTTCATATTCGCCTTGCCTAGATTCGTGAAGATCATTTCGTCGATGTAAGCGGAGCATATTTTTCCAACGTGTTCCCTTAGAATATCATCCAAGGCCCTCTGGAATATTGATGGGGAATTTTTCAACCCATATGGAAGTCTGGTAAACTCGTATTTACCTCCGTTTACTGCAAATGCTGTTTTTTCTATATCTCTCTCCTTGAGTGGAATTTGATGAAAACCACTTTTCAGATCGAGCACAGAGAGATATTTGTTCCCGCCCAATTGTGCGATTATTTCTCCGATTTCTGCGATCGGATACCGATCCGAAACTATTACCGCGTTAAGTCTCCTGTCTCATCGCTCTTTTTAGGGCCCACCCATACGGGTGCATTGTACGGCGACCGTGAAGGTCTTATAATGCCGTCGCGCAACAACTGATATAATTGTTTTTCTACTTCTCCTCTTAGAGAAGCAGTGTGTTGGTAATGCTTGCTATACATAGGAGAGTCCGATGTCGTTCTTATCTCGCCTAACACTTTCGTGGTGAAGGTCAGTTTTTCGTCTGGGTCTGCGAACAAGTCTGAGTGTGTTTGAGTGATTCGAGCTATGAGATTTTCCTGTGTTTGTCATGTGTTCAGTTCTTACTTTAATACTATTGACGCTTGAGTTGCTAGTTGTTTTATTTTAATTCTATAGTTATTATTTATTATTAATATGTCGTTTTTAACGTCCATATCAGCGTTAAGCTGTTTAAGGGTATCATTACCTAATATCCCATGGAAAGTTTTAAGTGTGGGTTACAGGAAAAATTTGATTGGCTTATCTTTTTGAGAGAACAAACTATTGTAGCTATGCTGTGTTATTTTTGTTTGTCCACCGACTTTGCGTAAAATGTCTTTTCGTTCTGTTTAGGATTCTGAATTAAGTTGGGTTGGATATAATTATGGTTTGAACCGGTGTCGATGAAGAAATTTAGTGTCGTTCCGTTCCCCGTTACACAATTGAAATAAGACAGCGAGGAAAAATGTAGTCTAAAAAATTGACATCTGAGGCCTCAACCATGGTCGGGTTATATTCGATTTTGCCTTCGCATGCGGTCTGATCAGATAAAACGGTAACTCCTTCTAACTCTGCGCTTTCGAAATAGGCTTGTTCATCAACGGTTGTGTAATATAAAGCACGCGGTTCGGTCTCTTCTACCGCTGGCTCCAAAGCTTCAGTAGCTATATGGAACTGTCGTGGGAATTTCGGAGTGGGGTCCGATGGTTTCGGTAAGGGGGCGTTTACACACGAAATCGTTTGCCTGGGGCCCGTTCATATAATTAATATATCCGGTCCGCTTGGAACCATCTTATTCCATCGGTACGGGCTTGGGCTCCGGTTTGGGAGCCATTAGGCGCGGAGGCGCTGTGTGGGGTTGTCTAGGCCCAACGAACTGTTGGGGTGTAGCGTATTGTGCATATGTCGGCTGAGGGAATTGTTCGGCTTGTTGAGTTATTGTAGTTGTGTAGTCTGGTAGTTCGCGACTGGTCTGGGGATGTAATACAGTGTCGGATCAAATCTTCTCCACTGTCCGGAGCTATTATTTCGTATATTTTTTGGTGGTTGGTATTTAGGATTAGGGTGAGCTGCAAAATGTCTATGTGGTAGAGGTGGCGGTTGTTGTCTAATTTTGGGAATAAAAGATTTTTTCTGTTCTTGGTTCTCTACTAAGCTGCACAAATACATGGCTCAAATCTCTTGGCTCTTTGATAGCCAGGAGTCGAGGTAAATCGCCATTTAGACCTCGCACGAACGTGTCCAAGGCTTTGCCTCGGTAGCTCTTTGTCGAAGCCCTTACTATTTCTGGTTTGTCTCCCTGAACACTTATCTGATTGAGAATCAAAGACAACTGGTGGTATACCGTTTGATAAAATTCGGTAACGGACAGACGACCCTGTGTCAGTGAGAACATCTGATACTCGAGAGTTTTGAAATCTCGCTTATCGGCGTAATGTTCTGTTAGACACTTGGAAATGGCTTTCCAATTCATTGGGGTATTGTACGACTCAAGCACAGTATCCGCTTCTCCTATTACTTTATTGCGTATGGCTAGAGTAATTAAATAATATTTATAGGTATGCTCTTGGCCCTTATAAATGGCCATTATTCTTTCGACGTTTTTCTTCTATGACCCGAATGCGGTTTTATCTCCTGAGAACCTTTTCTGCATCTTCACACTGAGTCGGACTCGTGAGCGGGATATCGGCTAAATGCTCGCCAGTTTCTCCATTAATGGCCTGGTGTATTATTTCACCTCTCTGAAGTGTTTCCGTAATTAAAGATAAAATCACCTGCATTAGCCCTGGACTGGCGTACGGGTTATGAGATGAACCGAGTTTCATATTATCTAGCGCGTCGGAAAGATCGTTTTCCTGGATTTTTGATGAATCGGACAACTTGAGACTCTTGCTTTTTATTATTTTTTATTATTCTAGAACCAGTGGCTGGTTCTCTCCTTCTATATCTGGAGGGTCCCTTGAGAGTCGCAGAATTGGAGTATTTTATACTGCAAGTGCAGTGTTTAGTTTATTTATCGTTTTACGTTTTGTTATGGGGTACTTTATGCTTGAGCGTGGCAAAATATAAAAATTTTAACAGTGTTTTCTAAATAGCTTTTCAGATTACTTAATCTAAACGTAATAATAGGGTGTATCGATCTTAAAATATTACAAAATATAAATTTTTCGTTTTAAGTTTGTTTTTAATTAACATTCGGCGAATCTCCCACGCTGGTCCTTTGGATTATTTCCTTTTTATCCCGCGGTGTAACGGCAAAGCAGTGTAGCAACGGCGGGTGACTGGGGATCCCGCGGGATACTATTACGTGGTACTCTGCGAACTGGAACTACAGGGTGTTCGGCGATAACGACCGGAAAACGTTAGAGGATAAACGCAATAAGGATTATCTTTATGGTTTGCACTCGCGCTGTGGCTCCTTTTTGAGGCACTTTTCGGAGTACTTGAACTTTCGCGCTTTGTGGCTCCTTTGGAGGTACTTTTATTTCGCGACGCGTTATCCTTTATTGTTATTGTTATTTATTAAATTTGATTATTGTTTTTTGGTTATTGTTTTTATTAAAAAACGAGAAAGAAGGGCTATCTTCGGCATGCCGAAGATCTAATACCCTTGCAGACCCAACCTTTTAATGCCGAGAAAATGGTTAAGGCCGAGTTTGGTCAAGGTATATTGATAAACAAAAAATATATTAATCAAAAACCGATGTAAATAAGATTTTGCAAAAATGAAGGGAGCATAGTGAAATCTTTAAATGCCGTGTTTAATCGAAAAATCATGAAAAACAAAAATTCTCCATACTAAATTAATTTTCGACCGATCGTTCCTATGGCAGCTATATGATATAGTGGTCCGATCTTAATAGGATTTTGCATATATATGAGGAGCATAGTTAAACTAATAAATGTCGAGTTTGGTCAAGATATCTTGAAAAACAAAATTTTTTTCATACAAGATCCTACTTTTCGACAAATCGTTCCTATGGCAGCTATATGATATAGTGGTCCGATCTTAATAGGATTTCGCCTATATATGAGGAGCATAGTAAAACTAATAAATGTCGAGTTTGGTCAAGATATCTTGATAAACAAAAGGTTTTTTCATACAAAAACTTAATTTTCGACCGATCGTTCCTATGGCAGCTATATGATATAGTGGTCCGATCTTAATAGGATTTTGCATATATATGAGGAGCTTAGTAAAACTAATAAATGCCGAGTTTGGTCAAGATATCTTGACAAACAAAATGTTTTTTCAAATAAAAACTTAATTTTCGACCGATCGTTCCTATGGCGGCTATATGATATAGTGGTCCGATCTTAATAGAATTTTGCATATATGTGAGGAGCATAGTAAAACTAATAAATGTCGAGGTTGGTCAAGATATCTTGATAAACAAAAGGTTTTTTCATACAAAAACTTAATTTTCGACCGATCGTTCCTATGGCAGCTATATGATATAGTGGTCCGATCCAGCTGGTTTTGACATATGTGCTGCGTGCAACAGAAATAGGGACTTCTGCAAAGTTTCATTAAGATGGCTTTAAAACTGAGGGACTAGTTCGCATAGAAACAGACAGACGGACAGACGGACAGACGGTCAAACGGACAGACGGACAGACGGACATGGCTATATCGACTCGGCTGTTGATGCTGATCAAGAATATATATACTTTATTTGGTCGGAGATGTCTCCTTCTATGCGTTACACATTTCACGACAAAATTATAATACCCTCTGCAAGGGTATAAAAAGAAAACACAACCGTTTATTTGTAGTGCTGCTTAAGAACTAACTTGACAAAATTTGGCTTAATATTTATTAGTCTCGAACTGCCGCTGCTGCTGGCGTTTTGTAGCTGTTGGTTTGTTGCCGCTGCTACTGCTGTCGCCGTTGCCGCTTTGTCGCCGTTGTGCGCTTTATTGGTTGGTGTCGGGTGTCCAGGTTGAATCCCACGGTGGAGCTGAGGAATGCGCTGACTTGGCGCACGTGTCGATTATTGGTCATGCACCTTAGCCGTGATCGTTGGGCTGGGTGCATGAGTACTTCCTCTTAACATTTGTAATAACTGTTCTTAACTTATATGTGTCGGCGCAAGCCGCCGCTAACACAAAAACAAACATATATACGTATATATGCAAATGAAATATGTGAGTGTGTGTTTGACTTGCCCGAACATGAGATGTATTGGCGTGACATTATTCGTTGACGCCGCTGTCGCTACCCTGTACAGTCAGACGAAATGTTTCGTGCCGGGCGTGCACACATGTATATGCACATATATAATTATATGAGCACACACATATATGTACGTATATATAAAACACAAAGCAACAAAAAAAAAAAATAATAATAAAATAAAAAATGAAAAATAATAATAATAAACAACAAGCATATATTTGTCGCCATGCACCTGCTGTATCGGACAGAACGAAAAAAAGGGTATGCAGATTAAAGAGTGACAACAAAAAGAATACAAATAAAATATATGAAATTCAAAACATCTACATAATATACATTTGTTGCCACGTAGACTCATTTTTCGTACTAGAAACCATACGCTGTTTACAGATTAATGTACACACAGTCATGGAATGAACCCGTATCAGACAGAGAGAAAAAAAGGTATGCAGATTAAAAAGTGACAACAGAAAGAATACAAATACAAAATATGAAATCCGAAACACCTACATAATATACATTTGCTGCCACGCAAACTCATTTTTCGTGCTAGAAACCATACGCTGTTTACAGATGAATGTACACACAGTCATGGAATGAAACCGTTTCGGACAGAGCGAAGAAAGGGTATGCAGATCAAAGTGTAACAAAAAAAAAAAGAAATAAAAATACAAGAAATAAAGCCCAAAATGCTTAAGTACACATAAAGAAGTTGCCATGCAAATACAATGATCGTGCTAGAAACAGTATATAACGTATGCATGCATGCGTATATATAGTTAACCTGCAGTATCGGACAGAGCGAGAATAATTTGCAAAGAAAAATACGAAACAAGTTAATACGAAATGCCAACATAGTAGGCACACCGAAATCGCAATATCGTAAGACCACGAACCATTACATAAATGATGTCTGTCCGCCATTAGGCAAGATCACTGCAGCGAGCAAGGGTCTTAGCCTAGCTTCAGCACGTTTATGACAACAAGTTGTGCACCTTGCACGAACCTTGTCTTTACAAACAAAAACGAATTATAAACCAAAACACCAAATTAAATTCGAAACAATTTGAAACGTTTAAATTTTCCACTTCCTTTCTCACATCACACTCCATTGCCAGAAAAAGATTTGATATTCAATATATTGCACATAAACAACACAAAATTATACTATACCTTTTACAGCCACCATTAAAACTTTATTCTCACTACACGGAGGACCAACACCAAACATACAAAAACTTGAGGCAAAAAAAAAAAAAAATTAGCCAACACATATTAATTAAAGTATACTAAATAACACTAACACTATGCACATTAGATAAGCAACATGCATTACCAGCACATAATTACCTATTTACAACATAATAACGTTCATGTCTAACTTAGGTAGGATTAGGAGAATAGTTCCTACAAGAGGTACCAAACGCACTAGTAGCATTCCAGATATAAGAGAAGAAGAAGCATCCGAAACCATGTCCGTTGATCAGGAAATACCCCCGGCACAACCTGCCAACTTGCACATGCAAGAAATAATGGGTAGCTTTAAAATTTCCGATTTAATAAAAACCATGCCAACATACGACGGGAATATGGAAGGCCTAAGGGAATTTATTACAAGCGTTGAGGAGATATTAATGCTAATAAGAGGAGCAGACCAAACAGCCTATGAAATAGCGGTTGCTGAAAGAGGAATTTACTACAACCAAAGACAAGCTAGACGTATGAACGAACCACAGGAAAGATCAGATTTGGCAACAGAAAACAAGTTAACCGAAGTTCGGGACCAAATGGGCGCCGAAACCAATTAAACAGACAAAGAAGTCGTTCAAAAGAAAGAAATTCCAATAATAACAACATAACATCATATGGACGAGACCAAAGCAATAATAGAACATCAACAACGACAGATACGATCAAAATGATAAATCTAGCGGACACACAAAGCCAACAAACTTCTCTCACCAATCCTATAAGTCAGCGAATTCTGACTGAACAACCAACCAGGGTGCATAAGCAAAAACACGCATAGTTCACTCTTACCGTACATTCTAATATATTCCCCATTTGGGAAACAACTAAAATTTCTAATAGATACGGGATCTACAATATCATTTATTCACCCCCAATTTGTACCAGGGGAATTTCAAATAAAATTAACAAAACCAAAGACTATAAAAACAATAATTAAAACACATACTTTAAACCACATGTGTAAGTTAAAATTATTTGACGAATTCAAACAAGAGGGAACAGCTAATTTTTTATTATTCAAATACCACTCGTACTATATCTTATACGGTCTTATAAGAATGGATCTATTAAAACAATTAAAAACAAAAGTAGACCTTGACAGATCAATTTTGATGACGAAAACTTCTGTTGAACACAGAAGAAAGAAAGCAACTAAAGACTCTTTGCTTAGAATTCTCAGAAATCTTTTATGACGAAAGAAATCGAATCTGTTAGTAAAAACAGAGTAAAACACCAAATTCCAACGACAGATACGGATTTATCGAACGTAAGGAAGTTAAAAGACAAATAGATAAATTACTGGACCAAAAGATAATTAGACACAGTCACTCCCTATGGAGTGCATCTGTATGGTTAGTACCCAAGAAAGCAGATGCGTCAGAAGAAAGGAAATGGAGATTAGTGGTAGATTTTAGAAAGTTAAACGAAAAAACAATCCAAGATAAGTACACAATGCCTATAATCAACGACGTTTTAGATAGAATAGGTAAAGCCAAATACTTTTTAATATTAGACTTAGCCAGCGGGTATCACCAAGTAGAAATTAACCAGAAAGGCATCCAAAAGACAGCCTTTTCGGCGGAAGGTGAACATTTTGAGTTCATTAGAATGCCATTTTGGCTTACCAATGCACCCGCAACGTTCCAGAGAGTAATGGATAGTTTTTTTTGGAGACCTTCTAGGAATACACTGTTTAGTATATATGGATGATGTAGTAGTATTTTCAAGTTCACTACAAGACCATATACAACCCCTACGGAACGTTTTCCAAAGAATAAAGAAAGCAACTTTAAAACTAAAAATGGACAAATCAGATTTGCTTAAAAAAATAAATCGAATATCTTGGACACTTGGGTTTAATAGATTATTACAGATAGTTTATAAAAGACTTCGAAAAAATAACGAAGCCCCTGACTAAACAATTAAAAGGGAAAACGAAAGTAGTTTTAAATAACGAATTTATAGAAACATTTGACTATTGTAAAAACTTGCTTTTTACCGACCCATTACTAATTTACTTCGACTTTACGAAACCATTCATACTAACAACAGATGCGAGCAACGTAGCGTTAGAAGCTGTGTTACCACAAGGACCTTTAGGGTCTGATAAGCCAATTTCGTTCGCAAGCCGAACACTAACTTATACAGAATTAATCCACCGTCGAAAAGGAAATGCTTGCCATAATTTGGGCTATAAAGTACTTTCGACCCTATTTATTCGGCCTAAAATTCAAGATAGTTACAGATCGCAGGCCATTAACCTGGTTAATGAGCTTCAAAGAACCCAACTCCAAATTAGTCAGATGGAAGCCTAGACTATTGGAATACGACTACGAAGTAATATCTAAAAAGGGTTCACAAAACGTTATCGCAGACGTACTTAGTAGGACGACACTAGACGTAAACATGAACGACCACGAATCAAACGAAGGAGCTTGCGGAGGGACAGTACACTCAGCACAAGACAATATAGAACAGTTTATACCAATAGCAGAGAAAGCGCTTAATAACTTCAATATACAAGTTATATTAAAACAACATGTATATTCGAATACAAAATCGAGATTCCTTTTAAAAAATAAAATTAGACGCATTTGAAACATTGGTCCTTCGAGCCGGATTTCTATAAAACGTTCGCCTCTACACAAGTTTTTTGGCAAAGATAAGTAAATACAAAATTTCTTTTCCATATATATATTCGGCAATATCCGCCATATTTTTCCGCCATACTTTTATACCCTGAACCCATTAAAAATGGGTAAAAGGGGTATAATGTTTTTGTGCAAAATGCAAATGTATGTAACAGGCAGAAGGAAGCCTCTCCGACCCCATAAAGTATATATATTCTTGATCAGCATCAATAGCCGAGTCGATCCAGCTATGTCCGTCTGTATGTCTGTCCGTCCGTCCGTCCGTCCGTCCGTCTGTCCGTATGTATGAACGCAAGGATCTCAGAACCTATAAGAGCTAGAGAGCTCAAATTTTAGATGTAGGTGCTCCTAGTGCCTGCGCAGATCGAGTTTGTTTCCGATAATCGATAACTTAATCCGTTTCCAAGCAATCGATAAAAATCGATATCGACATCCTGTTTTTTGAGCAAATTGGGTAAATAATAAGAGCTAGAGTCACCAAACATGATATGTTGTTTCTAGAATATTATATATATGTCAAGTATCTTTCATTTTATACCTATCGCCACCTCCCCACAACACTGCACGGATATAAATCAAGTTAATAACCCAACTTATATTGCCAACCAATCTAAGCCACAATTTTAATGCAATTGACTTTTTGAGAATACACAAATATTCTATGGTCCAATAATATATACTGTAGAAAATTTCATTAAGCTCGGTTAAGAGAAAACCAAAGTTATATGTAACTGCGCAATTGGATGGCACAGCTAGCGAAAACATCAAGAATTTGTGTACACACCCACATTCATGCGCGTCTGCTTCGCATTCTATCGCATTCTAACAGCATTGTAATTGCGACTTTTTTGTGTAATGCTATTTTAGTTCGTTTTTTTCTCAATGATACTTAATTATTGGTGTGGCTGTTGAGTAGAGGCATAGCAAGTGTTGCGGTCTGTCGCGAGTTCGAGCCCTACCTGGGAAACTATTTTTTTGTTTTTTTTTTTTTGCTGTTTTGTCTGTTGAGTAGAATCGTCAGCAAGTAATACGGTCAGTTGCGAGTTCGAATCCTGTCAAGGGAACTTTTTTTTTTTTATTTATCTTTATTACTTCAAACGAGCGCGATGCGCGAACTGCATTTGGTGTTGGAATGGGAGGGTTCAGGGTATTCCCTAGTCGGGAGCTCCCGACTAGAACCTCTTACTTGTTATAATTCTAGTTCTGGCTGGTTCTCTCCTTCTGGAGGGTCGCAGAATTGAGTATTTTATACTGCAAGTGCAGTGTTTAGTTTATTTATCGTTTTACGTTTTGTTATGGGGTACTTTATGCTTGAGCGTGGCAAAATATAAAAATTGTAACAGTGTTTTCTAAATAGCTTTTCAGATTACTTAATCTAAACGTAATAATAGGGTGTATCGATCTTAAAATATTACAAAATATAAATTTTTCGTTTTAAGTTTGTTTTTAATCTTATGAAAGTATTTTGGTTTGTTTTCTTGATTTAAATTTTTCCCACTTAAACACTTATCTTACTCGATAATTAACATTCGGCGAATCTCCCACGCTGGTCCTTTGGATTATTTCCTTTTTATCCCGCGGTGTAACGGCAAAGCAGTGTAGCAACGGCGGGTGACTGGGGATCCCGCGGGATACTATTACGTGGTACTCTGCGAACTGGAACTACAGGGTGTTCGGCGATAACGACCGGAAAACGTTAGAGGATAAACGCAATAAGGATTGTCTTTATGGTTTGCACTCGCGCTGTGGCTCCTTTTTGAGGCACTTTTCGGAGTACTTGAACTTTCGCGCTTTGTGGCTCCTTTGGAGGTACTTTTATTTCGCGACGCGTTATCCTTTATTGTTATTGTTATTTATTAAATTTGATTATTGTTTTTTGGTTATTGTTTTTATTAAAAAAAAGAAAACACAACCGTTTGTTTGTAGTGCTGCTTAAGAACTAACTTGACAAAATTTGGCTTAATATTTATTAGTCTCGAACTGCCGCTGCTGCTGGCGTTTTGTAGCTGTTGGTTTGTTGCCGCTGCTACTGCTGTCGCCGTTGCCGCTTTGTCGCCGTTGTGCGCTTTATTGGTTGGTGTCGGGTGTCCAGGTTGAATCCCACGGTGGAGCTGAGGAATGCGCTGACTTGGCGCACGTGTCGATTATTGGTCATGCACCTTAGCCGTGATCGTTGGGCTGGGTGCATGAGTACTTCCTCTTAACATTTGTAATAACTGTTCTTAACTTATATGTGTCGGCAAAAGCAAGCCGCCGCTAACACAAAAACAAACATATATACGTATATATGCAAATGAAATATGTGAGTGTTTGTTTGACTTGCCCGAACATGAGATGTATTGGCGTGACATTATTCGTTGACGCCGCTGTCGCTACCCTGTACAGTCAGACGAAATGTTTCGTGCCGGGCGTGCACACATGTATATGCACATATATAATTATATGAGCACACACATATATGTACGTATATATAAAACACAAAGCAACAAAAAAAAAAAATAATAATAAAATAAAAAATGAAAAATAATAATAATAAACAACAAGCATATATTTGTCGCCATGCACCTGCTGTATCGGACAGAACGAAAAAAAGGGTATGCAGATTAAAGAGTGACAACAAAAAGAATACAAATAAAATATATGAAATTCAAAACATCTACATAATATACATTTGTTGCCACGTAGACTCATTTTTCGTACTAGAAACCATACGCTGTTTACAGATTAATGTACACACAGTCATGGAATGAACCCGTATCAGACAGAGCGAAAAAAAGGTATGCAGATTAAAAAGTGACAACAGAAAGAATACAAATACAAAATATGAAATCCGAAACACCTACATAATATACATTTGCTGCCACGCAAACTCATTTTTCGTGCTAGAAACCATACGCTGTTTACAGATGAATGTACACACAGTCATGGAATGAAACCGTTTCGGACAGAGCGAAGAAAGGGTATGCAGATCAAAGTGTAACAAAAAAAAAAAAGAAATAAAAATACAAGAAATAAAGCCCAAAATGCTTAAGTACACATAAAGAAGTTGCCATGCAAATACAATGATCGTGCTAGAAACAGTGTATAACGTATGCATGCATGCGTATATATAGTTAACCTGCAGTATCGGACAGAGCGAGAATAATTTGCAAAGAAAAATACGAAACAAGTTAATACGAAATGCCAACATAGTAGGCACACCGAAATCGCAATATCGTAAGACCACGAACCATTACATAAATGATGTCTGTCCGCCATTAGGCAAGATCACTGCAGCGAGCAAGGGTCTTAGCCTAGCTTCAGCACGTTTATGACAACAAGTTGTGCACCTTGCACGAACCTTGTCTTTACAAACAAAAACGAATTATAAACCAAAACACCAAATTAAATT
Source organism: Drosophila littoralis (assembly GCA_018903485.1). NCBI lineage: Eukaryota > Metazoa > Arthropoda > Insecta > Diptera > Drosophilidae > Drosophila > Drosophila littoralis. The sequence goes on from JAEIGF010000597.1 coordinate 529,232, forward strand.
CGAAACAATTTGAAACGTTTAAATTTTCCCCTTCCTTTCTCACATCACACTCCATTGCCAGAAAAAGATTTGATATTCAATATATTGCACATAAACAACACAAAATTATACTATACCTTTTACAGCCACCATTAAAACTTTATTCTCACTACACGGAGGACCAACACCAAACATACAAAAACTTGAGGCAAAAAAAAAAAAAAAAATTAGCCAACACATATAAATTAAAGTATACTAAATAACACTAACACTATGCACATTAGATAAGCAACATGTATATATATATATATATATATATATATATATATATATATACATACAGCACATAATTACCTATTTACAACATAATAACGTTCATGTCTAACTTAGGTAGGATTAAGAGAATAGTTCCTACAAGAGGTACCAAACGCACTAGTAGCATTCCAGATATAAGAGAAGAAGAAGCATCCGAAACCATGTCCGTTGATCAGGAAATACCCCCGGCACAACCTGCCAACTTGCACATGCAAGAAATAATGGGTAGCTTTAAAATTTCCGATTTAATAAAAACCATGCCAACATACGACGGGAATATGGAAGGCCTAAGGGAATTTATTACAAGCGTTGAGGAGATATTAATGCTAATAAGAGGAGCAGACCAAACAGCCTATGAAATAGCGGTTGCTGAAAGAGGAATTTACTACAACCAAAGACAAGCTAGACGTATGAACGAACCACAGGAAAGATCAGATTTGGCAACAGAAAACAAGTTAACCGAAGTTCGGGACCAAATGGGCGCCGAAACCAATCAAACAGACAAAGAAGTCGTTCAAAAGAAAGAAATTCCAATAATAACAACATAACATCATATGGACGAGACCAAAGCAACAATAGAACATCAACAACGACAGACACGATCAAAATGATAAATCTAGCGGACACACAAAGCCAACAAACTTCTCTCACCAATCCTATAAGTCAGCGAATTCTAGGAACAACCAACCAGGGTGCATAAGCAAAAACACGCATATTTCACTCTTACCGTACATTCTAATATATTCCCCATTTGGGAAACAACTAAAATTTCTAATAGATACGGGATCTACAATATCATTTATTCACCCCCAATTTGTACCAGGGGAATTTCAAATAAAATTAACAAAACCAAAGACTATAAAAACAATAATTAAAACACATACTTTAAACCACATGTGTAAGTTAAAATTATTTGACGAATTCAAACAAGAGGGAACAGCTAATTTCTTATTATTCAAATCCCACTCGTACTATATCTTATACGGTCTTATAAGAATGGATCTATTAAAACAATTAAAAGCAAAAGTAGACCTTGACAGATCAATTCTTCAGACACCCAAAACAGAAATACCGATCAACTCAAAACAAAACATGATATGAGAGAAATAAGCAATAGAAAACGCAACAAGGAAAGTCTTAAAAATACATGTAAACTTAAAAGAAGGTACATTTTACATTCAAAAGCCGCAACTAGGCGATGGAGTGACTATCTAAAACGGACTGTAGTCAGCCCACGAAAATTTTAGCATGATGGTAGTCACCAACTATACAGATGCATAAACCATCATTCACTTTGACAAACCACTAGACGTACAACAACATATAGAAATCAATTATATCGAAGTTAATCTAGCTTTCCAAAAGGGGACAGACACCTTATTAAATTCCAACAATTTTGATGACGAAAACTTCTGTTGAACACAGAAGAAAGAAAGCAACTAAAGACTCTTTGCTTAGAATTCTCAGAAATCTTTTATGGCGAAAGAAATCGACTATCTGTTAGTAAAAACAGAGTAAAACACCAAATTCCAACGACAGATACGGATTTATCGAACGTAAGGAAGTTAAAAGACAAATAGATAAATTACTGGACCAAAAGATAATTAGACACAGTCACTCCCTATGGAGTGCATCTGTATGGTTAGTACCCAAGAAAGCAGATGCGTCAGAAGAAAGGAAATGGAGATTAGTGGTAGATTTTAGAAAGTTAAACGAAAAAACAATCAAAGATAAGTACACAATGCCTATAATCAACGACGTTTTAGATAGAATAGGTAAAGCCAAATACTTTTTAATATTAGACTTAGCCAGCGGGTATCACCAAGTAGAAATTAACCAGAAAGGCATCCAAAAGACAGCCTTTTCGGCGGAAGGTGAACATTTTGAGTTCATTAGAATGCCATTTTGGCTTACTAATGCACCCGCAACGTTCCAGAGAGTAATGGATAGTTTTTTTTGGAGACCTTCTAGGAATACACTGTTTAGTATATATGGATGATGTAGTAGTATTTTCAAGTTCACTACAAGACCATATACAACACCTACGGAACGTTTTCCAAAGAATAAGGAAAGCAAATTTAAAACTAAAAATGGATAAATCAGATTTGCTATAAAAATAAATCGAATATCTTGGACACTTGGGTTTAATGGATTATTACAGATAGTTTATAAAAGACTTCGAAAAAATAACGAAGCCCCTGACTAAACAATTAAAAGGGAAAACGAAAGTAGTTTTAAATAACGAATTTATAGAAACATTTGACTATTGTAAAAACTTGCTTTTTACCGACCCATTACTAATTTACTTCGACTTTACGAAACCATTCATACTAACAACAGATGCGAGCAACGTAGCGTTAGAAGCTGTGTTACCACAAGGACCTTTAGGGTCTGATAAGCCAATTTCGTTCGCAAGCCGAACACTAACTTATACAGAATTAATCCACCGTCGAAAAGGAAATGCTTGCCATAATTTGGGCTATAAAGTACTTTCGACCCTATTTATTCGGCCTAAAATTCAAGATAGTTACAGATCGCAGGCCATTAACCTGGTTAATGAGCTTCAAAGAACCCAACTCCAAATTAGTCAGATGGAAGCCTAGACTATTGGAATACGACTACGAAGTAATATCTAAAAAGGGTTCACAAAACGTTATCGCAGACGTACTTAGTAGGACGACACTAGACGTAAACATGAACGACCACGAATCAAACGAAGGAGCTTGCGGAGGGACAGTACACTCAGCACAAGACAATATAGAACAGTTTATACCAATAGCAGAGAAAGCGCTTAATAACTTCAATATACAAGTTATATTAAAACAACATGTATATTCGAATACAAAATCGAGATTCCTTTTAAAAAATAAAATTAGACGCATTTGAAACATTGGTCCTTCGAGCCGGATTTCTATAAAACGTTCGCCTCTACACAAGTTTTTGGCAAAGATAAGTAAATACAAAATTTCTTTTCCATATATATATTCGGCAATATCCGCCATATTTTTCCGCCATACTTTTATACCCTGAACCCATTAAAAATGGGTAAAAGGGGTATAATGTTTTTGTGCAAAATGCAAATGTATGTAACAGGCAGAAGGAAGCCTCTCCGACCCCATAAAGTATATATATTCTTGATCAGCATCAATAGCCGAGTCGATCCAGCTATGTCCGTCTGTATGTCTGTCCGTCCGTCCGTCCGTCCGTCCGTCTGTCCGTATGTATGAACGCAAGGATCTCAGAACCTATAAGAGCTAGAGAGCTCAAATTTTAGATGTAGGTGCTCCTAGTGCCTGCGCAGATCGAGTTTGTTTCCGATAATCGATAACTTAATCCGTTTCCAAGCAATCGATAAAAATCGATATCGACATCCTGTTTTTTGAGCAAATTGGGTAAATAATAAGAGCTAGAGTCACCAAACATGATATGTTGTTTCTAGAATATTATATATATGTCAAGTATCTTTCATTTTATACCTATCGCCACCTCCCCACAACACTGCACGGATATAAATCAAGTTAATAACCCAACTTATATTGCCAACCAATCTAAGCCACAATTTTAATGCAATTGACTTTTTGAGAATACACAAATATTCTATGGTCCAATAATATATACTGTAGAAAATTTCATTAAGCTCGGTTAAGAGAAAACCAAAGTTATATGTAACTGCGCAATTGGATGGCACAGCTAGCGAAAACATCAAGAATTTGTGTACACACCCACATTCATGCGCGTCTGCTTCGCATTCTATCGCATTCTAACAGCATTGTAATTGCGACTTTTTTGTGTAATGCTATTTTAGTTCGTTTTTTTCTCAATGATACTTAATTATTGGTGTGGCTGTTGAGTAGAGGCATAGCAAGTGTTGCGGTCTGTCGCGAGTTCGAGCCCTACCTGGGAAACTATTTTTTTGTTGTTTTTTTTTTTTGCTGTTTTGTCTGTTGAGTAGAATCGTCAGCAAGTAATACTGTCAAGGGAACTTTTTTTTTTTTATTTATCTTTATTACTTCAAACGAGCGCGATGCGCGAACTGCATTTGGTGTTGGAATGGGAGGGTTCAGGGTATTCCCTAGTCGGGAGCTCCCGACTAGAACCTCTTACTTGTTATAATTCTAGTTCTGGCTGGTTCTCTCCTTCTGGAGGGTCGCAGAATTGGAGTATTTTATACTGCAAGTGCAGTGTTTAGTTTATTTATCGTTTTACGTTTTGTTATGGGGTACTTTATGCTTGAGCGTGGCAAAATATAAAAATTGTAACAGTGTTTTCTAAATAGCTTTTCAGATTACTTAATCTAAACGTAATAATAGGGTGTATCGATCTTAAAATATTACAAAATATAAATTTTTCGTTTTAAGTTTGTTTTTAATCTTATGAAAGTATTTTGGTTTGTTTTCATGATTTAAATTTTTTCCCACTTAAACACTTATCTTACTCGATAATTAACATTCGGCGAATCTCCCACGCTGGTCCTTTGGATTATTTCCTTTTTATCCCGCGGTGTAACGGCAAAGCAGTGTAGCAACGGCGGGTGACTGGGGATCCCGCGGGATACTATTACGTGGTACTCTGCGAACTGGAACTACAGGGTGTTCGGCGATAACGACCGGAAAACGTTAGAGGATAAACGCAATAAGGATTGTCTTTATGGTTTGCACTCGCGCTGTGGCTCCTTTTTGAGGCACTTTTCGGAGTACTTGAACTTTCGCGCTTTGTGGCTCCTTTGGAGGTACTTTTATTTCGCGACGCGTTATCCTTTATTGTTATTGTTATTTATTAAATTTGATTATTGTTTTTTGGTTATTGTTTTTATTAAAAAAAAAGAAAGCACAACCGTTTATTTGTAGTGCTGCTTAAGAACTAACTTGACAAAATTTGGCTTAATATTTATTAGTCTCGAACTGCCGCTGCTGCTGGCGTTTTGTAGCTGTTGGTTTGTTGCCGCTGTTACGCTGTCGCCGTTGCCGCTTTGTCGCCGTTGTGCGCTTTATTGGTTGGTGTCGGGTGTCCAGGTTGAATCCCACGGTGGAGCTGAGGAATGCGCTGACTTGGCGCACGTGTCGATTATTGGTCATGCACCTTAGCCGTGATCGTTGGGCTGGGTGCATGAGTACTTCCTCTTAACATTTGTAATAACTGTTCTTAACTTATATGTGTCGGCAAAAGCAAGCCGCCGCTAACACAAAAACAAACATATATACGTATATATGCAAATGAAATATGTGAGTGTGTGTTTGACTTGCCCGAACATGAGATGTATTGGCGTGACATTATTCGTTGACGCCGCTGTCGCTACCCTGTACAGTCAGACGAAATGTTACGTGCCGGGCGTGCACACATGTATATGCACATATATAATTATATGAGCACACACATATATGTACGTATATATAAAACACAAAGCAACAAAAAAAAAAAATAATAATAAAATAAAAAATGAAAAATAATAATAATAAACAACAAGCATATATTTGTCGCCATGCACCTGCTGTATCGGACAGAACGAAAAAAAGGGTATGCAGATTAAAGAGTGACAACAAAAAGAATACAAATAAAATATATGAAATTCAAAACATCTACATAATATACATTTGTTGCCACGTAGACTCATTTTTCGTACTAGAAACCATACGCTGTTTACAGATTAATGTACACACAGTCATGGAATGAACCCGTATCAGACAGAGCGAAAAAAAGGTATGCAGATTAAAAAGTGACAACAGAAAGAATACAAATACAAAATATGAAATCCGAAACACCTACATAATATACATTTGCTGCCACGCAAACTCATTTTTCGTGCTAGAAACCATACGCTGTTTACAGATGAATGTACACACAGTCATGGAATGAAACCGTTTCGGACAGAGCGAAGAAAGGGTATGCAGATCAAAGTGTAACAAAAAAAAAAAAAGAAATAAAAATACAAGAAATAAAGCCCAAAATGCTTAAGTACACATAAAGAAGTTGCCATGCAAATACAATGATCGTGCTAGAAACAGTATATAACGTATGCATGCATGCGTATATATAGTTAACCTGCAGTATCGGACAGAGCGAGAATAATTTGCAAAGAAAAATACGAAACAAGTTAATACGAAATGCCAACATAGTAGGCACACCGAAATCGCAATATCGTAAGACCACGAACCATTACATAAATGATGTCTGTCCGCCATTAGGCAAGATCACTGCAGCGAGCAAGGGTCTTAGCCTAGCTTCAGCACGTTTATGACAACAAGTTGTGCACCTTGCACGAACCTTGTCTTTACAAACAAAAACGAATTATAAACCAAAACACCAAATTAAATTCGAAACAATTTGAAACGTTTAAATTTTCCACTTCCTTTCTCACATCACACTCCATTGCCAGAAAAGATTTGATATTCAATATATTGCACATAAACAACACAAAATTATACTATACCTTTTACAGCCACCATTAAAACTTTATTCTCACTACACGGAGGACCAACACCAAACATACAAAAACTTGAGGCAAAAAAAAAAAAAAATTAGCCAACACATATAAATTAAAGTATACTAAATAACACTAACACTATGCACATTAGATAAGCAACATGTATATATATATATATATATATATATACATACAGCACATAATTACCTATTTACAACATAATAACGTTCATGTCTAACTTAGGTAGGATTAGGAGAATAGTTCCTACAAGAGGTACCAAACGCACTAGTAGCATTCCAGATATAAGAGAAGAAGAAGCATCCGAAACCATGTCCGTTGATCAGGAAATACCCCCGGCACAACCTGCCAACTTGCACATGCAAGAAATAATGGGTAGCTTTAAAATTTCCGATTTAATAAAAACCATGCCAACATACGACGGGAATATGGAAGGCCTAAGGGAATTTATTACAAGCGTTGAGGAGATATTAATGCTAATAAGAGGAGCAGACCAAACAGCCTATGAAATAGCGGTTGCTGAAAGAGGAATTTACTACAACCAAAGACAAGCTAGACGTATGAACGAACCACAGGAAAGATCAGATTTGGCAACAGAAAACAAGTTAACCGAAGTTCGGGACCAAATGGGCGCCGAAACCAATCAAACAGACAAAGAAGTCGTTCAAAAGAAAGAAATTCCAATAATAACAACATAACATCATATGGACGAGACCAAAGCAACAATAGAACATCAACAACGACAGATACGATCAAAATGATAAATCTAGCGGACACACATAGCCAACAAACTTCTCCCACCAATCCTATAAGTCAGCGAATTCTAGGAACAACCAACCAGGGTGCATAAGCAAAAACACGCATAGTTCACTCTTACCGTACATTCTAATATATTCCCCATTTGGGAAACAACTAAAATTTCTAATAGATACGGGATCTACAATATCATTTATTCACCCCCAATTTGTACCAGGGGAATTTCAAATAAAATTAACAAAACCAAAGACTATAAAAACAATAATTAAAACACATACTTTAAACCACATGTGTAAGTTAAAATTATTTGACGAATTCAAACAAGAGGGAACAGCTAATTTCTTATTATTCAAATCCCACTCGTACTATATCTTATACGGTCTTATAAGAATGGATCTATTAAAACAATTAAAAGCAAAAGTAGACCTTGACAGATCAATTCTTCAGACACCCAAAACAGAAATACCGATCAACTCAAAACAAAACATGATATGAGAGAAATAAGCAATAGAAAACGCAACAAGGAAAGTCTTAAAAATACATGTAAACTTAAAAGAAGGTACATTTTACATTCAAAAGCCGCAACTAGGCGATGGAGTGACTATCTAAAACGGACTGTAGTCAGCCCACGAAAATTTTAGAATGATGGTAGTCACCAACTATACAGATGCATAAACCATCATTCACTTTGACAAACCACTAGACGTACAACAACATATAGAAATCAATTATATCGAAGTTAATCTAGCTTTCCAAAAGGGGACAGACACCTTATTAAATTCCAACAATTTTGATGACGAAAACTTCTGTTGAACACAGAAGAAAGAAAGCAACTAAAGACTCTTTGCTTAGAATTCTCAGAAATCTTTTATGACGAAAGAAATCGACTATCTGTTAGTAAAAACAGAGTAAAACACCAAATTCCAACGACAGATACGGATTTATCGAACGTAAGGAAGTTAAAAGACAAATAGATAAATTACTGGACCAAAAGATAATTAGACACAGTCACTCCCTATGGAGTGCATCTGTATGGTTAGTACCCAAGAAAGCAGATGCGTCAGAAGAAAGGAAATGGAGATTAGTGGTAGATTTTAGAAAGTTAAACGAAAAAACAATCAAAGATAAGTAAACAATGCCTATAATCAACGACGTTTTAGATAGAATAGGTAAAGCCAAATACTTTTTAATATTAGACTTAGCCAGCGGGTATCACCAAGTAGAAATTAACCAGAAAGGCATCCAAAAGACAGCCTTTTCGGCGGAAGGTGAACATTTTGAGTTCATTAGAATGCCATTTTGGCTTACTAATGCACCCGCAACGTTCCAGAGAGTAATGGATAGTTTTTTTTGGAGACCTTCTAGGAATACACTGTTTAGTATATATGGATGATGTAGTAGTATTTTCAAGTTCACTACAAGACCATATACAACACCTACGGAACGTTTTCCAAAGAATAAGGAAAGCAAATTTAAAACTAAAAATGGACAAATCAGATTTGCTAAAAAAATAAATCGAATATCTTGGACACTTGGGTTTAATGGATTATTACAGATAGTTTATAAAAGACTTCGAAAAAATAACGAAGCCCCTGACTAAACAATTAAAAGGGAAAACGAAAGTAGTTTTAAATAACGAATTTATAGAAACATTTGACTATTGTAAAAACTTGCTTTTTACCGACCCATTACTAATTTACTTCGACTTTACGAAACCATTCATACTAACAACAGATGCGAGCAACGTAGCGTTAGAAGCTGTGTTACCACAAGGACCTTTAGGGTCTGATAAGCCAATTTCGTTCGCAAGCCGAACACTAACTTATACAGAATTAATCCACCGTCGAAAAGGAAATGCTTGCCATAATTTGGGCTATAAAGTACTTTCGACCCTATTTATTCGGCCTAAAATTCAAGATAGTTACAGATCGCAGGCCATTAACCTGGTTAATGAGCTTCAAAGAACCCAACTCCAAATTAGTCAGATGGAAGCCTAGACTATTGGAATACGACTACGAAGTAATATCTAAAAAGGGTTCACAAAACGTTATCGCAGACGTACTTAGTAGGACGACACTAGACGTAAACATGAACGACCACGAATCAAACGAAGGAGCTTGCGGAGGGACAGTACACTCAGCACAAGACAATATAGAACAGTTTATACCAATAGCAGAGAAAGCGCTTAATAACTTCAATATACAAGTTATATTAAAACAACATGTATATTCGAATACAAAATCGAGATTCCTTTTAAAAAATAAAATTAGACGCATTTGAAACATTGGTCCTTCGAGCCGGATTTCTATAAAACGTTCGCCTCTACACAAGTTTTTTGGCAAAGATAAGTAAATACAAAATTTCTTTTCCATATATATATTCGGCAATATCCGCCATATTTTTCCGCCATACTTTTATACCCTGAACCCATTAAAAATGGGTAAAAGGGGTATAATGTTTTTGTGCAAAATGCAAATGTATGTAACAGGCAGAAGGAAGCATCTCCGACCCCATAAAGTATATATATTCTTGATCAGCATCAATAGCCGAGTCGATCCAGCTATGTCCGTCTGTATGTCTGTCCGTCCGTCCGTCCGTCCGTCCGTCTGTCCGTATGTATGAACGCAAGGATCTCAGAACCTATAAGAGCTAGATGTAGGTGCTCCTAGTGCCTGCGCAGATCGAGTTTGTTTCCGATAATCGATAACTTAATCCGTTTCCAAGCAATCGATAAAAATCGATATCGACATCCTGTTTTTTGAGCAAATTGGGTAAATAATAAGAGCTAGAGTCACCAAACATGATATGTTGCTTTTAGAATATTATATATATGTCAAGTATCTTTCATTTTATACCTATCGCCACCTCCCCGCTACCACCTCAAAGAGGGTTCAGGGTATTCCCTCGTCGGGAGCTCCCGACTAGAACCTCTTACTTGATTCCATAAGAAAAGTGATTGGCAATTTTCTAAATATATATACACATATATATAGTGACATATCCATAGTCGCACCCACCCTTTCACATAACTTAGCACACAAGCATAAGTATAAGTATAAGTATAAACATTTTTAATATTGTAAACAAAAGAGCCTGGTGATAACATCGACATTGGTCAAGATCAAACTGTCCCCCTTTGGTAGACATAAACAATTCACCCTAAATATCACGCCACTGTCATTGTTCCCATCAGAGTACTATCCCACGCATAATTGCTGACGCAGCTCAAACTTCACTCAATTTTTGACTCAAGCGCATAATTGCTGACGCAGCTCAAACTTCACTCAATTTTGACTCAAGCTCTCTCAAAGCGAAGTTTGCTAAGCGATCGCAACAGATAGATAAATTAGTTCATATTCGGGACGCAAATCTGAATGTACTCAATATAAGAAGTAGCCGTTAGTGAAAATAAAGAATTGAAATATATTTTTTTATAGTAACTATACGTGTAAAACTTAATTGGCGCAGCCGGTAGGATACGTCGGGAAAAAGTAAAGATCGCTAAAGGATAATTACTTCCTAGATCTAAAGCACAGTCGCGACCGAAATTGTTGTCGGTGTGTAACAAACGTTTTCTCGAATACGTATCCGCACAAGAACCTTCGGGTCACCAGTAGCTTATTAACATTGACCCTTCGGGCAATAAAGCTACTACAGTTAATAACGACTGGCTTTGCATATCTTTCGATCCCTGCAATACGTTATTACTGGGTCTTTTCAATAAGACACACACAAACTATAAAATAAATTTAATGTACAAAGTACAAGAACACAGTGCAAAGAAATAAAAGTGCAAAATCAAAGAACTAAAAAAGTTCAAAACAACAAACTCAAAATCATCATCAAACACCAAAAGTATATTACACTACAATCATGACAATGGAGTTATCAGAACAACACCTCAACCAGGCCCTTTCACAACTGAGACAGGTGCCAAGTTTTGACGGATCAACAGAGAATCTCAACGCTTTTATTAAAAGGATCGATTACATCCTACATCTTTATCCAACCCGAGATGTCAGACAACACAGCATCTTATACGGAGCCATCGATTTACAAGTTGTTGGAGATGCTCAGAGAGTTTCACAAAGGACAGCAGCCAACACTTGGCAGGAGTTGAGGAACGCACTGATTGAAGAATACAAAGTGCAAACACCATTTGAAGAACTTCTTCGACGCCTGTACAACACGAATTACCAAGGAAACGTCCGTAAGTTCATCGAGGATCTCGAAAATAAATCTTATGTTATTTTAAATAAGTTAGCTTTAGAAAATATACCTAGCAATACGGCACTTTATACAAACGCCATGAATAATACAATTAAAGATGTAATTACAAAAAAATTACCCGATAGGCTTTTCATGATGTTAGCAAGATACGACATTACGTCGACACAGAAACTTAAACAAGTAGCGCAAAGAGAAGGATTATACGAAAATAGCGTAACTGATCGACCTAAAACTAATAACGTTCAGGGAAATCAAAATAACAATCGTAGGAACATGGGAAATTATCAGCAGAATGCTAACCCAGCCACCAGTTCAAGTGGCTATTCCAACACGAATCAGAGTTATCATGTACAAAACAAACAACACACTAATTCGGAAGACAATCAAAAAGCTCATCACGAGTTCCAACAAAAATTAAGTCAAGGTAGAACCCAAAATCCCTTAAACTATCAAAATCAGTCCCATTCACGCTTGAATGCGCCAAACCCTCCGACTAAACGTCAAAGAGATAGCAACAGTGGGCAGATGAAAATGGACACATCTGAAAATTTTCATCAGCAAGCCTCGGAACAAACAGAAGAAATCCATTCATAAAATGGATTATGAATGATGAAGTTCTAAAATGTGTCATTGACACAGGTTCAACCATAAACCTAATGAAAACAAACCGCTTAAATTTTCCAATTTTCAACGAAACACTAAAGGTTCACACCATAAATGGTGTTATTGAATTAAAACAAAGCATACGAATAGGAGCAAGCAAAATTTGTCCGAGTAAACAAAAATTCTTTATTCACGACTTCTCAGAGCATTTTGATGTTCTGATTGGGAGAGAATACCTTGAAGCATGTCAAGCGAAAATAGACTATGCACAAGGATCCGTAACCTTAGGAGAATTTAAATTTTGTTTTAGATATAATGACGAAGAGGTCGAAGAGGACATGACCGCACAAGAGTGCCTTGATCCACCCTCAACAGAGGACAGACCATTTAACTTCGCTATTAATAACGATTTAACAGAAAATAATGAGTATAGGCTAGAGCACCTAAACTCAGAAGAAAAAGAAAAAATGAAAAATGTTTTACATGAATTTCGTGATATCCAGTACCATGAAGGTGACAATTTGACTTTCACTAGTACAATTAAACACAAAATTCTAACAAAACATGAGGACCCAATTTACAAGCGTCCATATAAATATCCTCAAATATACGATGAGGAAGTAAACAAACAAATAAGCGATATGATAAAACAAAATATCATTCGTAAATCCAAATCCCCTTACTGCTCACCAGTAATAATCGTTCCAAAGAAAAACGATGCATCTGGAAAGCAAAAATTCCGGTTAGTCATAGATTACCGCAATCTCAATGAACTAACTATTAATGACAAATACCCTATCCCGATCATGGATGAAATATTAGACAAACTTGGAAAATGTCAATATTTCACAACCATTGATTTAGCCAAAGGCTTCCACCAAATTCAAATGGATCCCGTTTCAATACCCAAGACCGCATTTTCGACTAAACATGGCCATTACGAGTACACTCGCATGCCATTTGGTCTTAAGAATGCACCTGCAACGTTCCAACGTTGTATGAACAATCTCTTAGAAGATTTGATTTTTAAGGATTGTCTGGTCTACTTAGACGACATTATAATTTTTTCCACTTCATTGGAGGAACACATTTTGTCGCTACAAAAAGTTTTTGAGAAGCTTAGAGAAGCTAACTTAAAACTACAGTTGGATAAATGCGAGTTCATGAGAAAAGAAACAGAATTTCTCGGTCACATTATCTCAACTGAGGGTATAAAACCAAATCCAAACAAAATACAAGCAATTGTCAAATTCCCAATTCCAAAAACCCCTAAAGAAATTAAATCATTCCTAGGATTATGTGGTTTCTATAGGAAATTTATACCAAATTTCGCTAATATAGTAAAACCCTTAACACTTAAATTAAAAAAAGGAGCAAAAATCAATATGAATGACAAAGACTACGCATCAGCGTTTGAAAAGCTAAAAGTACTCATAACATCCGACCCAATTTTAATATACCCTAATTTCGAAAAACCATTTTCTTTAACTACAGACGCGAGTAATATGGCAATAGGGGCCGTCCTTTCGCAAGAGCATAAGCCTATATGCTATGCAAGCAGAACTCTCAACGAGCATGAGATAAATTATTCAACGATTGAAAAAGAATTATTAGCAATCGTTTGGGCCACTAAATACTTTAGGTCCTATCTTTTTGGTCGACAATTTCAAATCCTTAGCGATCACAGACCCCTCGTCTGGTTAAATAACCTGAAAGAACCTAACATGAAATTACAACGATGGAAAATCAAGCTAAATGAGTTTGATTTCCAAATTAAATACGTCCCAGGAAAAGAAAATTATGTGGCAGATGCTCTGTCCAGAGTCCAAATAAACGAAAACTTTTTAGGCGAAGATACAATTAGCACAAGAGCAACTATACATAGTGCTCAAGAAGACAACAGTAACTGTTTACAAATCACAGAAAGACCACTTAATTATTATAATCGACAAATAGAATTTGAAAAGGGAACCGATAACGCAACTAAAGTTACAAATTACTTTCATAAAACCAACATAAAAATTACATACATGACCAACGCACATGCCAAAGAATTAATAAAAGAATATTTATGCACAAAGAAAAGTGTACTATACTTCCACAATGAAACAGATTTTCCAATTTTTCAAGAAGCCTACTTAGAAATAATAAGTCCGAATAATTTAACAAAGGCAATGAAAACTAGTAAAAAATTAATAGATCTTCAAACATTTGCAGAATTCAAGGAACTAATATTAAAAAAACACAAAGAGTTATTACATCCAGGAATTGAAAAAACAATCAATTGGTTCAAAGAAACCCACTATTTTCCAGATTATCAAAATTTAATTCAAAATCTAATAAACGAATGTGAGATTTGCAACATCGCAAAAAACAGAACACAGGGATACAAAATTAACTTTCGAAATAACTCCGGAAATCGCTAATATCCGAGAAAAATATGTAATGGATTTTTACATAATAGGAGATAAACAATTTTTATCTTGCATTGATATCTACTCTAAATTTGCATCATTAATAGAAATAAAAAGTAGAGACTGGTTAGAAACCAAACGAGCTATAATACAAGTATTCAACCAAATGGGTAAACCCATCGAAATAAAAGCAGACAAAGACTCAGCTTTTATGTGCACCGCTTTACAATTATGGTTAAAATCAGAAGCTGTAAATATTAATATAACCACTAGTAAAAATGGCATATCCGACGTAGAACGCTTTCATAAGACAGTTAACGAAAAATTAAGAATCATTAACAGCGACACAGACGTCGAAAATAAACTTACAAAATTTGAAACTATACTTTACACATACAATCATAAGACAAAACACAAAACGACTAACAGAACACCAGCGGACATATTCATATACGCAGGTACACCAGAGTGTGTCATACTGAAAATAAAGAAAAACTAATAATTAACCTCAACAAAAAACGAACAAATTATGAAATTGACACTAGATACAAGCATTCACCATTAGTTAAATCAAAGACAACAACCCCGTTCAAGAAAACAGGAGAACTAAGACAAATCGACGATAAACATTTTGAGGAAACAAACAGAGGCAGGAAGATAATTCATTACAAAACCAAATTCAAAAAGAAAAAGAAGACTAACCAAAGTAAATATAACAATTACAGGTCAACAACAGACAGCGACCAGAACATACAAGCACCAGCTTAAACTAATTATTATAATATTACTATCAATAACCGTAAACCATATACAAGCACAAAGCATTGAAATTAATCCCATTAAAGCCCATAACGGTTACCTCATATTTAAAACAGGAACCATAGACATTCCGACAGATTACGAATACCATTGTTTAACGGTAAACATAACAAAAACCGAAGAAACTTTTAACAATTTAATTGAACAAACTAAAGAATTTAATAACATAATACAAATCGAATACCTAGTAGAAAAATTAAACAGAGAAATAAACGGCTTAAAAATAGCCAAACGCAGCAAAAGAGGTTTAATAAACATAGTAGGAACAGCATACAAATATTTATTTGGAACATTAGACCAAGAGGACAAAACAGAAATAGAACAAAAAATAAGTAGCTTAGCAGAAAACACTGTTCAGGTTAACGAATTAAATCACATAATAGAAGTTATAAATGATGGAATAAATGTTATGAACGAACTAAATCAAGAGACAGAAAAAGGAAAGAAATTAAATATCCTTATATTTAACTTGCAACACTTTACTGAATATATAGAAGACATAGAGATGGGAATGCAGCTCACAAGATTAGGCATTTTTAACCCGAAATTATTAAAACATGACTATTTGTTGCATGTCAACTCTGAGAAATTGTTGCATATAAAAACATCTACTTGGTTGAAATCAGATACAAACGAAATACTGATAATATCTCATATTCCTCGAGCAATAATAAAAATCCCGGTATTTGAAATAATTCCATACCCAGATGAAAATAATAACATTTTGACAGAAATAGCCCATGAAAAATATTTTACACAAGACAAAAAAGTCTATAGCAAAGAAACAAAAAAATTAATTAATAATGAATGTATAACAGGAATTTTAAACCAAATAACATCAGAATGTAGTTTTACTAAAACTCTTAAAAATTTTCAAATTAACTATGTAGAACCAAATATAATTTTAACTTGGAATTTACCAAAAACTATATTAAACCACAATTGTATAAATAACGAGATAACAATAGAAGGAAACAATTTAATAAAAATCTTTAATTGTTCACTACAAATTAATGAAATTTCAATTTCAAACAGCATGGTAGATTATACTCAAAACATTTATGTAAGCAACGATGTTATAAAATTAGAACCACTTTCGTTTGCACAAACGAAACAAATAATATTTGAACACACAAAATTTAATAATGTATTCCAGATAATTACAATAACCATATTTGTAATCAGATTAATAAGTTTAACTCTGTATTTAACATATAAGTTCAAAAGCATACCTAAGAAATTAATAATAAAATATAAAAAACCAAAAGTAGAAGAAACACCTACAAAAGTAGAAGACACACCAATTGAAAAAGAAGAAAATGTAATACTATACCCAAAATTAAACACCTGAGGACAGGCACTTTTCTAATGGTTGGGGGAGTGACATATCCATAGTCGCACCCACCCTTTCACATAACTTAGCACACAAGCATAAGTATAAGTATAAGTATAAACATTTTTAATATTGTAAACAAAAGAGCCTGGTGATAACATCGACATTGGTCCCCCTTTGGTAGACATAAACAATTCACCCTAAATATCACGCCACTGTCATTGTTCCCATCAGAGTACTATCCCACGCATAATTGCTGACGCAGCTCAAACTTCACTCAATTTTTGACTCAAGCGCATAATTGCTGACGCAGCTCAAACTTCACTCAATTTTGACTCAAGCTCTCTCAAAGCGAAGTTTGCTAAGCGATCGCAACAGATAGATAAATTAGTTCATATTCGGGACGCAAATCTGAATGTACTCAATATAAGAAGTAGCCGTTAGTGAAAATAAAGAATTGAAATATATTTTTTTATAGTAACTATACGTGTAAAACTTAATTATATATATATATAAATTATCCGATCCAAACTAAAAACAGTTTAGTTAAATTTTGTGGTAGTTACTACAAAATAAATCCACTTCAACATTTTTTGTATGTACATACATACGTACGCACTTGTGCACTTTCCTAACTATAAAAAAAAAAAAATTAATTACGTGTCCGCATTTAATCCGACAAGTTGCTTCACAATATTGTTTCCTAATTAATATTGGTAATTCATGTTCTTGGTCCGACACACAAACATACACCAGGTTCACCAGCACGTATTGTACATACATACATACATACATATATTCAATCCGAATATAATTGTCCATATGCATTTTGAATACACACTATACTTAACACCTTGTATTATTTAATAAACATAAACACTAACTCCAACCAAAAATATGTCAAATCACTTAAAATTCAGAGTTTGTTATATGCTGCCGAAAAATTTCTAATAAAGTGCCATTTCTTCAATAACAACCTGAGGATTATTTATCTGACGCCACCCCCACCTATTTTGGACGAAAAAACGATAACAAAGACCCTAAAAGCCATCTTAAAACCAAGCAAGACCTGTGCAATATTCGCAACAGACGAAATATTCAGAACAGTTCAGACAGTTTATTCTAAATTCTTCGCGCATAAGTATTTCTGAAAGAAATACCTACATCTGACGAACAACAAAGAGAAATCAGAGAATACCACATAAAGAATAACCATAGCGGATCGGACGAGACGCTAGCTCATTTAAAAAGAGTAATATACTTCACTCACATGAAACAAAAAAGAAGTCCCATTTCAGGAATCAGAAACGCCCCAACAACCATTAGACATAATACATATGGACATATACACAATCAACGACAACAATGTACTAACAATAATAGATAAGTTATCAAGATTCGCAACAGGCTACACGATACCGTCTAGAAACAGTATAAATAATGTTAAATCAGTCCGGCACTTTATGTGCAAATATCTTCGAAATACCAAAGAAGATTGTTTGCGATCAGGGCGCAAAATTTACGGGAAATCTGTTTATTGATTTTTGTAAACAATATTACCAGACACGTCACATCATTCCAAGAATCCTCAAGCAATTCCTCAGTGGAAGGGCTTCATTCATACTTAACAGAAATATACAAAATTTTATTAGACAAGAAAAAACAGGAAAATATCCAATGTGATCATGACGACATATTATGGGAAGCACTAACGACCAAAAACAACGCTATTCATTCTGCAACAGGCTACACGCCATACGAACTATTTTCAGGAAGAACATATATGTTCCAAAAGACAGCAAAATTTACAAACGAACACGATTTCTTACAGGGGTTAAATTTATACCAAAGAAAATTATACCCCGAAGTAACAAAACAAATGACCGACAGAGTTAAGGAACGCACTTGTAAACTAAACGCAAACAAACACGACCCCCCAGAATTAGAGAAAGACGAAATTATTTTTCGAAAAGAGAATAGACGAAACAAACTAACACCCCGATTTTCAATTCACAAGGTCTTAAAGGATAACGGCCCTAAAAAAAAAACCATAAGTCAAAAATAAAACGGGCGACTAGAAAAGCTAACACATAAAATAAAAATACAAACAAATTAAGACAAAACATAACCTTATCCATTTAATACTTTCAGATTCTATTATACGACCGGACAATACATTTACCTACAGCACTTGGAACATGGTACGCCTATAGTTAAATTAGAACTAGGACCAGCCAGGGTAATTTACAACTACAAAATGTTTTCTTACATGTAGTGCGCATACAGGAATACTCAAATAATATTGACCAATTCGATAAAACTCTAAAGGGCTTAAAGAGCCGTACATTCTCTGGAAAAGCTGTGGAAATTCTTGAAGCCAAATTAAGACAATTTGAAGAGAAAGTAAATGGTTTGGTACCTAGAAAAAGACAAAAAAGGGGAGCCATAAATAGCCCTCAAAGCGATTACAGGAAACATGAATTCAATAAATTCCAACAAGATAGACGAAGAAATAAAACTTATACTAGGAAATATGAATGACATAACAAAAAACATGAAAGAACAAATATCAGAAAACCATAAGATCATAGTAAAGTCGAAAATATTACCGAACATATCAATAAAGAACAAAACGTAATAAACACTTTTATAAAAAATTACAAAAATGAGGTCTATAAAAAGCTAAGTCAGGAACATAACGAAATACATGTCTTACAGTATATTAACAGAATAGGATATAACATAGATGTGATGTACAATCATTTAAACAATAGTTTAGAAAGTATCCCACTAACAAAATTAAACATAATTCCAAAATTCATACTATTAATGGAGGAAATAGAAAAAATCACAGACATTTTGTCCAAACAAAACTTAACAAAAATATCACAATAGCATTTATGCAGACTTTTAGAAATGGATACGTTTATAAATAAAACCATTGTTGTTTTTCATATTAAAATGCCGGCCCTTGAACCAGAAGAATATAAAATTACCCATTACCACTTAATATCACAAAATATGTAAAAATACCAGAATATATAGTATATATGTATTAAGAATAACATTGAAACCTTTAAACAAAAATGTAACAAAATTCATAACCAATATTTTTGTAAGACCCAAGTTGTCAGGGATATATGCTGCCTAAAAGGATTATTAAACGAGGAAAAAACAACATGTGACGTAATGGAGGTTGGCGAACGAGAGCAAATTTTAAAACCAGAAAGAGGGTTCATCCTTTTACTAAATGGAGTAAACGTCAAGATAAACCCGACCTGCTTTAAGCAAATTGAAATAAATAGAAATACAAGGATTGCAACATTGTTATGAAAGACCAAATATTTGAGAACATGGAAACTAAATTATAAGACAACATCAGAACTACGATACCACTTTACAAGGAAGTAAAAGTAAACAACACCATAGAAGAACTAAACATAAAAAGGCTACACTTGGAAACCATGCAGACCCATAACCGTATTCCATTAAAAATATCACAACAAAGTACATACCAACAAGACAATATAAACACAACATGAAAGGCCAGGCTAGAAATTTTGAGTCGCATTCAAATGAATGGGCGTTACTCATCTTAGTGTTTACATTGTCTTTGGTGCTACATTGTACTAAACACCAATGTCAGCACTTTAACAGGATGCAGAAACATCAACATCAGCGACCACTTGAGACGTCAACTCAGCAGTCTTGGACCCACCAACGGCAACCACACATATACATACACTCTTATATATTGTAATACTTAGGCTACTTAAGAACGACACTTGGTCGAATAAAACAGATCGCATTTACTATTCAAACTGCACAGACGTGCATGGTTCCAGACCACTTGTTAACTCGTGCGTCATACGCGTGCTGCGCATTCATACACATTTGTGCGTATGTGTGTGTGTGTAGAGGTCGGGAACAAGCAGGCAGGCAAGCAACAGGCACACAAGCGCGTAAGTGCTTCTATTCATATACAAAATATGCAAGTGTGCGTGAATATAGGAAGTCTAAATAATCGTAAATGCACACTTGCCAACGCTTAGGTACCCTTATCAACGATAACGAGCTGAAATGCAAGAATTTCGCATCGACGAGGCAAACCCTTTCATTATTTCATATAACGCGTCCCTTCAAAAGGAAAGGGAAGTGCCCCCAACATTTGAGAAAAATTGAATTTGTGCGCATTTTTTGCTTGTCGGACACATAAACACACACACATTAAAACGATCCTTAAACATAAGAGAGCACTGAGAGTAAGGGCGAGTGAGATAAAAAAAAACCTGCGATGCCGTCCAACGCACAAATCATACGGAAGAGAGCAAACCAAGCAGTTTCCTGTGGTGTAAGCGAATAAAAAGACATCATATGTATATATAACTCTCTTGCTCGCGATTTTGGACCAGATGTGTCCGTTTTTTAGTGCCCACTTTCCTTCTATGGCATGTCCAGTTTATATGCTGTTTGGTTAGTGATGCCAGCGAGCAGCGCAGCTTCGGACGCACATTTTCTAACACAAGAATTTTAATTACGGAAAAGCGTTGTTTAATAGCCACCACGCAACCGCAATGCTGGTGATAGAAATCGAAGGAGACGCGCATGAATGTGTGTGTGTACATGCATACATAAATTCTTGGTATTTGCGCTGGCTGCTGCTAACACGTGCACAGTCAAAACACATAACTTTTGTGTGTTTCTTAACCGATCTTAATGCAATTTTCTTCAGTATATCTTATTTTTCTTTAGAATATTTGTGTATTCTCAAAAAGCCCAATTCATAAAATTGTGGCTTGAATTGTGGGCAATACGAGTTGGTTTATTAACTTGAATTATAGTGTAGAAATAGAATAGATATTAACTCTATTATTTGTTGGAGCTTCTGCTCCAATGCAATCTTTATTCTTTCGCTCTTTGTTTGTGAATAAAATCGCTTATAATCTTTACTTAGCTACTTCTTAGCTAAGACCGCGCGAACTGCGCTGCCAGCGACGCCGGCAGCGGAGCGGTTATGTTATGTACTTATATATGTATGCAGCATTGAGAGCCGCGCTGAGAGAGAGTATGTTATGTGCACTTACATATGTATTGTAGTGCGCAGCCGGCTTGCGTGGGAAACGCTGTTGCCTACACACATATATGTGTGGTCATATTTCATATGTATGCACTTGAAATGTACAAATGTAAACACTGCAACAAAGTGTTATAGTGTGACAGTTTGATATATTTTGAGTACAGTGTGTACTCTATATGTGCGCATATCACATCTCCCTCCTTTTGAAAAAAAAACGTAATATTGTGAAGTTATTTTATATACTATAGTACTAAATGCGTATATATTTAGAATTAAGAAGTTTTTTTTTCCTTCTGCGAATATATATTTGCATGTAATACTATATAAAGAGTTTTCCCTATTTTTTTTTTTTTGTTTTTTTTTTTTTTGATATTTGAATAAAAGAACATTTTTGAAAGTAATAAATGTTTTATCTAAAAATGTTATATTTATATGGTTATATATGTATAGAATATATATATACATACATATATATTTTTTTTTGGTTTTATTTTATTTTTTTTTTTTTTTTTTTGTTTTGTTTGTTACTACAAAAATGATTATGTATTAAAAAATGTTTAGCCTATCCTTATGAACTTTCTGTTGTTTACCTTTATTATCTTTTATTGTAATGTTATCCTTATCTTCTATTCCTATTACTTCATATGGGCCTAAATAAACTGGTTCTAATTTATGGCCAGTATCGTTTCTCAATAAAACCTTGTCTCCTACTTTTAATTTAAAGTCGATAACCTTATTATCATAATATTCTTTATTTTTTGCCTTATGTTTTTCTAACATTATCCTAGCTCTTTTATATGCGTGTTCTAGTCTAAACTTTGTTTCCTTATCGAAATCATCTACATTATATATAGGGTCAATATCATCTATTTTATTAAAATCAAAAGTGCTGCCTCTGGCAGCCAAAGTGCCGAATCTAAACATTAAAAAACAGAAATTTCTTGTTTATTTAACAAAAGTGCAACCGCGTGCAAGCGTAAGAGAGCAAGCTTCAGCTAAGCTCAACTGCGATCAGCTGATCGCCCACACTCGTGTGCGTGTGAGTGAGTAAACAGAGCTTTCGTGAGAGAGCTTTTGTCAGTCTCACTAACACAAGCATAGCACTAGCCAATTGGAGCACAGCCAATGCTGGCAAGTCAATCACTGCCCCTGTCACCGTTTTCCCTCCTGATCACCAAAGTCACTTTTTATAAAAATACTGGTGATTTTTGTAATTAAGTGCAGGCCAATATTACTAACATATCAATAATAATTAATAATAATTAATTAATAATTAATTAATAAAAATAAAAAAAAATCATTGATAATGGCGTCAAACAACCTGAACCACCTTTGTTCGACCTCTCCAATATACAACCCACCGGAAAGGGAACAACTGCCATACGCTACGCTATGCGGGGGCACTACGCAGCCCACCACGTCATGCATCACCACGACTGCCTGTTCCTTAGGAACAACTACGGTAACGTCATCCCTTGCACGTGGCATCAGCTCCCTGGGCCCATCTACCCCGTCTCTCCCTAGTCCGGACCTCCACGCTCTCTTGAGTAAATACCCGTCCACGTCTGCAGCAAGATCCAATTTCCCATACCAAAACGTACCGTTCAAGACCAAAAAGGGGGCCGCTAAAAAAAGAGAAGGTTTTCTCTCACCCAGCATATCTCGCAATAAGGCGAGCACCACCGAAGCCAAAAAAGGCAGCCAAAACCGGTTTTTGGCCCTCTGTGACGAAGAGGAAAGCCACATGGACATGGAGGTAGAGCTAACCGGCAATAACAACGTCGATAACGATGTAGATGAAGACGATAGACCATCCACCTCGCATGCAGCACGCGCAAGGGCCAGCAGACAACAAAAATCAAACCAGAAGCCAGCCACCCCCCCCCGCAACCCACCCAGACGGAGCCCCTTAACTAGCGCACTTCCAATAAGGTGCCCAGAATAACTGTGTCAGGCATCGTCAGCTTCAAAACGTTCTGCAAGGAACTGGACAGCATCGTAGGCGAGAACACCTACACCGTGAGAGCGGTCAACTCTGGCGACTGCATCATCCAATGCCGCAACTCGGACGTTTACAGAGAGGTGGCTAGGTACCTTCGCGAGAGCGGTTGTATGTTTTATCACCACCAACTCACAGAGGACCGACCATACCGCATAGTCCTAAGGAATATACACCACGAGATACCTTCTGAAGACATCTCAGCGCAACTGGCAGACAAGGGGCACCACGTTGTCCGCATATACACCCCGCGTAGCAGAGCCAATAACGAGCCACTTAATATGAGGCTTGTTGACCTGAGGAAGGCGGACAACAACAACCTCATCAAATCTATAACTGTGTTATGCAGACATAAAGTCTCGTGGGCGAAGCCTCGCAAGACGTCGAGCCCAGTCCAATGCAATAGATGCCAAGAGTACGGGCATACCAAGTCCTATTGCTCACGACACCATGTGTGCAAGGAATGTGGCGACAACCATCCAACAAGCGAATGCACACTTGGCAAAGATGAGGATCGGTGCTGCTACCACTGTGGAGAATCGCACACAGCAAATTTCAAGGGCTGCAGGAAGTACCTGCAATACTCCTTCCAGCAAAAAAATCAGCACAAGGTAACTGGTAGAGATGCAAGCCGCTCCAAGGATCGTCGCCCTGAAACAGCCCCTCCTGCCCGCAGCTTCGCTCCCGGCCAACAATCGTTTGCCAGCGTCCTACGCGGTAGCCAGCCCGCCGAGCACAGAGCTCGCTCATCGTCGCGCAGAAGGAACACAGGCAGCATTCCCAGTCGATCCCATCCAGCTGCTGACAACAGCCCCAACTCAGCCCTTGAGCTTAGATTGGAGGAAATGTTCGCCAGGTTCGACAAAGTGATATACCTTGTAGAGACTCTAGTTCAAGCGCTAAATACTATGCTAAGCGCAATAAATAACAGGCTCTAAAATGAACTCACTAAGGATAGCACTGTGGAACGCCAACGGAGTCTTTTCGAAAGCGAACGAGATCGCAGCCTTCACCGAGCTCCATCACATTGATGTGTTTCTGCTCACGGAGACTCATTTTTGCTCCCGTATCACCCTCAGAGTGCCAGGCTACACCCTCCACACCGCCAACGATCCAGATAACAGCCAACATGGAGGAGCAGCAATACTGGTCTGGTCGTCCTTGTCCCATCCACTTGAGTCGTCCTGCCACTGGCATATGCAAGCCGCTGTTATCCGAGTCGGATCCGGCAGAGGCGATTTCAACCTTGCCTCCGTATACTGCCCTCCGGCCTTAAGAGTGACTGAGGCGCACTTCCAAACCCTTTTCGACCAGCTCGGCCCAAAGTTCCTGGCTGGGGGAGACTGGAACGCCAAACATCGCTGGTGGGGAAACTACCAAATGTGCCCCCGAGGGAGAACGCTCCTCTCTGCCATTGAGACCAATGGCATCGAGGTTATAGCCACAGGAGAGACAACGTGCTACCCATATAGAGTTACTGCAACACCAAGTGCACTCGACTTCGGGCTCTACAAGGGATTCAGACAGGAGCAGCTGCGAATAAGAAGTCTCCTGGACCTGACATCGGATCACCTCCCACTACTGATCGAGCTAGAAGAGCCTCCCAAGCGGTTCGTTGGCGCCCGCAAAATGCTCCCGCCGCGCTCTAACTTGGACGTCTACCGGACCTGCCTCGAGGATACATTAGAAAGCAACGTCGCCATAAGTACGGCAAGTGAACTGGAGAGCTATGTCGACCATCTCACAGCAAAAATTACGGCAGCTGCCAGACGTGCAGCCCCGCAAACTCTGGCTTGCACCCACACTTCTAGAAGCTCCCTACTTAACCCAGAAGCCAGGAGTCTTCTTGCCGACAAAAGACGTCTAAGGAGGCTGTACATCCGCAACGGAGATCCCTCTGCCAAGGCGGAAATGGTCAGCGCGTCCAACCGGCTCTGTCGACTGCTGGCCAGGACCCAAAGAGAAAACCTTGACAGGCTCCTAGAAACAGCTGGGCATGACGGGAACAGCTCCTTCTCAGTGTGGAATCTAACAAGAAATATTAAAAGGCAACCAATTTATACCTCCCCGATCATGGATCGTTCTGGGCTTTGGCTGCAATCGGACGAGGAGAAGGCCAATGCGTTTGCTGACCACCTGGAAGGATTTTTACGCCCTTCGATTTCGCAGATGTTGCACAGCGCCGCAAAGTGGCTGAATCACTTGATGCGCCACTGCAGATGGCTCTCCCAATAAGAAGCGTATCCCCCGCGGAAATCGAAGTACAGCTGAAAGCGCTCGAGCTGAAGAAGACCCCTGGACGCAACGAAATTAACAACAGCGCAGCCAAGGCACTCCCACGCAAAGGCATCATGGCGCTTACGTTAATTTTTAATTTAATGCTCAGGCTTGGTCACTTCCCAAAGCAGTGGAAATGTGCGAATATAATTATGATCGCCAAGCCCGGCAAGCCGCTAACTCAGCTGGAGTCTTACCGCCCTATAAACCTGCTGCCAACGTTTTCCAAAGTCTTCGAGCGGCTCCTACTGAGTCGACTTCTGGAGCTCGACGAGGTCACGCGCCTGGTCCCGGATCATCAGTTTGGCTTCAGAAAGTCTCAAAACCATGTTCTGAAGGCATTTGAAGTAAAGGAAGACTGCGTGGGAGTGTTCCTCGACGTCAAACAGGCGTTCGACAAGGTCTGGCACGACGGCCTTCTGTCCAAGGTCAAAGCCCTACTCCCAGCGCCATACTTTAGCATTCTGAGCTCCTTTCTGGCAGAACGAACCTTTAACGTGGCAGTTAAAGACCAAAGGTCGGCCAACAAAGGCATTAGAGCAGGTGTCCCACAAGGCAGCGTCCTCGGCCCGATGCTGTACACGCTGTACACTGCGGACCTCCCCATACAAGGACAAAACAGTGCAGACTTCAGCCCCGCGAGACTGCTTGTGGCAACGTACGCAGATGATACCGCTTTTCTAGCTTCGCACGACCACCTGCAAGCTGCAACAAATCCAGTGGCTGCTGCAGATCGAAAATTGGACAGCTAATTGGAATATCGCTATAAACTGTGCCAATTCCGCTTGCGTTACATTCACGCTACGCCCAGACAGCTGCCAGGGGCTTCGGTTCGATGGAGGAACCATTGAGCACTCCAGCTCATTTTGCTAGTTGGGCGTTCACCTAGACCGAAGGCTCATATGTTGACCCCACATCACAGCAACAAAAGCTAAATGCCTAAGAAGGCTCCAAAAACTCAACTGGCTCTTGAAACCGCAAAGCAAGCTCCACATTTCCACAAAGGCGCTGCTTATCAAAACAATGGTAACGCCCATCTGGACATATGCCATCCAAGTCTAGGGTACGGCGTCAGCACACCAGCTGCGCCGCATAAGAGTGCTCCAAGCCAAGGCAGCACGCAAGGTCGCCGGCCTACCATGGTATGTTACAACAGATGCCATCGAACGCGATCTCCGCCTAACAAAGGTCGGAGATCAATTAAACTTCTTCAGCAGCCGATACGCCGACAAGCTGATGCAGCACCCGAACGCGGCCGCCAGGGTCCTGGCTGACCCCATCAGTGAGAGGCGCCTCCGAAGGCTACACTTCGACGACCTACCTACAAGGCGTATTATCTAAAAAATCTTTGAAAATCAAAATCTCTGAATATAATATATAAATTACATACCGAACTGCAGTATAAAAGATTCAAATATTGCTTTTGCAACTGTCTTAGCGACTTTGTTTGGTACTGGAATAGCTACAAGATATTTTGTTAAATCGCATATCATTGTAATTGCATATTCGTTTCCATTTTCGGATTTTGGTAGTGGCTATAGTGTCCATTTAGGACATCTACGTATGTATTTGGTTTTATGACGTGTCATATTTTTCCAGTAGTAGGGTCTTCTTATTTTAGCTAGCGTTCTTGAAATGCCAGTATGACCTCATTCTATAGGATCGTCATGATATGTAAACAGTATCGCTTCTTGATCTTTTTCATTTTTTATTATGGTCACCGGCTTGAGTAGCGCTACTCGTAATGATTTTAATGTTTTGTTGCCCATATTTTTAAAAGATTCAATTGAAATTAATTCAAATATCTTTTCGCTCTGTGCCAGTTTGAGTTGTCTGATCTCATGTATACCGGCTTCTTTTTCAAGCCTTTGGAAAAACTGACCTAAGTCAAATGTTCCATTGGTGTACAGATCGCTAACATCAATTCTTGCTATAATTTTTCTTCCATGTTTGAAGAAACATATATTATTTAATATAAGCACGCCCACTACTTTTCGTACTTCGTCATTACAAATGATTTCATATACGTAGGGCTTAGAAGCGTTGTCAAGAGTTTGCAAAGGCAAATATTCTTGATCTTTTCCTGCGCAGGAGTTTTTCTGTTTACTTTGGTGCCTGGTAGTGACTTTCAGGACTTTAACTTGTAAATCTTTTTGTTCTTTGATGGTTATTCTTAATAACGCATCAGCTACATAGTTATCTTTACCGTTTAGATACTCTATTGTGAAATCGTATTCTTCTAATTCGAGCCGCATACGTGTTAACTTTGAACTAGGATTGACCATTGAAAACAAATATGTTAATCTGTTCGGACTGTAAAATGTTTGCCATAAATATATGGTCGAAAATGTGTAATTGCCCAGTGTATTGCTCCTAATTCTTGTTCTGTTGTACTTTTATTACTTTCTCCCTTAGTAAATGAACGTGATGCATAAGCAATTGGGAGTTGGAGCCCATTATGGTTTTGAGTTAAGACCGCTCCACAAGCTTGCTTACTTGCATCAGTTATTATGCAAAATTCTTTGATGAAATCCGGGTATTGTAATAATATTGGGTTTATAAGTACCGATTTCAGATGTTCGAAGGCATGCTGGCAGTCGGCTGTCCATTCAAACTTAACATCTTTTTACATAATCTTGTTATGTTACGAGAATAGTCGATACAATTTTTTATAAAACGTCTGTAATAATTGCAGAATGCAACGAATCTTCGAGCGCTGACCGCATCGTGTTGGACTGGATAGATTTTAATGACGTCGTATTTTCTTCCTTTATCGGTGCATTTGTGTCCCAGAAATGTGACTTCATGCATAAAAAATGAACTTTTTTCAGGATGTAACTTCAGATTGTATTTCCTACATTTCTTAAAAACATCAGTTAAGTTTTTAAGCATATATTTTTCGGAACAACCTATAACTATTAGATCATCCACGTAAAGGAATGCTTGAGATGGTTCGAGTCCAGAGAATGCAATAGTCATCATTCTCTGAAATGAATTAGGCGCTATTTTTAAACCAAAAAGTAATCGCGTAAAGCGACATGAGCTATTGCACGTTGAAAAAGACGTTATATTTTTTGAACTTTCTTCAAGTTCAATTTGATGAAAGCCTGACATTAAGTCAAGGCATGAAAAATAGATTGCTCTACCTAGTTGATCTAAAATATCATCAATTCTGGGTAGTGGAAATTTATCACACAACAGTTTTTTATTAATCTGACAATAGCCATTTTTTATCTTCTGAGCCTGGAAGTGCTTTCTTTGGAACTAGCAAAAGTGGGCTATTGTATTCTAAAACTGATGGTTCTACAATTTTGTTTTTGAATTTCTTCGACCTGAGTATGCGGGCTTCGGTACTTTTTAATTTAAATCGGTTCAGTGTCCTTTAATCTCAATGTTTGTTTATACAAATTATTTGTTGTTGTTGATTTGGTTTCAAGTCCGAATACATCATTATACTTGGTGCATAGTTCTATTAATTGTGGTTTAAATTGTTTTGGAAAGTTTTTATTTAATTGAGCTATTGCTGTGTTTTTTCTGTTTTCTGGAGTAGTTTGAACTACGTCGTAGTTCGAAAGTGGTTCAAAATTCAGATTATTTATATTAATTAATTGGTATTTATTGGTCGTATTAAGAAATCGGACAAATGTATTCCTTTGTGTTGCAACTGTGCTTGCAACGTAAATACCAGGTTTAATTTCCTGATTTGTGATTAATATAGTATCTTCACTTGAAGTTAGTTAAATTTTTCGGACGACTTCTGATCTTGCAGGTACAAGTATTGAATTGTTACCAGAACTGAATGTTATTGGAACATAAATTTGGACATTTATATTGTTTGGTCTTATTATAAACCAATCTTCGGACAGTTCTAGGTCTCTTTTGCAATGAATACCTTTAATGAAATCTATGCCTTTTATTCCGTCACACGGTATAGCGAAATTTGCATTGACTATATGAAAACTGTGAATTATATATTTGACTGATTGTAGCTCAATTTATGATTCCTTGACCTATACCTTGAATGTCTATAGTGATATTCAACTGGATGTCGTTGAAGACATCAGAATCTTCTTTTAAAATTGAGATATCTGCACCTGTATCTATTAAAAATACCAGTATCTTTCCTGATTCTACATTACAAAGATAACAAAAATATTAAGATTGAAGTTTACTGAATGAATTTTTATTAATTCTGTGTATCTAAAGGGGGTTGTTAGTTTCCCGAATTATTTTGGGCTACCCTAACATTGTTTCTGTTGTTATTGTTGTGGCCTCGGTTCGAGTTGCCACGGCCTCTAGAGTTTCCTCTATTTTGACCTTGTCCTCTATTGTTATTATTGTAGCCGCCTCTGTTGTATGGTCGGCCTCTACAATTACCTCTGCCGCAGTTTCCTCCACGATGAGGGTAATTTTAGTAATAAAGGACAGTATTAGTTTGTCCGGTTGCTTCTGTGCAACTATCGACAAATTTTGATATGGCATCATTCATGTTATAGAATGTGCCTGCCTGCATGATAAGTTTTACCTTATCTATAGCGCAGTTCTTTGTCATAGCTTTTATAGCTTTGGCTTTGCTATATTTGGTGGCTAAATCTGAACTTAAACCATTATTAATATAAGCACCTGCCAGAGCTTTTGCTAGTTGCTCAACTTCTTGAGTATAAATGTTGGCAGTTTTGATATTTTGCTGAAGGTTTAGGAGTTTAGTTGATAGTACTTCAACTGATTCTCCTTTTACCGTTCTTGATAATTTTGATATTATTTCGGCGATTGTTTTTTCATCGCTTATCCAGTTTCGTGCATGGAAGGTGTTGCTTCATGGTCTTCTTTTAGTGTGTCTATAAGACTCAAAGCATCTTTGAAGCTTTGTAAGTGTTCTGCCTTTCCATCAAACTCTGGTAAGTGCGATGAGGCTAGTTTGAGAAAACTTATAGCTGTTTGGGCCATTGTGTTGTCAATGGATTGGGTATTTATTTCAGAATCTGATGGTTTAGTATCAGTTGACAATGAAAGTTGTTTCTCGTCGAATGACGCTGAAGTGTTAAGAGAATTTGGAAGGAATATTGTTATGTTATGCCTTTCCGAAATTCGTCTGATGTTTTCTCTTAACGTGCTTAATACATCAGTTGTTTGTGTTAAATGCAAATCTGTTAGTCTAGTTGCATTATCACATATAAGTTGACGGCAGCTATTGTAGGAATCTACAAGAATTTTAAAGTGTTTTAACGTTGTCTCGTTTGAGACAGGTGCGCTTTGGTTAAGGCACTTGAAAGATTTATTAAACTCCTCACGTTGTTCCCTTAGAATAGTAACGATTTGCGTCCATTCCATTAATGTAGTCGCAGCACGTTTAGTGCGCGAGTACGAAAATCTGGTTCATATCTATATGTAAGCGCAATGAGTGCGTCTATTTCTGGCATATTCAAAGATGTATTTAAGCAGCTGCGAAGACCTTGTAACATATGTAATGTAATGTATATGTAACGCTTCCTCAGTGATTTTTGGAGAAGATAAATCTTCAGAAAGATGTTAACTGAGGCTATTACAATGAGTATTGTTAACAGAATGTTTGTTAACTGCACATGGGGAGTGGTGTCTAAAACTTCTACTACGTTAACTACATTGGCAGTGTTATCATCTGCCTTTAATTGTTTTCCCCCCATTTTCCTATATAATATTTCTTGTATTTTTTTTGATACTTCGTATGCAGACGCACTAAGACAATTGTTGTCGGCCCAAGAATTGGGTGCTCGTCAATATTTGTTTTTATTTTGACGTAGGGTAAGGTCGACAGGATTATTCCACACTCTTTTTGAGAAACTGAATAGAGTGGGCTTGTTGTTGTGCCATATTTTTCTATATATTCTGATTCGAACTCATATACTGATATGAATTCTCTATGCCTTTGCAAAATTTGTAGGGCTCGCATACGAAAGTCTGTATAGTCGTTGTATACTTTGTTAATTTTGTCTTCAATCATGACTAATTTATGTTCATAATTCTTGAAACACCTAATGAAGCTAACGGGGCATTTATTTCTGTTCAAAGTTTTAATTTTTTCTAATTTAAAAAATTTTTTTTTCCAATTTTTGGAGTGCCCATACAAATACGAAATTTATGTATCTCATTTTATCTAATTCTTTTTACTTCCATAAATTTTCTTAAAATTTTTTTTTTTACTTTTGAAATTTTGTTGAAAATGTAAGTTGATTTAAAATAACCTACATGCAATTATATATTCGTTCTGTTAATGGAAGAAGTCGGTTAGTTGTACTTACGATTGGCTTACAAATTTTTCGTTATACAATTCTATGCCAATCATATGGTATTAGTATATAGCCTAGCAGAGTTTAGTAGTTTCCAATTTGCACTTTGAGGGTGCTTCAACTTTTTTGTAAGAATTTAAAGTAAAGGCAAAGTGGGGCATTCGCATTTCTGCAGCCCTATTTGCGTTACTTCGCACCAGTGCGAAGTTGTTTATTAAACTCGTCTATACGCTCTTGGCAGCGTTGTCGGTCTTCCTCGTTGGTGTAAGTTTTCTGCAAATCCAGTTTCAGTCGTCTTTTTTGTAGAAGTCTTCTAATATGTCTTTTTGGGTGTTTTTTTCAGTTGTCTTGCCCTGTACTCAGCTAATGTGAGTGGGCGGGGTCCATCGGTTGTATACACCTCTAAAGCCTCAGCCAGGCTCGGTGCATCCCTTTGCTCAACAGGAGCAGTATCCTCTAGGGTGACGGAATCCACTTTGTTCGTTTAAATGTAAAGTTGATTTTAATTTGTTATATCAGTAGTATTTAAAGCGACTCAATGAAATGCCCTCTGATTTTCTATACCATCTGAACATCAATGTGGCCAATAGCCAGGATACCAGCGACATTCAAAAGCAATTCGGCGATATAGTCGCCGTTTGCGCGGGTGGCACTTTCAAGCGTATGCGAGAGTTGGCTATTTATATGCGTCCCATATTGGGCATAGCGGACGAACCTGTTGATCTATGCGAGAGTGGACAACGCTATGCTGTCTACAAGGTGGGCCTCGTTCTATGCGTCAGCCATGGTGTCGGCTCCTCAACGTTCTCTGTGGTCCTGTCATGGTCGCCATGTAGAAATAAAATAGATATTAACTCTATTATTTGTTGGAGCTTCTGCTCCAACTGCAATCTTCACTGTTTCAATCTTTATTTGTGAATAATCATTTACTTAGCTACTTCTTAACATAGTGTTACAGTGTGACAGTTTGATATATTTTGAGTACAGTGTGTACTCTATATGTGCGCATAGCGCATAGCGGGGAGGTGGCGATAGCTATAAAATAAATGATACTTGATATATGTATATATACTATTCTAGAAGCAACATATCAATTTGGTGACTTTAGCTCTTATTATTTACCCAATTTGCTCAGAAAACAGGATTTCCATATCGATTTTTATCGATTGCTTGGAAACGGAGTAAGTTATCGATTATCGGAAACAAACTCGATCTGCGCAGGCACTAGGAGGACATACAAGTCTCTAGCTCTTATAGGCTCTGAGATCCTTGCGTTACATACGGACAGACAGACGGACATGGGTAGATCGGCATGGCTATTGATGTTGATCAAGAATATATATGCTTTATGGGGTCGGAGATGCTTTCTTCTGCCTGTTACATACATTTGCACAAATACACTATACCCTTTTTACCCATTTTTAATGTGTTCAGGTTATAATTACCGAAGTCCTCAAAGCCAAGTAGACGAAATACAAAAACACGTTGGGAAATTGATCACCGACAATATCGTCGAACCATCTGTATCCGAATACAATAGCCCACTCTTACTAGTTCCCAAGAAATCCCTTCCGGGAATAGAGGAAAAGTATTGGCGATTAGTAATTGACTGTCGCCAATTAAAGAAATAAAACTTTTGTCCGATAAATTTCCGATCCCCAGAATTGACAACATTCGAGATCAATTGGGTCGAGCCAAACACTTTTCGTGCCTTTATTTAATAATAAAAAAAGAAATATAACATCCTTTTCGACAAACCATGGATCATATCATTTCACGCGATTACCATTTGGTTTTAAAATAGCGCCAAACTCATTTCAAAGAATGATGACCATAGCATTCTCTGGACTTGAACCATCGCAAGCATTCCTTTATATGGATGACTTATTGATAATAGGTTTTTCCGAAAGACATATGCATTAAAAGTTAACAGATGTTTTTAAAATATGTAGGAAATACAACTAAAATCGCATCCAGAAAAATGTTTTTTTTATGCATGAAGTGACTTTTCTAGGTCACAAATGCACAGATAAAGGAATCTTGCCAGATGACAACAAATATGACGTCATCAAGAATTACCCAGTCCCACATGATGCGGACATCGCTTTTTTTTTAACTCAAACCCATAATGGAATTCAACTCGCAATAGCATATGCATCACTTTCGTTCACAAAGGGTGAAAGTAATCAAAGCACAACAGAACAAGAGTAAGCTGCTATTCATTGGGATATAACATATTTTCGACACTATATATATGGCAAACATTTCATAGTAAAAATGGATAACAGATCAAGTAGATTTGCCTATGCAACGCTTCTAAGTCCAACGTATATGAAGTCATTTGTAATTATAAAGTACGAAAAGTAGTGACCTTGCTAATAGTAAATAATATATGTTTGTTTACTTATGGAAAAAAATTATTGCAAAAATTGATGCCAGCGATCTGTATACCAGTGGAACACTTGACTTAGGTCAGTTTTTCCAAAGGCTTGAAAAAGAAGCCCGTATACATGAGATCAGTCAACTTAAACTGGCACCGAGCGAAATGATTTGAATTAATTTCAATTGATACTGTTTACATATCATGACGATCCCATACAAGGATCATACAGTCATTTCAAAAACGCTAGCTAAAATAAAAAGACACAGACAAGACTGGAAAAATATGACACGTCATATAACCAAGTATATACGTAGTTGTCCGAAATGTTAAAAATAAAAACAACAAAACACACTAAGCCACCCTTAATCATCACAGACACTCCAATATTTGCACTTGATAGACTGATTGTGTATACTATAGGTCCGCTACCTAAATTAGAAAATGGTAACGAATACGCAATTACATTAATATGTGACCTAACAAAATACCTTGTTGCGATTCCAATAACAAATAAAAATGCAAAAACAGTTGCAAAAGCAATATTTGAATCCTTTATACTGAAGTCGGTCCAATGAAGACGTTCATTTCGGACATGGGAACTGAATATAAAAATTCTATTAGCAATGACTTGTGCAAATATTTGAATGTGGTAAATATAACGTCCACTACCCACCACCACCAGACAGTTGAAACAATAGAAAGGAATCATAGAACTTTTAACGAATTAAGCCCCGGTTAACGTACGCAATTGGTTCCAGCCTCTTGTTCGTTATGCAAAACGTAAAACCATTATTCCCATGTAATGAGGCAAAACATTTTTTGCAACAGTACATACTTGGATTCATTAAACGATGGTCTAAGGAGTTTAATGATCCTTTTATAACGAAACTTCTGTGCATCTCTCTTGTTCGCCCTATCCTTGAATTTAGCTCTTGCATCTGGTCTCCGCAGTATAACAATAGCCAGGATCGTATTGAATTTGTTCAGAAGCAATTTCTGCTTTTTGCCTTACGAGGTTTAAATTGGGACCCTAATCTTCGGTTGCCATCTTACTCCAGCAGGCTGCTTCTTCTTAATCTTCCGTCGTTAACCAGCCGTAGGACAATTCTCGGTGTTGTCTTTCTACATAAGTTGACTCTTGGCGATATAGATTCTCCTTTTCTGCTAGGGCGTCTTCAATTCTCTGTTTCAACTAGACCAACTAGAAATTATCGCCCCTTATTTCTATTTACGTGCACAACAGACTACTCTATGCACAATCCTTTTCGCGTGCTATGTAAAAATTATAATAGTTTACATCACGTTTTCTCAACCGAACTTTCTCTACTCTTAATAAAATCGTTGCTTTCAGGATACCTTCGGGAAGTCACTGACCATTCCTAGCTATGAGCAGGGGCATGGCTTGCCGGACCGGTTATAAATTTTCCCCCACCGGTGATTTCCCATTACTATCTCTCTATCCTATCTACATAACATTCTATAAATCTTGATTAAATTCCTTTACTTTATTAATAACTTCTTTCTTTCTTTTCCCCAATTTATTGTATTTTCTTAAATAAAATAGCAAATTATGATTATTTTTAATTTTACTTAAGACCACTTTTTTCCTACTCACACCCTTCTTTTTAGATATAGGCGCTAATAGCGTCACTGACAAAATTAGCTGTGAAAAAGGGCACAGCTGGCCGGACTGGCAAATAAAATACCTCCATCGGTCGGTGATGCTATTAGAAAATTGTGTTTTCTAATTAGTCTTTTAGCATTTAATTTTCATTATGTATGTATAATCTATTGAATAATGAGGAAGACACTCGTTTTGTCGACCATTAATAAATAAATAAATACATAAATAAATAAATATTTGTTTGTAGACGGAGGGCAAGTTACCAAATCCTCTACGACTAAGATAACATCAGCACTCAAATTGACGGTGATATGATCGAGCTTATCAAGTTTGGGTTGTTGCCGGTGTACTTTGGCAGATGAATTGCAGAGCGTTGTGTCATCGCAACAGGAATAGCCGCTATTACAGCTTGTGATGAAGACGCACCGACTTGCAGAGCATCAGTTTGGCGCTGCAGTTCTCGAAGCTGCTCTGAAACACCAAGCATATTGCAGGCGTTATTGAACTCCTCTATAACGATCAGCATTTCGGGTTTTAATGATCGTAAATTGTAGCGACATTTGTGCATAAACTGTATTTTGAAGCGTCACCAATGTAGAGATTTGTATTACTCCAAAAGAGTTCGTTAATGTTCTTTATTGTTCCAAAATTATATTTATATTGAGCTTGAGCTGTCGCTAGCTGTCTCCTCTATTTCACCAGAATCGTAGGGATGAGAGTTAGTGAGGCCAGGGATACCAATCGGCTAAACTCCCTCGATATCAATTAATATTACACTTACGTTATATTAACCAAACCTAGCCTTCAAGGGACATGTATATGACAGATATATCATTTCGAGTAAAGCAACTTTTGTTGGTTTAAAAAGATGGATAAAAAAGAATTTCGTGTGTTAATAAAGTATTGCTTTATGGCGAAAAAAAAATTCTGTTGAAGCCAACAGATAATCATTATTCGGACTCTGAACCAGAAAAATCAACTGCTGAGAAGTGCTTTGCCAAGTTTAAGCGAGGCAAAATGAGCATCGACGATTGTGTACGCAGTGGACGCCCTAAAGAGGCTGTTACCGACGAAAACATCAAAAAAGTCGACAAAATTATTTTGGATAACCGTAAAGTGTGGTTGATCGAGATAGCTGCAAAATCTTTATCCCTAAATATCTTGTATACATTATATAATGAAATATAGATTTTAATGCTAAAACAAGATTAATTAAACATGAAGCATGTGTTGACTCTATTTTTTACGATCTCAACTTCTCGATGCATCGTGGGCGTAGGTTTTCTGGTATTTTAAAATTTCTGAAAACTACTGTCTTTTGACAAACATACCTAGGTTTAGGGATCTTATGGTAAAGTAGATGTCATTGCTTGCAAAAACTTAAACGCTAACTTCATTCATTAATTGCGCTACACTAATGGCTGTAAGATTCTTATTTCTTTTTAATCGCCGTCTTCAAGAATTTTGTGACTTTCTACATTTAAAATGGATTAAGTTATCGGTATTATTAGATTATTCAGCTTAAGTGTCAGCATTGTATTTAATGCCGAAAGCTTTTCATATAAATGGGCAGTATGAACTACCTCTTATGTCTTGACTTTAAAATTTCGTTTGCAGCATTTGTCAAAGCGTTTATTTGCTCTAGCATTTTTGTATTTATAATATATTCTAATATATGTATGTTTAATGTTATCCCCGTTTTTGGGAAGTTTAACGTTTGGAAGAGTCTATGGTAAAGGCCAGCCAGGAAGAGTTGTGAGTTGCACTTCGCCAATAACTTCTCTCGTTTACCTTCCAGCGAGTGTTCAATGCGACTGCCTTTGAAACA
Organism: Drosophila littoralis; assembly: GCA_018903485.1. Taxonomy (NCBI): domain Eukaryota; kingdom Metazoa; phylum Arthropoda; class Insecta; order Diptera; family Drosophilidae; genus Drosophila; species Drosophila littoralis. The sequence goes on from JAEIGF010000597.1 coordinate 567,574, forward strand.
GAGTGCAGAGTGCTTGGAGCATGCCATGGCCAGGCGTATCGTCAATTATTTAGTACTGAGCGAAAATTGGGTCGGCATTTGATCTGAAGAAGCAGAACTTCGCCTTCACCAAGGAGTAAGAGGATCTGAATCACATGTCGCGAGTTAGTTTAGAATTAAGTGGCTGTTATAATATTTACTCCCACATCACTGCGTCTTGAAGAAAAACAGCAAGTTGCGTGTTATGTTTGGTGGCTCTGCAACGACTGATTCTGGAAGTTCTCTTACTGATGTGCTGATGGCGGGACCAATCATTCAATCAAAATTGATCCACATCCTGATTCGATTTCGCACGTTCCCTGTTGATCTGACAGCTGACATTTGAAAAATATACCGGCGTGTCCGAGTAACTTCGCCTTTCAGCTACTTCCAGTGCATCCTGTGGAGGGACTCGCCTCAGAAGGACATTGAAATCTTCAAATTGGATACCGTGACATATGGGACCAAATCAAAATCATTTCAGTTCATGCGCCCAATGTACCAGTTGCCCATTGATGCACGTAAAACATTTCCAATTGGGTTGGATGCCATCAAATAGGAGTTTTACGTTGACGATTTCATATCTGGAGCCAACTCAATTTCTGAAGCCAGAGAGAAAATTCGTCAGAGAGCATGTATATTTCTCGTGGAATTTCAAACTTCGAAAGTGTTGTTCGAGTCACCTTGATGGAAAATCTGATGAAGATTGGGAAAGGTAGTTAAATGAGATCCAGCGATCAACCTGTTGCTATTTTTATTTACTGTTATAGATTCCACCGTTAAGCCCTGCAAACGCTCAGTTCTGTCTATTGTTGCCCGGTTTTATGATCCGCTTAGACTTTTGGGACCAGTCATAACTAAAGCAAAGATCTTTCCTCAACAGCTTTGTGATGAGCAATTGAGTTGGGATGAAAGCTTGCCGATTGCAGTGATACGGCCTGGAGAGAGCTATGCAGCAGATTTCTGAACATTTGGCATTTTACGATGCCAGTGTGGCCTATAGAACCTGCATCTTCGTGGTGGCCAGAAGTTCTCGAACCGCAAGTCGTATCCTTTGGTCCAAGTCTCGAGTTGCGCCGTTAAAAATATTAACTGACCCCAAAACTGGAATTATGTATAGCGAAGCGGTTGGCTAATCTGTTACATAAAGTCAAGCGCACAGGCATCTTTGTCAGCTAGTTTGACTGGTGGTGCTATTCGTCCGTTGTCCTATCGTGGATACATTTTTTTATTGTTGATAAATTATTTATTATAAAGGATTTATTGTTTTCGAAGAACTTACCACCAGTATGGAGTGGCGATATGTTCCGACGGACCGAAATCCAGCTGAAATTCTTTCTAGAGGCACAGCTCCCGGCGTCCTAGCTTAATCAGAGCTCTGGTTTCATGGCTCATCGCATCTATTAGATGATCGCCTAAATTGTCCGGTGTCTTGTCTGCCTGAAACTCTAACCATCAAATTGAGGAAAAGAGTACTGAACATTAAGCCTCCATGTGCGTGGCATAAGGCATCATGTACTCACTGTTGCAGACATTCATCACGGAACTCAGATTCTTCTTTGGGTTGTTTACAGAGCAAGATTTTGAGATGACATCAAGGAGATTCATTCTCATGGAAATGTGAAAAAGTTCAGCTCCATCGCATCCCTTGCACCATTTCTGGATGAAGGTGACCTCCTCCGTGTTGGTGGCCGGCTTAGCTTGTTTCGTCGAGCCTGTGATGGCAAGTCTTTCAAGAAAGCGTCTGGAAGCCGTTCAAGCGTTCACCGTAGCTGGAGTCGATTATTGCGAACCTTTCTTCCATAAGTCGGAAGGTTCGTACGAGGCCGCCCATCAAGTGCTACGTTTGCGTCTTGCACTTGCATATTTTCTTTTATCTTGTCACCTGTTCTTGAGTCGTTAATCTAGGCGAAGCGAAGAAATTGTTGTGAGCCACAGCCAAATAACTTTATAAATAATTTATATTCGGTCAATAAACATGAATATAACGTGTTGTTCTAAAAAGCCAACATTTACTTTAGTTCATGGCAATAGTTTCAAAAACAGTTGCTAAAAAACAAAAGCAACTCAAGACGAAGACTTTCTTCGACTTGCACGGCTCACCTTCTCACAGATCTTTGTCATCGAATCAAAAATCTCATAAGATTATCGATTGAACGGACGGTTCTTTGGGCTGATTCTGAAGTCACACTTCATTGCATTTGGTCACATCCTTCGTTTTTGGCAAGATATGTGTCGAATCGATTGGCTGAAACCCAATAAAGGATAGAGAACGCTGAATGGCGCCATATACAAAGCTTTCCAAACAGGCTATAATATTCTCCCACCGGGTCGGTGAGTCCTATCTACTTAACACTAATAGTTAATTAATAAATTCTTACTTTATTTTTTCTTATTTTTTGTACTTTCTTAAATAATATAGCATATTAAGAATTTTTTTCATTTTACTTAATAACACTTTTTTCTGTACTTACACACTTCTTCTTCGCTGTAGGCGTAGCGTCACTGATTTATTATTATTAAGCTGTGAAAAGGGGCACAGCTGGCCCGACTTGCAAATAAAACACCTCCATCGGTCAGTGATGCTATTAGAAAGTTATGTGTACTCTAACCAGGCTTTTTGCATTTAATTTTCATAATGTATGTGTAATGTAACGAATAATGAGGAAGCCACTCGTTTTGTCGACCATTAGTAAATAAATAGAATTAAAAAAAAAATAAAATACCTACACAGCCGAACCCAGCAGAGGCGATTTTAGAGGCTGCGATGTCTACTAGTTACTTGCGTCGATATGGTTCGATGTTCCTTCATTTTTGAAGGAACCAATAGAATCCTGGCCGGTTAATCAGCTTCTGTTGACAGATGAGATGCGTACGCAAAGCAGCTGTAGGACTAGCAGCTCTGGTAGACCGACCAGATATCTTGGAAACTATCGATAGTTTCTCATCGCATGCCAAGCTGTTGAGAGTGTTTACTTACATGATCAACTTTATTTGGAAATAAAAGCAGTTGAGAGTGTTTACTTACATGATCCCCTTTATTTCAAAATAAAGGGTACAATTTTAAAGTATCATTAGGGCGCTCGAAATGAAAGAAGCTTGCGCGAGCATAGTTGAAGTCATCCAACGAGTTGAATTTAAAAATTACATTGATAGGGGACACACGTGGGTCGTTAACTGCAATGTTTGAAATTATTTATACATGAGTCTAATGGATCTTGGTGCTCTTTTTCTATGTAGCGAGTAGGAGAACGACTTGCAAATGCTCATTTTTCGTATGATGTCATCAGACAATGAGATCATGCATTCGTTGCTTTAAATGAAAACCCCGTCGGCTAACACAAACTATAGGACAGTTACCAGCAGATCGATCCCATTTTCTATCTGTACTTTCGATTTTTGTGGCCCAATTAACACGATCATTCGAAAGCGTGGAAAGCCGACGTATAAGTAGTATATAGCATTATTTGTTTGCTTCGCTTCTAAAGCGGTTCACTTGGATCTAGTTTCTGACTCAACTTATAAATTTTTAATGGCTTTTCGTCCGCCTTCAAGGAGTCCCACAGACCGTCCATTGCGACAACGCAACCAACTTCGTCCGAGCAAGTTCCCAGGTTCTTGACTTGCGAGTTCGAGTCGAGGAAGAGGGGGACGCAATTCGGGGAATTTTCATCACAAGGCTGATGCGAATTTGCGTTCGTGCCGCCAAGAGTTCCGCACGATTTTGGCGCAGATCTCCACATAAAATATTATCATCTATTCCAAAATTGAAGTCTAGTGTAAATTAGGCTTAGGGCGGAGCGAAAGCGCAATAAAACTTTGTCACTTGTTCTGGGAGCAAATTCGCCTCGCTTCGCTACTGTAGCTTAATTTAGCTTTAAGAAGTTTTAGTTGTCGAACTATACGAAACCGGTCAGCATAAAGAGCACATAATTCTCAAAATTCTGTGTGCGTTGTATGCGATTTACGCTCTTAAGCAGGCAGTTTTTTATGTTCTGATTTTGCGTTTGTGAAAGTGAAATAATGCAAGGCGAAAACACAAATTATATGTAGCCAAATAGAGTGCTACATGGCGATGTTTCAGTCGGTCGTCGACAAGGAAACCGAGCTGCCACATATTGAAAAGTGGCATCATCTCCGCTCGTATTTTTCAAGCCCTGCGTTGGATTCGGTTCGATCATTGGAGTTTTCCGGTGCTAATCATTGGTTGGCTCTGGATAAAAAGCGCCTAGTTCTCCAGGCACACACCAATAAGATTCCTGGCCTCAAGAGGGTAGATTCGGAGTTGGCTTTAAACTGCGTGCGTTCTCCGATAAGGTTAATTCACTTATGCTTGCATTGCAGACTTTGGGCAGTGTGGAGAAAATCTCAGGATGCATAATTGTGCATACGCTGCTTCAAAAAATTGGATAACCAGAGTCAGCAGTCATTGACGAGGGCCCAACAGCTGATAAGTTCTTGATATTTCTGGAAAGGCGTCAAAAGCTGAAGAGCTTGGAACATGTCATGTCATCCCATCTGACCAATTCTCAGGTGGGCAAATCCAATTATATTACTAGCGGCAGCAAACGGGAGCTTGTAACCGAGACTTACCGAAAGGGCTGCAACTTTTGTGATGCATCTAGTCCCGGAGTCTACACCTTCAGTATTAGCCTCTGTCTTTTGGGAAATTGTCTCCATGGCATAGCAGTGGTAGCCATTGTTGTACTTGTGGAGGAAGGCATCATACCCTGCTGCATTTTACTACATAACCAGATGCTAAATTGTCGACACCATCTCATATTTCGTCCGCTTCGAGCGCCGCCAATTCGACTCACTGTCAGTCCACTACCTCTAGCTTGCCAAGGTCTTTTGGCCTCTGCAGTGGTTAAGGTATGGATTAGTTCTGGTTCCTTGGTTCCCTGTGGGGAACCTTTGGGTATTATTTCTGAAAACTTGATGAGCGCTTTGGCAATGTTGGTGCTGTCGTGGAACTCCATCAGATTTTCCCTATCGGACTCCGATTCACAGTCGAGAGCGGCAGGCTCGTTCGAGCACCATTTCCGAACTGGAAAATGGCCTTTTGTCAATAGCTGCTTTATGCTTGATGTCGAATTTAACTGGTTTCCTCGATGGAATCACCTCCAGAGATCAAATCGTCGACATAGAAGTCCCTGCGGATGATCTTGGCAGCCAGCGGGAACTTGTCCTCTTCGTTGTAGATTAGCTGTTGCATTCTACGGATGGCTTAAAACGCCTTAGGCTTATTTCCGTATGTCACTATTTCCAAAGAGTATTTATTTATCCAGTCATGTGGTTTTTTGCGCCATAAGATGAATTGCAGAAACTGGGCTGAGGGTATTATGCGCCCACAACGATACATGGATGGATCAGCTAGCAGCAAATCATTTAAGGATGCGCCTGATGTCCATTTAGCGGATCCGTCAAGGGCGACGCGCAATTTCGTTGACGTGCTGTCCGGCTTCTCCAAACAGTGATGCAGCAAATAATTTATCAAAAAGAGCGTATTCATCAGTTATAATGGGTATGGAGTCATAGCCTGTAGCCTCCAAAAACCGTTTGACGATGCAGTAGTAGATCGATCCGCTGGCTCTTAAAGAACGATTTTGTTTTTTGGGAATTTTCCAACCGGCAAAGTCGATTTCAAAATGAGGCTGATAATCTGTATATGTGCGCGTTATGACGAAGGAAACATACGAGACGCTCGTATGTTTAGTTGTCAGCTGATGAGTTTTGGCGAGTCTGCTGGTAATAAGGTTGAGCTGAGAAGCAGAATCCAGCAATGCTCGGCGGTGTATGTATGCTCCAGAGCGGCTCTTGGCGCACACGATAGCAGTGGGGAGCTACACGTACTCAGCAGGCTTGACGTTCAGGGCTTCAGGTGCGAGATCAGAGGCAGCCGCAATGAAAGTTGATGAGGTTTAAGGCAGCGTAGACGAAATATGAGAAGGCATACCTCTAGCAGCCTGCGTATTTTGTGCACTATGATCAAACTTGTGACTTGAGCTTGGAGTCTTGTGCAGCTAAGAGTGGTGTTTGTATTTACAATGTCTACAATGGCCTGATCCGCACTGCTGCAAGCTGTGGCCCTTTCGTAAGCCTTTCAAAGGTGCAAATGTTTGGCTTCCTTATGGCGCAGACTGGGTGGATATGGATTGGTTCAAATATAAAAATCAAGTGCATTTAGCGAGATAATGATGTTTTGATTCGCAAAAGTGACAAAGTTGTTGATTAGATTGGGCAATGTTGCGATTTGGGTTGGATAAGTTTTTGCCCACCTGCAGGCAGGTGTATGTGCCGTAGCCTTCTTAAAGCCTACTAACATGCGACATCGCTTAGTAAGCAATTTTAAGGCCTTGTCGTAATTAGCTTCGATAGGTTCCAATGACCTTATTATGGCGATAGCAGCGCCATCTAAGCAAGAGTGTAGATGTTGCAGTTTTTCAATCTTACTCAGATCTTCATTGTTTCCGATGACTGCGGTGTACATGGCGTAAAAATCAGGCCAATCCTCATAGGAACCGCTGAACCTGGGTAGCTGCAACTCGGGTAAACGAGACTTACGGCCAAGCGATTGCGATATTGTATATGTCTCCTCAATGTACCCGTGGATTGTAGTAGAGTTTGGGCAAGTCATGCGTGCCTTGTTTACAGAATGCAGATGACGAGTGAGCTACGATTTAACGATTAATTAGGAGTTCTCAAATGCTGACTTCATGTGGTCCACTGAACCATTCGAATCATTATATCGGTTTCGTCGAACCCTCATTCGAAGGTTCATTGTACCGAATGTTCACTGTACTTAGACTTGCCGCCAAACTTAGCAAAACAGGCGCGCGAAAATGCACTGGATGCTCTTGATAAATAGCGAAATTCAAATGGACGCCGATCATAGTTAGTTTCGACCACGAATATGTGTTCGATTTGGAATAATTTTTTCATAACGAAAAAGGGGCGCTCTCAACTCGATACTGACTCCGGCGGTCAAGACAGCGACGTTGGAAACGAGAAAGAAAAAAGTGAAAATTCACCGCCAGTCGACAGGCGCTTAATACTGGTCTGGAAATGCGCCTGGCAACCGCGCTCTTCCTCGTTTGACGGGGACGCAGGCTCGGTGCAGCATTCCAGTTCTAGAAAACGACGGATTAATTCTTCAACCTGTTCATTCGACTGCAGATGCGAGTCTTCCAGAAGATCTGGATTCAACATTGATCACATTGCCACGAGTGATGATTTGCCTTTTAAAGCACCTCCCATTGCGACCCAACCAAGGCGATTCTTTTGCAGTACCTGCAGTCCAGCAGCTAGTTTAATCTGGGCGACGCATAGCTGATCGAAAAACAGAATTGCTCCAAACAAAATGTCGATATGCTAAAATTTGAAAATTTATGGCTAATTGTATTTTTGATGGACTGTCCCAAGATGCAGGATCAAGAGTGAAGCCAGGCTGATTGTCGGTGATGGATGGTGCAATCAACGCCTGGATGCATGTGGAGCACTCCGACACTCGAGATTCGACATTGATGTTGACCGGAAAACCTTCGGACGCAAATACCGCATCACCAATGCCTGAGACGACTCCTGTTGATTTAAATTTGCGCGGCTGGAGCCGATGAACAAGACGAGAGGTGATAATGTGCAACTGCGACCCAGAGTCGAGCAACGCACGGTAAGGCACTAAGGAGCCAGCGCTATGACGACGGTGGCAAAAGGAAAGCTGTGATTGGTGGCGAAAATGAAGTTGCCGCCAGGATGTTTTGGAATGAGGAAGAAGTTTGTGCATCTTGAGCATTGTGTGAGCAACAAGCAGCGAAGTGGCTGTCAAGATGCACAGGCTACCTTCCACAACTGATGTCCCATTTGCAAGCAATTTAGGCACAGAGCAGGCCTCTTGGCTTCGTGAAGGCGCAACTAGGGCGATAAATTTGCAAGCTGGGAACATTTTTAAATAGAATGCACATGCACTCGTTCCACTTTTAGTCACTACAGACGTTTTCCTAGCACTGATGTTCTGGCCCACCTGGGAGCGTTTTCATCGCCGTAGCGTGATCCGCATTTCCTCCTAGCTAGCTTGTGTAGCACTCATGGTTTTGCAGCAACGTGTGTACTATAGTGCAACTGGCGATCTGTTCCACACTGCCCATCGATTTTAGCGCACTGAAAATTCAACTTATCTAAGAGCTCGCACAGTTGCGTCGTCGCACCCTTATTCGCCTTTCTTAAAGCCAAAATCTCAGTGATGTTTGCCTGAAAAACAAGACGCTTGTTATTAAAACATTTATCAAGCAGTTCTATCGCGTCAGCATAATTAGAGTTAGACATTTTCAATGGGAGAACTATATCCTGTGCTACTCCTTTGACGTATGACCGTAGTTGTTGTAGCTTTTCAATGTTGGTCACATACGGATCCTTGTCAATGACTGTGGTGAACATGTTCGAGAAATCGGTCCATTCTGTGTAGCCTCCACTTATCTCCGAAAATTTAAGTTGAGGCAATCGAGAGAATAATTGGCTGCAGCTGAATTGTAAATGGAACAATACTTAATCTGCTCAACCTTGCTTCGATTTCCTTGCTCGCGTTGGAGGGACACCCGTAACCGCCTAATAGTAAACTCAAAACTTGACTGAAGATCCTCTTCAATGCTGGCATGACTCAAATCAAACAAGCTGTCGTAGATTGTTCCATATTTCTCATGCAAGTCAGATGCCATGCTTATGTCCTCTTGTAGCTCGTAGTCATCAACATCGCGAAGACATACTAGATCAAGATCAGAGGACAATATTTTGAGTCGATTACTTAAATTCTTAATATTAAAAAAAAACAAGTAAGAGGTTCTAGTCGGGAGCTCCCGACTAGGGAATACCCTGAATCCTCTTATTCGAACACCAAATGGAGTTCGTTTGAATTAATAAAGATAAATTAAAAAAAAAAAGTTCCATTGGCGGGGTTTGAACTCGCAACTGACCGCATATTTACTTTCCCCGGTAGGACTCAAACTCGCGACAGACTGCACCACTTGCCACTGCCTCTACTCAACATCCACGCTAATAATTAGGTATTATTGAGAAAAAAACCAATAAAAATAGCCACACAGAAAACAATCGCAGTGAAGACAGAATTCGAAGCAGACGCTCATGAATGTGTGTGTGTTCAATGTACACTGTACAAATTCTTGCAAATTGCGTCGCAACACGTGCGCAGCATTGCGCAGTCAAAATACCGAAAAACAAAACAAAAACCGATCTTAATGAAATTTTAAACAGTATATCTTATTGCACCATAGAATATTTGCCTATTCTCAAAAAGTCAATTGCATTTAAATTGTGGCTTAAATTAGTTGGCAATACAAGTTGGGTTATTAACTTGATTTATAGCTCTGCGGTGGTAGCAGGGAGGTGGCGATAGGTCTAAAATGAAAGATACTTGACATATATATAATATTCTAGAAGCAACATATCAATTTTGGTGACTCTAGCTCTTATTATTTACCCAATTTGCTAAAAAAACAGGATGTCGATATCGATTTTTATCGACTGCTTGGAAACGGAGTAAGTTATCGATTATTAGAAACAAACTCTAGTCTCTAGCTCTTATAGGTTCTGAGATCCTTGCGTTTATACATGCGGACGGACGGACGGACGGACGGACGGACAGACAGACGGACATGGCTGGATCGACTCGGCTATTGATGCTGATCAAGAATATATATACTTTATGGGGTCGGAGATGCTTCCTTCTGCCTGTTACATACATTTGCATTTTGCACAAATCCAATATGCGCTTTTTACCTATTTTTAATGGGTTCAGGGTATAAAAAAAACACAAGTGTGGGTTCCAACCGTACTTTATTAGCAGATGTCGCCTCACCATTTCCATTTGCACTTGCAATTTCATCAAACCTTATGAATGTAGCGCACAACATGGTTCACACAGCCGAACTACAATACCAGTCTGCGCGCACAAGTGTTCGTTCGAGCGAGACAGTATATAGCGCGTTATAGCACGCAACGATTAACTGCGATTTTGCTACGGGGCTTATGTATAACAACCAACAGTATGCGCAAGCAAGCGGTTCGCTACTGTTGTAGAGTCAATTGTTTGAAATAATAATAAACATAAATAAGGCGCGTCCCACTTAAGGAACGACTTGTGCTTGTAAATACGAAATCATACAGTAAATAAGTAAATAAATTAAACAAGAAAACAACGTCGGGGTCACTAATGGTGTAGATTTAAGCCTTTTTCATCTAATTAATTTTTACTACTTTTATGCAGCAAATTCAAAGGAGTTAATTTGAATTGTATTTAATTCGCCGCGCAGGGCACTTGGAATTTATAAGGGCATACGAAAGAAAGTGGGCAGCAGCTTACAAAGAGCCCCAAAACATTATTTTTTCTTATGCTGTAGTTATGACTATTGTATTATGCTGTTGGCCACTGCACGCAGCCGTCGGTGTTGTCTCTGTTGGTTACTTGGCCAAACAGTCGCCTTTTATTTCTGAAAAATTAAATTTTCTTACTACTACTAATTTACTTATATAATGATTTTTAATATATTTTAAAAATAAAATTAGCATATATGTGCACCAATTTTATTTTAAATTTCCTTAGTGCTCATTTAAAAAGTTATTACGAAAACTCATGGTAATTTTATTTTCAAAATATTTATGCCGTCGACTGTATACATATACTTATATACACTAAAATACCCGCTACTATCGCCGTTACACACCCCGGAGAGCTCTTTAGGCAGGTAGATTAATAAATTGAACGTATCTCTATATAAATAAATATATATATATATATATTTATATATTTATATATATATATATATAGTGACATATGTACCACACCCACAATATATATTATAAGTACACATACACATAACATATGTCCACAGCACCTAACGCCAACCCCTTATACATAAGCCCTAGCAACTAAGCGCACCACACTTGTAACACGAGACACCCCAATTTGTAGCAATAAACTCTAGAGCCCCAAAATCATAAATTGTGAAAATAACAATTCTGGCGTGGGACCGATCATAAAAATCGAAAACCATTAGACATAAACATCCGCCACAATCCCCACCAAATACCCAAATTGCCAACGCAGCTCAAATTCAGGCACTGAGAATATTCTGGAAACTTATTAAGAGAATGAGTGCATTGTTTAAAGAGAGCGAGCTTATGATCTTGAGCCCTCAGCCGAGGTTTGCTAAGTTTTACTGAGGACACTTAACCGTCAAGTTGCATCACGCAAAGAATTGTAAATTCCACGTAAGTCGCTCCTGTTGAAATAAAGATATATTTGTTTCTAACAACGCGTAGTGACTTATTTAATTGGCGCAGCCGGTAGTATTAAAGGACAATTGTAGTCCCAGGCCTTAAGTGTGCCCTTGGTCGTGCATATCCTTTGATCCCTGCAAGTCGCAGTCATTGGTAACGCGCGCGAAATAACGCCATACCTAAACCAAAAGACTTCACCGGGAAAAACCAGAACAACAAAAAGTTAAAGTGAACACCATGGACAACACCTTCCACAAGCACTAGGCCAGATAAGGCAAGTGCCAACTTTTCATGGAGCCACGGAAGAGTTAAGCGCCTTTATACGACGCATTGACTTCATTATGCAGTTATATCCAACGAGGGATATCCGCCAACACAGTGCAGCCATTGAAATGCAGATAAGAGGAGACGCGCAGACGGACCGAACTGAGGTCAGCACTCATATCGGAATTCAACGCTCAAACGCTATGCGAGGAGCTCTTACGAAGAATTAACAATACCCCATTCACCGGAAGTATTCGTAAGTTTGTAGAAGAAGTAGAGTATAAATCACAAGCCATATCGAATAAGTTAATACTTAAAGGAAATCAAATGAATACCATGTTGTATACAAATGCGTTAAATAACACTGTTAAAGACGTTATTATGAGGAAGTTACCCGATAGTTTATTCATGACATTAGCCCGTCCTGACATAACAACAGTTTCCAAGTTGGAACAGGTAGCACAAAGAGAAGGCGTCTATGATTTAGTGTTGTCCGATAGAAGTAAAAATCCAAACAATCAAAACAATCCAGCGACTTCCAACAAAAATCCAGATAACAATGAGTACGGAAAAACTCTAAATTATAATCAAATAACGAAACAGCAGAACTTTAGCAATACTACTCACAAACCAAAATCCCAAGTTGACTGTAGTCCGCAAATTTTTTTTTTTTTTGTTTTTTTTTTATATGAAAATCTTTATTATATTAACAGATAATATGAGTTTTTAAACATGTACATGCTTCAAAATTTGCATTTAACAATGTTTGTTTCTTAGTTTATTTTCTCCTGCTCTACATAAGGTTAAGGCTAAGCTGTCTTCTTAAGAATTGTTTTTAATTGTTTTGTAAAAGACCGAAGTGTCTTTTCTTCAGTCTATTTATAGGAATAGATCCGACAAGGGCTTGTGCAGATCTGTTTTGGTGGTTTATCAGTCTTTCGTTATAGCGACTGGAGTAGAAAGAGATCTGATCTTCTATTAGCGTAATATTCAGATCTCTGTGAAGGGTCAGATTACTGACATTCCAGCTGCAGCCAGTTATTAGGCGTAAAGCTTTATTTTGGATTGTCTGGAAACGTCTTCTGTTTGATTTGGCAGCTGTGCCCCAAATCTGGATGCCATATCTCCAAGTTGGCGCAATGATTTGCTGGTAGATTTGAGTTTTGCACCGTAATGGAAGCTTACTTCTTCGGTTCAACATCCAGTGAAGTTTGTCTCTCTTCAGATAACAGGTTGTCGCAGCTTTTTCAAAATGTTCTCGATAAGTAAGTCGTTGGTCGAGGGTGATGCCCAGATATCTGGCCGAGGATGCTTGTGGAATTGGTTGCATGTTGAGAGAAACTGGTGCAGTTCGTTTACGTCGTAATGTGAAACAGACATTAATCGATTTGCTGGTGTTAATTCCCATGTTCCACTTCTTGGCCCATTACCAAATTCATCGAGGTATCGCTGAATACCTGTTGTTGCTTCACTTTCTGATGTGTTTGAGTTTAAAACACAGACATCATCGGCGTAAGAAGCCAATAACATGCCAGAATTATTAATTTGTGGGATGTCGGCTGAAAATATTGTATATAGAATAGGAGCGAGAACGCTGCCTTGTGGGACTCCAGCAAGTAGTGGGTTGATTGGCGATTGACTATCCTGGACTTGTACCAGGAACTTTCTATTTTCCATAAATGATTTTAGTAGTTTAAACATATTAGCTGGGGTGGCTTGCTTAATTTTGGCTAGTAATCCTGGATGCCAAACACGGTCGAATGCCTGTTGTATATCCAGAAATACTCCGTTGCAATATTCGCCTTTATCGAACGCTTGAAGAATGTGATCAGTTACCCGATGCACTTGTTCTATTGTGCTATGACCAGCGCGGAACCCAAATTGATGTTCGGGAATCGTTTTATGTTGGTTTAAGTGATCAAGTAGCCGCGGAGCAATAAGTCTTTCGAAGACTTTGGAGATGGAGGGTAAAAGGCTTATAGGTCGATATGAGTCGGTATTTCTTTCAGGTTTTCCAGGTTTCAGTATCATTGTTATTCTTGCGACTTTCCAATGCGTGGGGAAGTGTTGCAATCTTAAAGCATGCATTAAATATTATCGTGAGCATAAGAATTGCTCGTTTTGGAAGGACTTTCAGTACTGTATTATTTATAAGATCAAGACCTGGGGCTTTCTTGTTTTTAAGCTTACGGATTGTTTTGCTGACCTCTTCTAGACGGATGGCTTTGATTGGTAGACACGTTAGTAACGGAGTTGAAAGAATTGCCTCGGTGTTTTCTTTATCAGCTGTTGTGGCTGTGTCCAGTGGCGTAAATCGCTCGGCTAGGTGCTCCGCAAAAGTTGTCGCCTGTTCTTCAAATGATTTGCACCATTCTCCGGAGTTATTAAGCAGGGGAATTACTTGCTGTGGTTGCCGTTTGATAGTTTTTGTAAATTTCCATATCGAGTAGTGGGAGTCAGCGGTGTAGTCCAAGTTCGCCAGCAATGTATCAAAATGCTTGTTGTGGAGAAGTTGTACGGCTTCACGCAGCTCGCTGGCAGCTCTTCGCCAAAGCATTTTGTCTTCGGGAAGGTGGGTCCGAAGGTAGCGCCTTCTTAATAATCTCTTGATGGCTAAAAGGTTTGCTATTTCGGGGGAAGAGCGACGTACTGGTCGATTAAAACGTGATTCAGAGTTGCTACCGTTATTGTTTGCTTCTTCGGCTGCTTGCAACACCTTACTAGTAAAGAGATCTACCGCATGATCTATGTCGTCCCCGGTGTTTATATCCAAATTGAGATGGATGGACCTATTCAGTGAGTTTCTGAATGCTGCGATATTGGCATTTCTGGTTAGGAGCCGCGAGTTCGTTGTCATCTCAGTTCCTTCGGAGTCTAAGTCAATGACCAATGCAAGATGGTCAGACTCCAGGTCCCAACTATCGGATATTCTAAGCATTGCGTGGGGTACGCCTTTGTATATTGCAAAATCGATATATGAGGGCGTGGCATCTAATCTGCTGGGGTAGCAAGTGGGGGCGCCTGTTGCAAGGATATCAGCCTGATGCCTTTGGAGAGTGCAGGCAAGCTCCCTTCCCCGTGCGTTGACGGATCTCGAGCCCCATAGAGGGTGTTTGGAGTTCCAATCGCCTGCTACAATATATTTGCTGTTGTTCATGCAGGTGAGCAGGTCAGAAAAATCGTCGCTCCGCCAGGTGAATCTGGGGGGACAGTAGATCGCACCAAACGTGATTTCGCCAAGATCTGTGTTGACTTTGACAAGTGAGAGCTGGACTCGCTCTGTGGCGATTGGCTCGAGAGGAAAGTGCCTAATATTTCTTCGTATTATAACAGCTGCTCCTCCTGCTCCTCTGTCATTAGAATGAATGGCTGTGTATACACAGAATCCATTTAGTTGGATAGGTCTTCTGCTAGTTGTTTTTATTTCACAAATTAGGGCTATGTCGATCTTGTTGTCTTTGATGAAATTACATAGCTCTAGCATTTTGCCAGTCAGACCCCTGGCGTTCCACACTAGTGTTTTGAGCTTCATTTTTGGTTGGCCGAGATAAGTAGAGCCATTATTTGGCTCTGCATCTCAAATAGTTTATTTTGCTGCTCGAAGAATTTATTAAAGTTTTCTTGCATCACTTTAATCATTTGCTCAAATTTCGTCTCATGAGCCGCTTCGTTCTCCCACTGGGAAAAGGTGAAAGGCGATTGAGCTTGATTATTTTGCGGCTGTTGTCGCAAATGTACTCGCTGGGTTGTGTGCCCTTGGTGTTGTTGTTGGTAGTTATGTGTATCACTATTAAAATGGTTGGTAGCATTAAGTGGAGCCTGCCTTTTGGGACCTCTGTTTGCATGACTACGTGCCATGTCTGCATAGGAGATTCCAGTTGCTTTTACGTAAGGGGATGGCGCCAAAGCAGTATATGTGCTCGAGGGTCCTGCACTCTTTGTAGGTTTTTTCTTAGGCTGTGTTCGTTGCAAATATTGTTTGAATTTTTCGCAGCCCTTGAAGTTGGCCGGATGATCCCCCCCACACAGGGCACAAGTGGCTGGAGTATTTTTTGGACGTGTGCAATCGGACGTTTTATGTTCTTCGCCACAGACGACGCAAATGTATTCTCGATGGCAATATTTGGATGTGTGACCGTAATCCTGGCAGCGATGGCATTGAGTTATTTCGGAAGATTTCCTTGCGACCTCGATGTTTACTCTCTGTCTGCAGAAAAGTTTGGACCCAAGAACATTTTTGTTATTTTCTTTGGGGACTAGACTTATGAAAAACATGTTCATAGGATTGCCTGTCTTCCTTGATTTGGGGTTGTAGATGTTTAAAGCTTGATGGCCCAATTTTTTTAGTTGGTCCTCAATCTGTGTCTTAGATGTGCAGGGGGATAGTCCTAGAATAACCACCTTATAAGGCTTGTCCTCTTTTAGTTGGTACGAATGAAACTCAATTTATATGCGTTTAGCTGACGGACAGTTGCTCGATAGCTTTCAGAATCTTTGGCGTAAATTCTTGTTATTCCTCCCATCGAGGATTTGACTTCAATGTTGTCCAAATCGCAAGCTTCTTCTATACAGATTAAAAGCTCTTGAAGATTGACTACGTCCTGAATGACAATAGGTGGCGGCTTCGAGGTTTTTTTGGCTGTGTGTCCAGGAGTGTTATTGTTAGACTGTGATCCGGCAGTTAACCGTGCGCGGGCAGCAGCGGCACTGGTACTGGGAAGCTCACTTTCGAGGATATGGTTTTGAGGTGGAACAAGACCAGGATATAACTCATCTAGATCCATATCAGGAGTTTCATCTTCTGCTAGAATGGCGAATGGGTTACCTTCTAAAGGATTATTGTCGATTAGTGCCGAGTTGTTGGCGGCGGTAGCATTGGTGGCATTGATGGTGTTATTATTGTTTGTAGCTGTTTTTTTTATGTTTAAAGCTGGAGAGTTGGGCAGCTTGCGTTTTTTTTGCTGTATTAGCAAGTGGCGCGGTGACGGATTGGTGGGTTGTTCATTAATAGAGCCGTTATCAGCAGTGGGCTGATCCGCATTGCCCTCTGGCAATTGGGGAAAATTATTATTATGGTTAGCCATAAAGTTTGCAAATTCGCGATTTGAATCAGTCATTTTAAATATGCTTGAAGTAAGTTTTATGTGATTGCGATTGTTTTACATTTAATATTTGCTTCGAAAATTCCTCGGGCCTTTTCTGCAGAATTTCGCAGAGCGGGCCCACGTATTTTGTTTGTATACGCACAACGAAATTAACTTTTTTGTAGTAGAAAGACCGACACAAAAGAGAGATTCCGATGTCTGGCGCCGTTTCTCCGCGCGAAACTTGCTGGCGAGCAATAGAATAACGGTGAAATTTAAAGAGAAAAAACAACGTTTTTTTGTGCGCGGCGATCGAACAGAGCTGCACGTCTGCACGCTTTGAAAGCTAGATCGCGAATGAGTCCGCAAATAAATTAAGAGTTTAGTCAGAATCTAAACAAAGGCAGGGCACATAACCCCCTTAATTACCAAAATCATCAAAAACATTCATCCGCTCCCAATCCGCCAGTAAAAAGGCAACGCGAAAGCGGTAGCGGTCACATGAAAATGGATACGACTGAAAATGTTCTTCAAACTGCCTCGGAGTCAGAAACAGAAGAAATACCAACCCATTTATCAATCTAACCATGAACAATAAAATTTTAAAATGTGCAATAGACATGGGGTCGTCTATTAACTTAATGAAAGACAATTTCTTAAGTTCCCCATAAGAACTTGTCAATTGATAGTTCAAACAATTAACAGTACAATAGTACCAAATCAAAGCATTTCGCTGAAACCCAGCAAACTCTGCCCCACACATCACAAATTTTATTTACATAATTTTTCAGAAAATTATGACTTGTTATTAGGTCGAGACTTCTTAGAGAGTACTCAAGCCCTAATAGATTACAAAAACAAAACCATACGAATAAATGAATATACATTTAACATGCAAAAAAATTCGGAAATCGAACTGCCTGGGAATGAGTCAAAAATTGATCTCGTTCCGCCCCCATCTGATGACGAACAATTTGTGTTCGCTATCAACAACGAATTCCGCCTAGACCATCTAAACGATGAAGAGAAAGGCAAATTAACAAAAATCGTAAATGAATTTGGTGATATTCAGTACCGAGAAGGTGAAATTTGACCTTCACAAGCACGGTTAAACATGTCATCTAAGCCAAACATTTATAAAAAAACCATACAAATATGCCCAAACATTCGACCAAGAAGTCGAAAGTCTGATCAAAGATATGATCAAAGAAGGGATAATTCACAAATCGAAGTCCCCTTATTGTTCGCCAATTTGGATCATACCCAAAAAAAGGGATGCATCCGGCAAACAAAAATCGAAGCCTTAATGAAGTCACAGTTGATGACAAATACCCTATACCAGCAATGGACAGTATACTAGACAAACTTGGTAAATGTCAGTATTTTACTACCATTGAGCTCGCTAAGGGCTTTCACCAAATACAAATGGATGAAAGTTCAATTCCTAAGACAGCTTTTTCAACTAAAAAATTGACATTACGAGTACACTCGAATGCCGTTTGGTTTGAAAAATGCACCTGCAACGTTCCAACGCTGCATGAACAATCTCCTGGAAGATTTAATCTACACGGATTGTCTTGTCTATAGAGACGACATTATTGTATACTCCACTTCATTGGAGGAACATATATTGTCACTGAGGAGGGTATTAAAGAAATTAAGCGAGGCCAATCTAAAATTGCAATTAGATAAATGTGAATTCATGAACATACAAACTGAATTCCTAGGCCATATAATAACAACAGAAGGTATAAAACCTAACCCAGCCAAAATTGAAGCCATTCAAAAATTCTCAATACCTTTGCGGCTTTACCGAAAGTTCATCCCACATTTTGCGAAAATAGCAAAACCAATGATAGCAAAACTAAAAAAAGGTGCAGTCATAAACATGAAAGATAAACCATACATTGAAGCATTTGAAAAGTTAAAATTACTTATAATGTCCGATTCGATACTTGTATGTATATCCCAATTTCGAGAAACAGTTCTCACTAACCACAGATGCCACTAATATTGCCATAGGAGCAGTACTATCACAAGACCATAAGTCAATCTGCTATGCAAGCAGAACACTAAACGAACACGACATTAGTTAACCGGCAATAGAAAAGGAACTTTTAGCTTTTGTCTGCACCAAATACTTCAGGTCCTATCTATTCGGAAGAATATTCGAGATCCTTAGCGATCACAAGCCCCTAGTTTGGCTAAGGAGCATGATAGAACCCAACATGAAGCTACAAAGATGGAAAATCAAGCTAAATGAGTTTGATTACCACATCAAATATGTCCCTGGAAAGGAAAACTACGCTAATGAATTGATTAAAAAATATTTATGCACTAAGAAAAGTATAATTTACTTCCATAATGAAGGAGACATTATTATTTTTCAAAAACGTATATAAAAATAATCAACCCAAATAACTTAACAAAATGGATTAAATCAACTAAACATTATAGATTTCCAAACCTATGCAAACTTCAAGGAAATCATCCTTAAAAGTCATAAGGACTTATTGCATCCAGGTATAGAAAAGGTTGCAGCCATTTTAAAGAAAAATATTACCACCCTGATCCCCAAAAGTAACATAGGCAAAACTGAACATAGAAATACTAAACTCTCCTTTCAAACAAATCCAGAAACGTTCAACCCTGGATAGAAATACGTCATTGATTTTTATATCATTGACAATAGACAGTTTCTATCATGCATAGACATTTACTCCAAATACGCAGCATTAATAGAGACAAACAGCAGATATTGGCTCGAAACAAAATGAGCAATCCTCCAAGTTTTCAACCTAATGGGCAAACCAATGGAAATCAAAGCAGACAAAGATTCACCATTCATGCGCGTAGCACTCCAATTATGGTTACAGTCCGAAAACGTCCAAATAGCTATAACTACTAGTAAAAATGGAATATCTGATGTTGAGAGATTTAAAAAAACAGAAAACAAAAAGTTAACAATAATTAACAGTCAGTCCGATCTGGAAAACAAATTAACAAAATTTGAAACGTTACTTTAAACTTAAAATCATCAGACAAAACATAATACAATTGGTAGAACACCAGCTGTCCACAGCACCTAACGCCAACCCCTTATACATAAGCCCTAGCAACTAAGCGCACCACACTTGTAACACGAGACACCCCAATTTGTAGCAATAAACTCTAGAGCCCCAAAATCATAAATTCTTGGTGAAAATAACAATTCTGGCGTGGGACCGATCATAAAAATCGAAAACCATTAGTCATAAACATCCGCCACAATCGTTATTCCCACCAAATGCCAAAATTGGCAACGCAGAGAGAATGAGAGCATTGTTTAAAGAGAGCGAGCTCATGATCTTCAGCCCTCAGCCGAGGTTTGCGAAGCGTTGACAACATTTTAGAAATTGAGTTTTACTGAGGACACTAAACCGTCAAGTTGTATCACGCAAAGAATTGTAAATTCCACTTAAGTCGCGCCTGTTGAAATAAAGATATATTGTTTTTTAACAACGCGTAGTGACTTATTTAATTATATATATGTAAAGACAGACAGGAGTAACACTGTCCTGTTAATTAACATACCCCGATCATTTGATAAGCTACCGATGAACACGAATCGTCAGTATTCAAGCAGTCGGTTTTTGTCTACAGCGGCGTGAAGTTGACTAACGAAGTCTATTATTAGGAAACACTTTTTACTTTGTGCTATGACTATTATTAATTAAATGAACAATATAATATTATAAATCTTATCATCCGTGTCAAATGCAGAGTTCAAAGTGTGGCCGAATAAAGCTGACTGAAGCAAGTGCAGGATTTCGGAAAATTTGCTAAAGTCGTTATATGCTGCTTTAAAGTTGTGAAGTTGTTACAAGTGGATATAAACATTAAGTTGAATAATCCGAATACTGTAAGCATATCAGCAACCACGCAGTTTTAAAAAATCGATCGTGGTATACTTCAGTTGGAAAGTTGTGGAATTCGAGTCGGGCCGCAACGTAAACCGTTACTTGTGTGGTACATACAGAAAAAGGCGCAATATGAAGAAAACGCCACTAAAGAAGCAGAGTGCGAAAGTGGAAAATACAAAACAAAGAGACACAGGAATAAAGTTACGTTCAAATGGAAACGAGATAGCTGAAGTCGGACCTGAAATGTCGCGTACAAGAGAAAATGAGATGGCAAATGCCAAGGAGAACAGTGAGGGAAACTGTTGTTGATGCAAGAATTGAACAAATGCTACAATTCTGCTTGCTGACGAACAACGTGACAGCCAAATAAAAATCGCTCTGGATAATTTTGGAAAAGTAGTAAGCGAGTGTGATGGCAAGTCTGTGCCAATAGAAAAGTTTTTCGAGATTTTTGAAAAAAATGCAGACGCTTATGACCTCACAGACAAACAAAAATATATACATGCTAGGGGAAAGATGACCGGTCCACCTGAACATTTTCTTGAAGCGGAAAGCGTGTGTACTTATGAGGAACTAAAAGGAGCATAATTCGATGAATTCATATGTAGCTACAATAGTGCGGATATTCATCAGCAGCTGCCAGAAAGTAAAAAAAGAGCAATGAGTCACTGCACGAATATATGAATATATATTTATGAAAAAAATAGCATCAGCTGGCTATGTCGAAGACGCTGTCATATGCTGTCATATGCCATATTGTAAACAGTCTTGACATAAGAAACTAGTACAAATATGCAATGTATCGATATAAATCCTTCAGAGCCTTGAAAGAAGAGTTTGATATATATGATCGTTTGACCTTAACAACAAAGAACACCCAAGAGCAGCTGTCAAACAGCAAAGTGCGCCTGGCGGTAGAAAAGAATATTGCTTTAACTGTGGCTCAGGCGAACACAAGCGCAAAGATTTTACGGCTGCAATGAAATGTTTTAAGTGTAATCAAAGCGGTCACATTTCACGCAACTGTCCGGATAAAGTCGGAAAAGTTAATAAAGTTCGCATAATTGCTGATCGCAATTGCATTAAAAGAATTCGGATAAATGGCATTGAAGTTGACTGTCTGGTTGATACAGGATCAGATATGACCATAATCAAAGAGAATGTTGTGAAAAGCATAAGAAACGTGGAACTTTTTAAAAGCACATCTACTCTGCGCGGTCTTGTCCATATTACAACTAAGCCCATTGGATGCTTTAATGCAGAGGTTGTGGTTGACAAGTTGCAAACGAACCAGAAGTTTTTAGTCGTCCCTAGTGCTCAGATCGATTACGATGCTCCGTTGGGGCACGATTTTATTAAAAAGTTTCGTTTGGTCGGCGATATGCAAGGATACACATTTTTAGAGCTAGACGCAGATCCGATGCCGTTCACATATATAATATATATAACCAGAAGTTTTTAGTCGTCCCTAGTGCTCAGATCGATTACGATGCTCCGTTGGGGCACGATTTTATTAAAAAGTTTCGTTTTGTCGGCGATATGCAAGGATACACATTTTAGAGCTAGACGCAGATCCGATGCCGTTCACATATATAATGTCACCGAAGAGTCAGCTTTTGTAGCTCTCACACAATATCGCAAGGATGTTGAACAAATGATAGATAGCAGCTACAAGATACTCTCAGAAGCAAAGCAGTGCTCAATTCAGTTGAAGATAGTACCCGACGGAGTGATCAAGCCATTTCATCATTCACCAAGTCGACTAGCGGCAGACGAATCCAACGCTGTAATGAAACAAGTCGAAGATTGGGTCGAGCAAGGAATCGTGCGCAAGTCGTCTTCAAATGTAGCGAGTAGAGTTGTCGTCGTCAAAAAGAAAGATGGTTCACTTCGAGTTTGCATAGACTGCAGAAAGCTAAACAGCATGGTGTTGGTGGATTGTTTCCCTGTACCAAACATGGATGAGGTATTGGAGAAGCTGCAGTGGGCTAAGTGTTTCACCATAATAGACCTCGAAAATGGGTTTTTTCATGTACCAATTGAAGAGCAGAGCAAGTCGTATACAGCCTTTGTCACAAAAGAAGGTCTTTTCGAGTTTAATAAAGCCCCTATCGGTTTTAAAAACTCGCCAGCCGCGTTCATTCGATTCGTTAACTATATATTTCTGGAATTGATCAACGCTGATGTGATGGAGCTTTATATGGATGACATAATTGTCTACGCCGCGTCGCCCGATATATGTATGCAGAAAACAAAGTTGGTTCTGGAGACAGCTGCGCAATTTGCTCTTAAGATTAAATGGAAAAAATGTTGCTTTATGCAACCACGCATAAGCTTTCTTCGCCATATTATCGACGATGGTCAAATCTGGCCTGGCAAAGAGAAGACAGCAGCGTTCAGCCATTTTGCTACGCCTAAAGACATTAAAACAGTACAAGCTTTTCTGGGGCTCACCGGCTTTTTCAGAAAATTCATTCCTGGGTAGGCACAAGTTGCACGGCCACTCACGAATCTACTTAGAAAAGAAGCGGTGTTCAACAATGGCGAGGAAAAGCAACAGTCGTTACAAAGATTAAAAAAATTACTTGTAATCGAGCCAGCATTACATATTTATTCACGGGAAGCTGCAACAGAGCTCCATACGGATGCGTCCAAGGATTAATTCGGAGCTTTGTTACTACAGCAGTTTAATTGAAGCTTCCACCCTGTCTATTATTGGAGCAAAAACTACAGAAGCTGAGTCTAAGCGTCACAGTTACTACTTAGAGGTCAAAGCAGAATACCTCGCACTCAAGAAGTTTCGACACTATCTGTTGGGGATCCAATTTAATCTTGCCACTGACTGTGTAGCGTTTAAGCAGGCAAAAACTAAAGCAGACATACCGAGAGAAGTTTCCCAGTGTATCCTGCATATGGAGGACTTCACATTCAAAGTCATACATCGTCCAGGTGATAGAATGAAACACGTGGACTGTCTGAGTCGTTTTCCGCAGACGTGCATGTTCGTGAAGGAGGGTGCAACAAGATGACGACTTCATCAAAGCCGTTGTAGAGATCTTGAAGCAATGGCCATATCAAGACTATAAGCTTAACGGTGGTCTTCTGTTCAAAGTCGTCCATAGCAATGAGCTGCTCGCTGTTCCGAAACTGATGGAACGAGAAGTGATTCAAGGGTCGCACGAAGATGGTCATTTTCAATAGTCAATGCACTCGATCCAGCGGCAATACTGTATACCGCACCTTGAAAACAAGGTATCAAAATTGATTGCTAATTGTATCAATTGTATTATTTTCAGCAAAAAGTTATGCAATCAAGAGGGCTATTTTCACTGCATAGACAAGGGTGACACGCCACTACACACGCTGCACGTCGATCATTTGGGTCCAATGGACGCAACAGCTAAACAATACAAATACATTTTTGCAATGGTAGATGCGTTTTTTAAATTTGTATGGCCGTTCCCAACTAAATCAACTGGTCACGAGGAAGTTGTCAAGAGGCTTAGCGATTGGTCATTTGTGTTTGGTTTAGCCAAACGCATAATCAGCGACAAAGGAACAGCGTTTTCATCCAACGCGTTCACTGAGTTTCTCAACGAGAACAAAGTTAAGCATGTGTGAAGAACGACAGGTGTGGCGAGAGGTAATGGTCAGATAGAGCGAGTGAACCGTTCAATTTAGAGTATTATCGCGAAGTTGTCAAGCCATGAGTCAACAAAGTGGTACAAGTATGTGCCACAGGTATAAAAGGTGATTAATTTGCATGCCACGTTGAAAGCGTCGCCATTCGAAGTTATGTCTGGAACTAAAATGCACAGCCAAGCTAAAGGTCCTCAATGAGGAGTTAGTTGCGCAATCTAACACCGAGCGCCAAAAGCTGTGTGACCAAGTGAAACAGAACATCGAGAAGGCGCAACAGGTCCATAAGCGCAATTATGATAAAAAACGTCGAGCTGATCACGGATACAGGGCGATCTGGTAGCGATCAAGAGGACGCAGTTCGTCGCAGGACGCAAGCTGGCCAGCGAATATCTAGGGCAAATTGAAGTTACTAAATTCAAACGTAATAGTCGCTACGACGTCAGAAAGCTGGCACACGTCGAAGGACCAAATATCACAGCAACAAGCAGCGATAACATGAAGCTGTGGCGTTTCGTATCCGAGAACGATTAAATATTGTCATCTGGGACAGATGAGCACGATCAGGAGGGCCGAATGTAAGCCCCGATCATTCGATAAGCTACCGATGAACACGAATCGTCAGTACTCAAGCAGTCGGTTTTTGTCTGCAGCAGCGTGAAGTTGACTAACGAAGTCTATTATTAGGAAACACTTTTTACTTTGTGCTATGACTATTATTAATTAAATGAACAATACAATATTATAAATCTTACATATATATATAAATATATATAAATTAGTGCATTTATGAATGTAGCTTTGTATGTCTTTGATTTTTGCATTTACAAATGCAGTTGAGTTAACTAAGAACGACGGTTTATTAAAAGGGAGCGGTACGGTTTGCTTGATTCGTATCCAAAACGTAGACTAATGAAATACAATTTCAATACAATACAAAATAGCCTGCGTCGCCGTTATTGCCGCGAATCCGCCGTCGCTGCCGCAAAGTCGCCGTCGCTGCCCTCAGGCGTTAGCGCTTTTCGGATGACCGTCGCGGCTGGCAACATGCGACATATCCGCCGCGATCATGACTCTGGTCATGGCCTTTCCCAGAACGCTGGGTCAGCAAATACCAATAGTCAGTGGTTAACTACTCCCCCTCTCGAAGGCCGACCGTCCTCGGTCGCGTTTATTTTTTCCAGTATCTGAGAGATTTTTCGGGAGTTTCGGCGTTTGATCACCAGCTGATCAAGCCAGTAGACCCCAGCTCCCACAGCAAGCTACCAACATTATGCTGAGGGAAATTGCCGACATGTTCCTTACTGCGACAGTGTCTCTAACTTCCTTGATAAAGTTAAGGTTGTCCTCATTGAGGCGATGAATGTAGGGAAGGCTGAGCACCATGTCGTGACCGCTGTTGTTTAGTAACGGGGATGCCGCTACAGCCGGGAACCGATATTTCACGCTCATGCGATTAAAGTACTACGTGCTGTTTACAGTGGTATGGGACGTGAAAGTGACCAGGCTTGTCCCGTCTACTTACATTGCGGCGCAATCGTCGTATTGCGCTGCGATCGTTTATGATGATGCCATCGTCCACTATGGTGACAGGGTCGAGGTGACTCGGCTGTGTTTGGCAGGGAGCTGTACCTCCTGAATGGAGGCGCGCAGCTGCTGCTCTCGGACTTCTTGCAGAATGTGGCAGTTGCTGTTTGTGAACAATTTGCTACAGCCAAAATCTGGCCATCGCAATCAGCTACCAAATTATCGTGGAGTTGAAGTACGGAACCGTTGTGGGCGACTAGGAAAATGGTTATCTTCCTGCATTGCTTGCTTATTATAGGAAACTGAATTATGAAGGTTATTACATTGTTCTTATGTTCTACTTTAATATTGGATACTTTCAAAATATCTGTCCCTGTGACTTGGTCAGTGAGAATATTCATTAAATCAGAGTGATCGATAATTGTTGGATTTATTACATTTATTTGTTCTAAGGTTAAAGTAAGCATAAGGTTCCCTATTTCTGTTATCATCATTCTGTTGCGTGTGCTAAGGGTTTCAAAAAGGTGACCTGTATCGGCCTGCTTATCTTTTGAGGATTTTAGAATTTTGTTTACAGTGTCGGTCAGTTGGTTAATCTTTTCTTGTATCTTGGAATTTATGGAAATCTTCGTATTGCTTACAGTGCCCAGCTGCGCCTGCGTTCGTTCTACTTTCCTAAAGTCGTTTGCGTCCGGAGTGCCCGCTACAACCTTAAGGGCTGTTCCCAAGAAGTCGAGCTTTTTACCTTACGATGTCCCTTGTCAACTTCCAGCAATTTCCTCATATGGGAATGTGGAAATAGTCCCGTTAGTTTCATAGTTTCTTCAGTCATTGTCTCGTAGTCCGTGAGGTTGGTAGAGTGACGTAAGTATCCGTAGCTGTCCCATAGTAAGATGTCTCCGTCCATGATCGGTATGTAGTCCGCGTGCGTGTAGTCAGTCACCCGTGCCGTTGTCATGGTCATGATTAAAAGTAAGCTAAACGTAATCCTAAAATGTTGAAACTAATATTAGTAAAAAGGTAAGAAAATGTTTTTTTTTTTTTTTTAAACGTCAACGGAGGCTGTCCTTGTGGACCACCTTCCCCTCAATGAGGACCGTTGTCCCCAAGTACGCTTCAACTTTTTTTTCGACACACAAGGGCGATAGCTTGTTGGCTAATCTGCGGTTTGTCTTTACAAGCACCTTTTCACCTACTTCAAAGACTCTGTTCTGACGCCTTTGGTTAACCCTGGCGTTCTGCTAAGCTTGGGCCCCTTCTATCTTACCCCTAACCTCGCGGGTACCTTCCGGTGGGGAGTTAAGCAAGATATCTTTAGGCCTCTTCTGAATTACTGAGTGGATTGAACTGTTATACTCGATAGTGGCCTGCATGCTTAGGTCGACTGTGTCGACTATACCCCTTTGAAGCTTAAAGCACCTGGCTATTTCCAGCAGGGTGCTGTGCAAGCGTTCTACCTGCCCATTAGACGTGCTATGAAGGGGATGCGCGTTTACCACGCTCACGCCGTAATTATTTAATAGCAGACACTTAATGGTCTCTGATTTGAATGCGAGCTCATTGTCGCAATATACTTGCATTGCCAACGAGAAAATATTCATTAAAACCAGCAGGGGCGGTCGCGTGTCTTCTATCGTTCGAGATACGATAGGCTAGACCACCGCGAACTTCGAGAATTTGTCTACGCAAGTCAAGAAGAATTTTTTGTGCGTGGAGAAAAGGGGAGTCCCAAAGGGGAGTCGACAAAATTCTCACTTCCCACCGTTAATTGAAAAAGCCGTCTTCCCACGATCTTGCTCTGCCAGAGTAATCTGGGGATAACCTGATTTCAGGTCGAGCGTCGTTAAGTATTTGGCATTACCCAGATTAGGCAGTATCATTGTGGTTCTTGGCATTGGGTATTTGTCGGCGACAGTCTTAAGGTCAAGCTTCCTTAAGTCTTTTACGAGACGTTTATTTCTATTGCCCAACTCGTCTGTGCCTTTCTAATCGACCACCCACAGCGGAATGTTGCATGGAGATTTCGACTTTCTGATTATGCCATTTTTAATTTGTTCGTTGATAGGATGGGGGTTTGAATAGACCACATTTTCGTCGGTCGCTCGGATCGTGTCCACAACAGTTGTGTTATAAGGCAGCGCCTCTTTAGAGCCCGCAAGAGCCTTGTTGTTTCGATGAAGCCCTCGCAGGAAATCTGCCTTCACCGCAGGTGGTGCTTCGATTTCTTTGTTCTTCGTGTGATTGACGTTCGTACATTTGTAGTACTGCAACGCCTCCGAAGTCGCACCATATTTAAGTATGCCCACCTGCTTCACCAGGTGCAGCCCTATGATTCCATCGAACGTGGATAAGGAATCAGGTAGGAAAAACCCGTGTCGCACCCAAACATGGACAACTTGCATATTTCAGCGATGTTGTTTGACCGAGAATGGAGTGGACAACAAAAGGGGATTCGACAGGGGCGACGCCTTTTAGGCGCTTGTGCGGCCTTGTGTAATTTTTGTCCGCACCCGTGTCGATTAAGAATCTCATAATTGTCCCCGCTATTCTCCGCCGTATGAACGCAGCAGGGACCTTCTTCTAAAAAATTAGCGCTATCGCTTTCGTAATCTACGTCATGTTCATCCTCTTGCTCGCCCGACACCTCTTGTGCTGAGTCGTAATATTCTGCGCCCTCTGGATCGCTTGAATCGTTTGAATGTGATCCACCCTTTGTCTCCTATTTCCCTGACCCTGGCTTAGATTAGATATAAATTTAGCTGAGCCCTGGGATTTCTGGTAGTTTGTGGGCTGCCTATACTTTGAGGAAGAAGAGTCGACTTCCATGGGTACTGGGGCACTATCGACCCCCGCTCTATTCTGTGCTTTATCTGTATTCTGGCCGTTCTGCATTTTGAAATAAGGATTCTTGCCCTGGTCACTCTGAGGGAATTGTTTTTTTCCTGCTGTTGCTGTTGCTGGCGACCCTGTGGTCGCTGCTCAGGACGACTTCAATCTTCTTGGCCCCCAGCAAAGCTTGCCGCGAAAGCGTATCTCTCGTGATTAGCCTCGACCTTCTGGGCTAGAGCGAGCGCCGTCGGCAAATCCGAAGGGTAGGCTGCAAACAGCACGTCGGTTAAACTGCGCTTAAGCCCAGAGACGAATACGCGGAGCGCGTCACCCCTAAATTTCTCGCACATGCCCGTTGCCAGAGTCATATCATAAGTCATATGGGCCTTGTTTGTGAGTAACGTGAGTTTTTTTTCAACCTCATCGTAGTATTCTAGGATTCACATGCCGCCCTGTCTAAGCATGCCCATTTCCTGCTCGATCACATGGATAGGCCGCTTGTCGCTATACGTGAAGTCCAACCTTGCTATGACGGCCTCGAAGTTTAACGGTGTGTTAAACGAAGCGAAAGCTGCGTCCACCGAACCTCTAATTTTACTTCTGATTATTGAGATGGCTTGGTAGTGACGTCGTGTTTTCTAAAAAGTCTGTAGGTGCCATGCGCGGCCTGTCTCCAAGATACGTAAGGGTCCTAAGTTCTTCGGAACTCAGCAAAGCACTTTACTGCGTCAAGGGGCTCGTTGCATTTAACCCCCTCTATGATGTCGGCCTCTTTGTAGACTTTCACCTCCGGTACCGAAAGTTGTGTGTTTCTTAGCCTACTTTACACCTGCGAAATTTGGTGTTCCAGCTCCTGCCTTATCCTAGCTTCCCTATTCGCGGATTCCTGCGCTTGTGCTGCAATCGCACTCTGCACTGCGGCATCAATTATCATGCGCAACTGATCCATGGCTAAATCTGTGTTTGTGTCTGGCTCAGTTGGAAGAGCACACTTTGATATCTGTAATGTATCAAATCCTCCTATTAAACGAGCAAAAACACTTTCGTCGCTGTCGTAGTGTCCTTGATCGTGTACGTCGTAGTCACAGTCACTCATTCGCACCTGAACAAAATTCTAAGCAAACCCGTTGGTCACACAGAGTGATTTAAAATATTTCGAACTTTTGTATAAAAAGATTCTCAGAATATGTTTACTTTTGTGGCGAATCAGGTTTAACGAAATTAGTGTTGTTTATAAAAGCATTATTTATTATATTTTCTTTCCAAAAACTCTGTTATATGATATCTCTCAAGCAGCGAACTAGAGCATCGGCTTTAAACTATATCCAATAAATGTTTATTTTCACGTCCCAAGTCACTTACATGATTCCGTTGGGACTCTGGCTAATCTAGTGCACTACGATGAATTCCCTCGCTGCAGTCACAAAAGGTATTCTTCACTGAACGTATTCTTCCTGGAACGTAGTATGGTGGCTTTATTTCTGCGCGTAGTTCTTCTTGTAGGTATTTTGTTGCTAGTAGTTTTTTTTTGTTGCCGCGAATTTCTTTTCTTTTCGTGTTTTTTTATTATTAAAAATTATCCCCCTTGCGGGTTTGTACTCTGGGTGCCAATTAGTGCATTTATAAATGCAGTTTTGTATGTCTTTGTTATTTGCATTTACAAATGCAGTTGAGTTAACTAAGAACGACGGTTTATTAAAAAGGAGCGGTACGCTCTGCTTTATTCGTATCCAAAACGTAGACTAAAGAAATACAAAATGCCACGGAGCCGCCGTCGCTGTCGCAAAGTCGCCGTCGCTGCCCTCAGAAGTGCAGCGTTAGCGCCTCGTGTATGGTGTCGGATGACCGTCGAGGCTGCCAACATAGTTGCGACATATCCGCCGCGATCGTGACTCTGGTCATTGGCTTCCCCAGAACGATGCGTCAGCAAATATATATACATACATACAATATATATGTATATATATATAGCGGGTATTGCCCGGCCTTGCTTGTGGAACGTTTTGTGCTAAAAATTTGAGATATTACCTTTCCACTAAGTACACGCCCGTGGAAAATTAAAATCTACCCATCTTGATCTCCACTTCTATTTAAAAATATGTTTTTTTTTTGGCAACATTTCCACCAAGGAAAAATGCATTTTTCAAATAGTGTGAAACATTGCTCAAATGAATTTGAAGACAGATCTTTGAAAGACCAATTAAGACCAATCGGATGGTTAACAACAAATTTTCATACAAACGATTTTTATTTCCACACAAGCGAAATTCGTGAAAGTTCGTCTTAACGTACACCTTCATCACATATTGCAACTACAGTGAAAAATTCAGCTTATAGCTCTTACGGTTTGAGCTGTTCGTTGATCACCGATCAGCTAGTCAGTCAGTCAGTACAAACAGTTTTATATATAAAGATTTATTTGTATGGGTATAGTCTTCCACATTGGTTCGAAAGCTTACATTATCGTGTTGTTTCTGGCGGCATTCCGCCACAGATTCTGGCAATGATTTTCGTCTGGTTCCTGTTGGCTTAAATGAATTTGTAAAAAAGTGTTTTCTACAATGAAAAAGTAATTTTAGCAATATTATTTTATTGTAGGCGACTCATACGCACCTGATAAAAAGAAACATGTGCGGATAAATTTGTTAATGGAGGGGAGGATAATGTCCATGCCGTCCGGATAGGTGCCATCTGAAAATTTGAAATTCAAGAGTGGTGACGTGTAAATAAATTATTTGCACACAGGATGAACGAGTGCGCCATGGAAATAATAACGAAGCCATCGGCTGACGTCCGCTTTTGTGTTAGTATGTTTAAGTTGTTTCCTTATCTAGCTGAGCTTGCGTTTCATGCAGGTCTTATAATCACGATATCCACGATTGCGGCCTCGAAGCCGGTTGACAAGGGCAGCACTATTATATTGTCTTATAGTGATTAGTGCTGAATTTCGTTGCTCATTATATACTTACATATTTACTAACTCGCATTACCCTCGATGCACTGTTTTTGCCCTGGCTGTGCCTTGTCACTTTGCTCCACAATATGGAGCAAGATTTCTAAAATCAGAACATGGGTGAGATGGGTGATTATTTGTGTGGTCTCATACGAGAAAATGTTTCTAATACCGTAAGCAGAAAGACCCAATAATTATATAATTTTAACAATACCGAACTTTTAACAAACTATTACTTGAAAACTTAAAATATTTAAAGACACATTTTTATTTTTTATATTATTAAAGGCTATCATTGACTCACCTGACAAGCAGTTGACACTAAACGAAATATATAATTGGTTCCAAAACACATTTTGTTACTTCCGGAGAAATGCAGCAACTTGGAAGGTAATTACTACGGCATAAATATAAAAAAATATATATTTTTATATATAAATAATATTTATAAGTATAATATTTTAATTTTCAATTTAATATTTGTTTTACATGATAGCTGCCTACGAATTTTTTAATATTAAAGTTTCATTAACATAACTTAAAACATCTTTGCATCTGGTGGTTAGCGCTCGTGCGGTGATTAACGTAAAGTCATTGTTGAGTAGCCAATGTTTTTAACAACTGATTTGAAACTAGATCCAAGAATTAAAGAATTTAAAGAAGCTGGCTTTTAACAACAACACATTATATTGCGTTTTTTAATCGAAAGATATATATTACTTAATAAAGTTGCTTGGCTGTGGCTCACAACAATTTCTTTGCTTCACCTAGATCAACAACGAATAAACAAGTGGGTGAGACAAAAGAAGAATACTAATTTTATAGCAGCTGTGAGAGAGACTTACCAACCTTGTTTACAAGAAACAGCTTTTTCTGTAAACTACGTGTACGACATCTTTTTAAACCCAGAACCCATTTACAA